>JAMPIV010008904.1:600000-1045581 GCA_024509875.1 Oreohelix idahoensis | reverse complement strand
CCACCAGATGCTTGATTACCATCACTTATGTTTGTTAACTTTAACTTTTCTAACTCAAATGCTAAAAGTTCTTTTTTGTGTTCATGCTATCTTATTGCTTTTTTCTCTTCTGCTTCAGCTTCTCTTTGTAATCTTTTTTCTTCTGCAGCAGCTTGTAATTTTTTCTCTTCTGCAGCAGCTTGTAATTTTTTCTCTTCTGCAGCAGCTTGTAATTTTTTCTCTTCTGCAGCAGCTTCATCTTTTCTTTTCTCTTTTTCCATTTCCATCTGGAATCTTTTTTCATCAGTCTGTATCTGCAATTTCTTTTGTTCATACTCTCTTTGTAATTTTTTTTCCTCAGCTTCTAATCTTTTCTCCTCAATCAATGCTTTTCTTTCTTCAGCAGCTAATGCTTTGTCATATTGAGCAACTGCCCATTCTTCTAACTGCTGACCAGTCTTATCAAGAGCCTTGCCTTGTGTGATAAAATAATCTAATGTAGACATCTTGTCTAATAAGATCAGTAATTTGCAAAAGTAAATAAATTCACTTTCTTAGTCTTAATCAAAGACCTTGTATGATAACTTTTTAACCTGTGGAAAATAGTACTTAACTATCCCAATCACTGTGGGAAACAAGCCTTACAAAAGTCTTGTATAAATCCTTATATAATAACAGCTATAAGTTGCTGGTTCACTCTATAATATAAGTGCAGTGCACCAGAAATAGTGTTTTATATCATCAACTGTGTACCTTTAGTAATAGCAATTAACTATCAGTTGATTCTTGTACATCAATTTATATGATCAACTATATTTTAAATAGTGTATGTCGATCAGGCACAAAACAAAACAGTTATACAGGAGAACATGAAAACATTTGCGGAAATGAAATAAATGAAATGGGAAAACAATAAAAGATAAACCGCAAGAGGATAACAAATACAAATAACGCCACAGTATATAAATATAAATTGAGAATAGAACTGAAAGATAGAATAGGGTAGACCAACAAATTACAAACAAATCAAAACAAACTAAAGAACAGAGGAATATTACAAAACAACAATGAGTACAGTCTTCACAGCTAACACTAATAGCAACAGCTGTCGCAGCAAATTTTCAATCAAGAAAATTGCACCTATAGAAACGCACACATCAGACCCTCTATTACGTGGGATACTCTGCTGTGTGACACCGCCCAACCAAAACAACAACCCGCTGGATACAAACAAATATCACATATAAATATTTAAACATAAATACATAATTGCATAAATAGTATGGCAATATGATGTAAATAGAGTGTTGCAGAAAGAATGTGTTGTAAAGAAGGCTCAGTTACACTGCCTAATAGTACAGTACTGTGGTACTTTATTAAACAAATACTTCTGGTCTAATTATTTTAAATTCAACACAGAAATAGAAGCTCCATCGTTGATGTGAATGATAACAATCGATGTAGGACTTCTCAGTTCAATAACATTTCCTTTCGCAAACACTGTCAAATATTCTCCAGTCCTGATGTGTAATGTTCTATGTTTCAACCAAGCTTGCTGTGTAACACTGTCAGTTGTATGGCAAATGTCCAACGAACCAAATGTCAACAAACGCTGACCTAGTTACCGCATACTGTCGACAGGACAGGTCACGCTGACATCACTGTAGAGTTGTACTGCTGATGTATTTGTGTGTCGTAACAGACCCCAAGGAACGTCTGGTCTCAGTAGTTTACTTCTCAATATGGTCACTGTGCAGGTTGACCCAGGAAGCTGGCCACCAGTTGTTAAACTCTGTTTAGTTGTTAACTCATACTGGCTACTAGTTGTTGAATCACGCTTTATTTGTTAAATGACGTGAATGTCCACCAGTTGATAAATGTAGATGTTGGGACTGGTGTAGTAAAGTGTAACGATTGTCAACTCATTAAACCCAGCACAGTTTTGGTCATACAGGTCATCTTGTCCTGGAACGTGATGAGGCTCCGACAAGAATGTGAGTGTAAACAATGAGTGTGTATGTGAATGTCAGAACGCGAATGGTAGAATGATTCGATAGAGTTGACAGGTTGGTAGTACATCACTCATACTCACACTGTTCGAATTCAAGAAGTACTGGAACTACGGTGGTCTTTTTATAACATTTAATGGGACGCACACTTGGACAGTACGTGTATGGTTACAGGAACAAATGTCGACATAGACAGCATAATGTTGATCACAGGAATATCATCTTAAGTTAGCATTCATGCTTGGCAAATATCATAATGGAGCATTCGTAAATAAGCATTCAGAGTTCCATCATGTAAATCATCTGGCTTTACTGACTGGGCACGTCAGACCATAACCAATATATAGGAAGGCTCCTAGACCTAACCTCGTCTAGTGAATATCCCTTCACGTAAAGTTCAATATATATATTTTCCATAAAGATATAGGAATCCCAGACATGGGTTCTCACATGTAGCAGTGATCTCTTGGTTCATCGAGCGATAGTACAGGCATCCCTTTTTCTCACTCGATAAATACAAAGTATATGAATTTCAACATGGCTGTTCTTCTCTCGTGAGTTTCACTCACTATAGGACCCAGACCCAAAATTGGTCATTCGTTAAATGTCCTCATTTCTTCATGACTTCTATCACAGAAGTAATTGAATAATATCATATAATCTAGTGCTGATACATAGGAATGTCGTCTTCCTTTGAATAAATATTCTTTTCAAAAGTACCACTGTGCATCTGTTTATCAACAACGATGGCGAAGCCCAAGTTCATAATAAATTGTGGTTTTACCTTTCTATGCGAAATATAACTTTGCCATTCCTTGGCAAAAGAGAATAAACACTGGGGTAAAGTACATACAACATGTCTAAATGACTATCACTTTTCCCCATTGACTTATAGATCACTTTTTCGGCGATAGGCCGGCTACATCAAAATTCTACATCCAGACAGGATGACAGCCATGAATCACACCCCTTGCTAGCGATACTTCCGCTGCATAGCCTTTGACCTTTTCTAGCGACAACCAACATAGTTCGACTTAGAAATGTAAAGATATCCATATATAAGACAGACTCGTCCTACTCATACAAACACTACGTATAAATTCAGGCCACAGATATACTGAAGCAAGAACAATCTATTCCTACCCAGCCAAAGAATAAATCGCAGTAGGCCTAGACTCGTCGCGGAGTCCGATCGAAGATGACGGAACTACTTTCAAGGGAAGTAACTCAAAAATGACTTCTCCTTAAGCACTTAAAAAGGAAATACTTTGATTACAAAATATTTGTGAACATAATAAGTATATAAATGTATTATATTGCAAGATAGTAAAAATTGCCCTTTACACTAAGTATGGTTCAAGATATAGAGAAATATTCCAGGAACGAGCCCACAGTGTGGCGAGAGGTTTTATTTGGCTCTTGGATCAGTATAGTACTGACAATTACAGAAATAGAATTTCTGCAGAAAATGGTGAAGTCCCAGTGTCTGAGAGAACTACTGGTATCACAAATTAGTTACGGCTGTGAATGATCGACTCTATCAAAGGTGCTAGACGACTTACGTGATAAAAGTATTATCCGCTGACCTGTCTAATTAGCCTACGACGATTCACAGGGCGAAACGTAAACAAGTCTGGGAGCGGCTCAGAGAAAAATGTAAGGGCATAAAATATGTCAAAGAATAGGACGATGAATGCGGAACATGACGAAATTAAGTGATAATGCAGGAGCTAACGAACGTGATGTAAAAGGACATATACAAATATCGTTACAACGAGTGCCTGAAACATACCGTTGTGTATTGTTTATTTATTTGTTAACAAGTGTTCTAATTATTAACATAAACGTTTATTTGTGTTTGTAATTTAAACGGAATATTTAACATTAAGAGCAAACAAATCAGTTGTACAAAGTGATGTTAATAATGACATGAAATGACACTTAACAGTACAACAAGAGATGAAGAAAAGAAGACGCTGGCGACGGCTAGGACACATATGGAAGAAACATGTTGATAACATTGCAAGGCAGTCCTTGTTCTTGAATCCTCGGGGTAACTGAAAAATACTTGTAGAAGAGAACTGAGAAAAGAAAGACGGGGAAGACATACAAAGATCATAAATTAACGGCACGGAGAAGGAGAATGTGGCATAAGTTTGTTTGAAGGCTTAAGCTCCTTAGGGGGCCGCCGCGGTAGCATAGTGGTTAGTGCACTGGCTTCCTAGCTCAGTGGCCTATGGTTCGATCCCCAGATGAGGTAGGATTTTTTTAGGCCGCAAACAGCTCCTGGGTCGACCCAGCCCCACATGGGTACCAGAGCAACTCTGGGAAGGTTAAGGAGCCGGCGTGATGCTGACATCATCACCTAGTGTGCCGACGGTCAAGAAAATATGGGCCTAACACCATATTCCCAATATGCCTCAATGGGCGTGTCACTGGATCCTTTACCTTTAAGCTCCTTGGGGAGTTAAAGATTATTGCATGAAAATTAATGAGATTTTAATATTTAGTATCGCTGCTAATGTGTACATAGTGTGTAGTACTGTTACGACACGTTTAACGATGTCGTCTGCTACAGTTGTGAGCACTTTTAAAGTTACGCATTAGATGCTTGAGATGCTATAAATATATGTTTTTCATGCTTCACGGTATTTTATTGAACGCGAATTGTACAGTAATCTTATGACGTGGCACGGTTGGTATAGTGCCACTTGACTACGTTCTACTTTTACCCTTTTGATTATAAGCTCCGAGCGAGTCGGATGTATCTTGCTTTACTCCCAGTGACAGTGTTGTCGTGAAACGAGTTGTGTGTAAATCCACTTCTTAGTTAAATCACTATGCCGAGATACAAATTTGCTTCAACCAATCAACGAGCAACGTTCACCAGTCTCTGAGACAGGAATAAAATTAAACTTAAGCCCTGTTTTTTTTAGGATGTGGGTCGCGGCCATCTTGTTCACGCAATATGGCGGAAAAAAACAGAATAAAATTAGCCTGTACGAGGCATGAGACCAAACTGCAGACAGCCAATCAGCTTGCCCCACCAGGAACCAACCAAATGCTTTCTTTAAGCTGTAGAAGATACTTCACCTGCCTATATAATCGGGCGGATGTTATGCATAATCACGAAGCCAGAGATACCGACCGACTGAAGAGGAGAAGCTGTCAACCTTGATTTATTGCTTACCTGAGTGCATTGACCTGCAGCCTGCTTCACTAAGTCGAGTCAAAACCTGGCCTGTTTAAATCTTGGAGAGTAAATATAATTTACTATTTGTAGGCAAATAGGCCTACAGCAGATATATAATGTTTGTACTGGTTGTGTGTCATTTATACTACCTACACCTGTATATATTTTATATAAAATGTTTCAATATGAATGTATCAGGTTACTGATTGTATCTTGGGGCATTAGGTATAATGATTGTATTTCCTGATATGGATTGATGAAGACGAAGACTAATTGGACTCATACTTCAATCTATTGTCTCCTATAACTTCAATCTATTATCTCAGACCAACTGAAATATAACCAAAACATTCCTTGTTAGGACTCAATCTATTGTCTCACATAACTTTAGTCTATTGTCTCAGATAACACCAACCTGAAATATAACCAAAACAGTCCTTGTTAGGACTCAACCTATTGTCTCCTATAACTTCAGTCTATTCAGATTACTCCCACCTGAAATATAACCAAACAGTCCTCGTCTCATATACTCCTATCATAAGAACATAACAATATTGTTAGGATATATGTTACCAGCTAGTATAGCACTTGTCAGAGAGGGCATGGTATATTATAGGGGGTAGGAAATGGTTGTATCACACCTAGGTGTACCCATATTAGTGGATGTATTCATGTATTGAATTTATATTATTGGGTGTATTCATGTATTGAATATATGTTATTGGATGTATTCATGTATTGAGTTTATATTATTGGATGTATTCATGTATTAGTTTATCAGAAAGAATGTTTTGCAAGTAGACACCTGTCTTGTCTCGCTATTGCTAAATCATACTGAGCCATGTTGTCGTTCATCCTACATGCAGATACCCGAGACACGCTCATTTCACCCACACTAGAAATAGGTTGGCTTGAGGACAGAAATTAGCCCCTATTTTTTACTTGTTACAGGTTTTATTCGTGTCATCAAACCTGAGGTCGTATGTCCAGTCAATCCAGCTGCCTGGAACTTCACAGGAGCACAGAGATTGTACCTGAGATACATCTTTAGTCCCCCTCAGTCTTGGGTGGGCTAACGAAACGATCAACAGCGGGTGTTTTGTTTCAACCAAACCAAGAAGGACAGAACTTTTAAGAGATGAGTACACATTAGTACCATTTCTGTCAGCATTGTGAGCAAATTAACTGTCAGTGACGAAACAGAGATTTAGCGTAGAAAGAGACAAGATTAACAGCATAGCTAATAAATGTACTATAATTGAATAACAGCACAGCTGATATAATTTTTGTTCCTATAATTGGAAAACTTATTGTAATATATTTATATATCTATATAAATATAAATATTTGTAAATCATATGTAAACTTACAAATCCATTACATTCCATTTTTCAACATTCACCCTTCAGCACAAGAGTAGATAGTGTAAATACTAAATAAATAATAAGGAAATTGTATTTGAAGACTTGTCAATTTTATCATTGTTAAGTAAAATCTGTTTCCTTGTCTTAATATCACAGTTAGTTACACAGCGGAGGTGGCAATTTATGTCGGTCTCCTCTCTACTAATTTTTCGAGATCAGATCATTCACAGCCGTAACTAATTTGTGATACCAGTAGTTCTCTCAGACACTGGGACTTCACCATTTTCTGCAGAAATTCTATTTCTGTAATTGTCAGTACTATACTGATCCAAGAGCCAAATAAAACAACTCGCCACACTGTGGGCTCGTTCCTGGAATATTTCTCTATATCTTGAACCATACTTAATCTATTCATCTATCTACACTCTGTCTTGTGCTACCCATAGATAACATAGGAAAATTTTTTTTGAGAAAATCATAATAGGATTTAAAAAAACAATTATTTTCTTAGGAGGAGTACCATTTAGTACTCAGTAAATTGTTGATGCTCACAAAGTTGCACGGAAATTTTTTGTTCAATTAAATTAATTAAGTTTAAGTACAATAATTTGGTTATAGTAAATTTACATACCCTCTCTAAGTAACGCCATGGCTGATCTAGTGAAGTTCAGAACTGCGATCCTGCAGGAGGGTAAGGAATTAAATATGACAGGTGAAGCTCTCACTCAGTATGTCACAACAGAAGTGGAAAAACACATGGATAGGGAAGAACGAAAGTTGCAATTAGAGACCGAAGCAAAGAAATTAGAGGCTGATAGAGAAGCAAAGAAATTAGAGGCTGAAGAAAGGCGGTTGCAAGCAGAAGCTGAAAGAGAAGCGAAAAGATTAGAAATTGAAGCCAAGAAATGGGAGGCTGAAAATGAGGCAAAGAAAATTGAAGCTGAGAAAAGGAAATTACAAGCAGAGAGAGACCATCAGTTGAGACTAAAAGAGCTTGAAATTCAGGCAACTACTGGCAATAATGGTGGTAGCTCACCTCACTCTGAGAGTAGCTCCAGCCAGAGCACCTCAAGTGGGACCATGAATTTTTATCTGGACCGATTTGTTGAGAAAGAAGACGCCATTGAGTCGTACCTGGATAGATACAAAAGACTTGCCACTACCTATGGCTTAGTGAAAGAAAAGTGGAGTCTTAAACTATCTCAGGGATTGAGAGGTGTTGCCTACGATGTATATTTGAAGCTCTCAAGAGATGACCAGGAAGATTTTGAAATCCTGAAGCAGGCACTGCTTGTGAGATATGAAAAAAACTCAGAATCATATAGAAAGAAATTCCGAACAGCTAAACTTCTTCCAGAAGAAAACTATCATCAATTCTATGCTAGATTGGAAACTTATTTGGAAAAATGGAGTAGTTTAGGAAAGTGTCAGAATCTGAAAGAAATGATAATGATGGAGCAAGTGAAAGAGTCCATGCCTCAAGAAATGAGGAGGTTTATCATGGAACAAGGAGCAGAGAGATTGGAAGATATTGTAACTGTTGCTGAGAGATATCAAGCAGCTCAGGCAGAATTATTAGGAAATAAGAAGAAGCAGGGTGAAAACTTCAAATCATCACAAAACTATACCAAATATGAACAAAAGGACCCTACCACAAGAAACAAACAAAGATTTGACCAAAAGGACAAAAACCCTCTAAGATCGGATAAGACACCTTACCGGAAGGAAGGAAAGTGGTGTAAAACTTGTATAATGAGCCACCACAATATTGCGGACTGCAGAAGGAAGAATCCTTCTCATCATGCTGCATGTCTTACAACAGGGAAGCCGGGAAGGAAGGAACTGGCAGTAAGTCAGAAGGACTTCCATCATCCCCCTGTCTGTGAGGAAGTGACCGTGAATGGCACTCAAGTACTGTGTTTATATGACATAGAATTGGACTTTGATTCAGTTGTGTGCTCTTCTCTAGTAAGTCCTGACCAGATAACCACAGAAACCAAGGAAATCAGAGGACCGATCAAGGGAGCAAGAAACATGACATTACCCATAGCTCGAATCAACATAAGATCTCGCTATGTGGAAGGAGAAATCAAAGCAGCAGTGATGGACGACCATATTTACCCTTTGATTTTGGGATGTAGGTATGTTTTCCTTGGAGAACCTATAAAACCTGTAGTTATGGCAACTGTCCAGACCAGGGAAAGCTCCAGGAAAATGGAGGAAAATCCTATCAATCTTATCCAGAAGAGATGAAAAAGGCTCAAGCAGCAGACAGCACACTGAACCCTTGTTTTGGCAAATTGCCTAAAGCACATAACCCTCCAGAGAAAGGAGACTTGTATATGAAGAATGGCCTACTATACAGAAAAGCTGGAACAGGACCTAAAGGGCATGGACAGCTTGTAGTGCCAAAATCTTACAGGGAGAAGGTTATGACGCTAGGACATGCTATACCCTTCAGTGGACATATGGGAATAGGGGCCACTGGACGAAGGATAGCCTGTCACTACTTTTGGCCAGGAATCACAGAGGACATAAAAAGATATGTAAGATCCTGTCCAGAATGCCAAAGAGTAGCTCCTAAGCATAGGACTGCACCAGCAACACTGGGAGAAATGCCCATTATGGGAACCCTGTTTGAACGTGTTGCAGTGGATATTGTTGGACCCCTCACTAGGACCAAGAAGAGAAATGCTTACATCTTAACCTTGGTTGATACTTGCTCTATGTGGGGAGAAGCAGTGGCCATGTCAGCTGTAGATTCAAAGCATGTGGCAGAGGCCCTGTTGACAATATTCACCCGATTAGGTTTCCCGCATCAGATATTGACTGACAATGGGTCTCAGTTTAAGGGAAAGCTAATACAAGAAGTATTCAGGATATTTCAAGCCAGGCACTATCATTGTAGTCCCTACCATGCCCAAGGGAACGGTCAAGTAGAGCGGTTCAATGGTACGCCAATTTCAATCCTTAGAAAGTTGGCTAGTGAAAAACCTGATACTTGGGATACGTACTTACCTGCTGCACTATTTGCATATAGGGAAGTACCCCACAATTCAACTGGATTGGCTCCAGCTACATTGTTGTTTGGAAGACCAATAAAAGGTCCACTGGAAGCATTGCTGCGGACATGTACTGATGGAACAGCAGAGGAAACAGTGACTTCCTCATACCAGTACGTCAACGAGTTGACATCTCGATTGAAAGCAGGTTGGAAACTGGCCAATGAGAACTTAAGACAGGCCAGGAGAAAACATGCTGCGTACTACAACAAAAAAACAAAGGATAGGGAACTGGAGGTAGGTGAAAAGATGTTATTACTGTTGCCAAGCAGCAATGATAAATTGCAGATTGGATGGCAGGGACCCTATGTCATACTGGAAAAACTTTCCAGGACCAATTATAAGATTGACAAGAAAGGAAAGGAGAAGGTATATCATGTCAATCTTCTTAAAAAATACTATGACAAGGAATCATCAGAAGTTGCACATATCATGACCCTAGCCATTGCAACAGAAATGCACGGTGAACCACTTCCCTCTTTGGAGTATCCACTCACAACTACAGAGGATTATGTTCAAGTAAACATTAGTGAACATTTGACTCCAGAGCAGAAGAAGATGGTTCAGAAAGTGTTGGAAACCCATGCTGATGTGCTCACAGATAAGCCACGTCGTACGAATCTGTTAGAGTACAACGTGAAGGTTACAGACTCTACACCAGTTTGCATGAGAACATACCCTATACCCTATGCGAAAGCCCAAGCACTAAGGGAGGAAGTTGATTATCTGTTGAAGGAGAAAATTATCTCGAAGTCAGACTCTCCCTATAGCTCAAGTGTGATGCTATTAAGAAAACCGAGTGGTGAACACAGGTTATGTATTGACTACCGGAAGCTTAATGCGATCACAGAATCTCAGGTGGACCCATTACCTGACACCAACCAGCTGTTCTCTACACTGAGTAAGGCTAGGTATTTATCAAAGGTAGATCTAAGCAAGGGATACTACCAAATACCAGTGAAACCAGAAGTTAGGAAAATGCTGGAATTTAGTACATCAGACGGACACTACGAGTTTAATGTACTACCCTTTGGGCTGAAAAATGCTCCCAGTATCTTTTCAAGAATGATGAGGAAATTATTGGAACCTCTACAAAATCCCCATATCACAAACTTTATGGATGACAATCTTGTTGCTACAAACACATTTGAAGAGCATATAGTAGCGCTCTCCATGTTGTTTGACAGATTGAGAGAAACTGGATTAACTGCACGTCCAACCAAGTGCTATATCGGTTGTAAGGAGTTGGAATTCCTAGGTCACACTATTTCTACAGGTCATATGTCTCCTGTCCCAAAGAATATAGAAAAGTTAAAGAAGGCACCCAGACCTCAAACGAAGAAAGATGTGAGATCATTCGTGTCATTATGTGGGTTCTATCAGAAGTACATTCCCCACTTTAACTCTCTGTGTGCACCATTAACTAACTTAACGAAGAAAGGACAGCCTGACAAAATCCAATGTAATGCTGATTGTGAAAAAGCTTACACAGAGCTAAAAGAAAAACTCACCAGCAAACCCATCCTTACGCTACCCGATATCACACAGGAATTTGTATTAAGGACGGACGCTAGCAGTATAGGTATTGGTGCAACTCTCTTGCAGCAATCAAAAGCCCAGCCGGAGGAACTTTTACCAGTCGCCTACGCCAGTAGGAAGCTGAATGCAGCTGAGTTGAATTACTCGACCATAGAGAAAGAATGTTTGGCTCTAATTTGGTCCATCGACAAATTTTCACCTTACCTGTATGGGACACACTTCATTGTCCAAAGCGATCACCAGCCTTTAACATTCTTGGCTGCATCTTAAAAGTTAAATTCGAGATTGTTAAGGTGGAGTCTGCTTCTGGCGCCTTATTCCTTTACCGTGAATTACATTCCGGGGAGAGACAATGTAGGAGCTGATTTTTTTAAGTCGACACCCTTTACTATGGAAGGACAGACGCAAAAGGATTAACTACAGCAGGGGTTTACACGTCAGCTATGACAGCTCACAGCTAGGAAAGGAGGGGGCTATGTCGTGAAACGAGTTGTGTAAACCCACTTCTTAGTTAAATCACTATGTCGAGATACAAATTTGCTTCAACCAATCAACGAGCAACGTTCACCAGTCTCTGAGACAGGAATAAAATTAAACTTGAGCCCTGTTTTTTTCGGATGTGGGTCGCGGCCATCTTGTTCACGCAATATGGCGGAAAAAAACAGAATAAAATTAGCCTGTACGAGGCATGAGACCAAACTGCAGACAGCTAATCAGCTTGCCCCACCAGGAACCAACCAAACGCTTTCTTTAAGCTGTAGAAGTTACTTCACCTGCCTATATAATCGGGCGGATGTTATGCGTAATCACCCATCACCGACACGAAGCCAGAGATACCGACCGACTGAAGAGGAGAAGCTGTCAACCTTGATTTATTGCTTACCTGAGTGCACTGACCTGCAGCCTGCTTCACTAAGTCGAGTCAAAACCTGGCCTGTTTAAATCTTGGAGGGTAAATATAATTTACTATTTGTAGGCAAATAGGCCTACAGCAGATATATAATGTTTGTACTGGTTGTGTGTGATTTATACTACCTACATAATAATAATAATAATAATAACCCCTTCAGTCATAACTGACTATGGGAATGCGCCCCTGAGGTGACAGCCCTCAGCTGCTTATTTTCCTGGTGCTCCTTTCGACGTTTTCTCCTCACCTCTGCTTCTTGTGTGAGCCTCTCTTCGCCCAATCTGAGGTGGCGTTGTAAATAACATCGCCACTTAGTGCGATCGGCAGCTTTATCCTCCCATGTTGCTGGATCCATGCCCAGTGCCCCCATATCTCTCTTGCACACATCTTTGAACCTCAGCTGTGGTCGCCCAACTGTTCTCTTGCCATCTGCTAATTGTCCGTAGAAGATATCTTTTGGGATGCGACCATCATCCATGCGGCGAACATGGCCAAGCCAGCGAAGTCTGCGCTGTCTAAGAAGCGTATACATACTTTGAAGGCCAGCACGTCCAACACCTCGACATTTGTCACTTTATCTTTCCACGAGATGCCGAGGATGCGGCGTAGACACCGCAAATGGAAGGTATTGAGCCTTCTTTCTTGCTTAGCATAGGTCGTCCAGGTCTCGCTGCCATATAGGAGTGTGCTGGTGACGCAGGCATTATATACCGCAGCTTTGGTCTTCATTGTGAGTTTAGAGTTTCCCCAAACACGCGATGTGAGGCGGGCAAAGGTAGCTGCAGCTTTGCCAATGCGGCTGTCGATTTCTGTATCCAGTGAGAGTTTGTCATTGATGGTAGACCCTAGGTATGTGAAGTGGTGCACCACTGCCAATTCATAGTTATCGATAGTGATAACTGGTGCAGCATCCACATCCTGACTCAGCACATTCGTTTTCTTTAGACTTATTGTGAGGCCAAAGTCCTTGCATGCTTTAGTGAAGCGATTCATCAAGCTCTGAAGCTCCTGTTGGCTTTGAGTGACGACTGCAGCATCATCAGCGAACAACAAGTCTCTTATAGTGACCATTCTGATTTTTGTTTTTGCCTTCAGCCTTGAAAGATTAAACAGACGGCCATCTGACCTAGTGTTAAGGCATATTCCTTCAGTTGCATCTCTGAATGCATGTTTCAAGAGTAAGGCAAAGAAGATTCCGAAGAGGGTCGGAGCCAGAACACAGCACTGTTTAACGCCACTTCGTATATCAAAGGGCTGTGACGTGCTTCCAGCATATTGGACTGTTCCCTTCATGCCGTCATGGAATGACTTTATCATTTCCAGCATTTTAGAAGGGCAGCCTATTTTCAGGAGGATTTTAAAGAGTCCATCCCTATTAACCAGGTCGAATACTTTTGTGAGGTCTATAAAGGCGATATATAATGGTCTTTTCTGCTCTTTTGATTTTTCCTGAAGCTGGCGGAGAGAGAAGATCATGATACTACCTACACCTGTATATATTTTATATAAATTGTTTCAATATGAACGTATCAGGTTACTGATTGTATCTTGGGGCATTAGGTATAATGATTGTATTTCCTGATATGGATTGATGAAGACGAAGACTAATATGACTCATACTTCAATCTATTGTCTCCTATAACTTCAATCTATTATCTCAGACCAACTGAAACATAACCAAAACAGTCCTTGTTAGGACTCAATCTATTGTCTCACATAACTTCAGTCTATTGTCTCAGATAACACCAACCTGAAACATAACCAAAACATTCCTTGTTAGGACTCAATCTATTGTCTCCTATAACTTCAATCTAATATCTCAGACCAACTGAAATATAACCAAAACAGTCCTTGTTAGGACTCAACCTATTGTCTCCTATAACTTCAGTCTATTCAGATTACTCCCACCTGAAATATAACCAAACAGTCCTCGTCTCATATACTCCTATCATAAGAACATAACAATATTGTTAGGATATATGTTACCAGCTAGTATAGCACTTGTCAGAGAGGGCCTGGTATATTATAGGGGGAAGGAAATGGTTGTATCACACCTAGGTGTACATATTAGTGGATGTATTCGTGTATTGAATTTATATTATTGGATCTATTCATGTATTGAATATATATTATTGGATGTATTCATGTATTGAATTTATATTATTGGATGTATCCATGTATTAGTTTATCAGAAAGAATGTTTTGCAAGTAGACACCTGTCTTGTCTCGCTATTGCTAAATCATACTGAGCCATGTTGTCATTCATCCTACATGCAGACACCCGAGACACGCTCATTTCACCCACACTAGAAATAGGTGGGCTTGAGGACAGAAATTAGCCCCTTATTTTTACTTGTTACAGGCTTTATTCGTGTCATCAAACCTGAGGTCGTATGTCCAGTCAATCCAGCTGCCTGGAACTTCACAGGAGCACAGAGATTGTACCTGAGATACATCTTTAGTCCCCCTCAGTCTTGGGTGGGCTAACGAAACGATCAACAGCGGGTGTTTTGTGTCAACCAAACCAAGAAGGACAGAACTTTTAAGAGATGAGTACACATTAGTACCATTTCTGTCAGCATTGTGAGCAAATTAACTGTCAGTGACGAAACAGATTTAGCGTAGAAAGAGACAAGATTAACAGCATAGCTAATAAATGTACTATAATTGAATAACAGCACAGCTGATATAATTTTTGTTCCTATAATTGGAAAACTTATTGTAATATATTTATATATCTATATAAATATAAATATTTGTAAATCATATGTAAACTTACAAATCCATTACATTCCATTTTTCAACATTCACCCTTCAGCACAAGAGTAGATAGTGTATATACTAAATAAATAATAAGGAAATTGTATTTGAAGACTTGTCAATTTTATCATTGTTAAGTAAAATCTGTTTCCTTGTCTTAATATCACAGTTAGTTACACAGCGGAGGTGGCAATTTATGTCGATCTCCTCTCTACTAATTTTTCGAGATCAGATCATTCACAGCCGTGACTAATTTGTGATACCAGTAGTTCTCTCAGACACTGGGACTTCAAAATTTTCTGCAGAAATTCTATTTCTGTAATTGTCAGTACAATACTGATCCAAGAGCCAAAAAAAAACCTCTCTCCACAAGTGTTATAGTGCAGAAGTATATCTTTGAGATTTTGGCCAGAGGGTCGGCCTTTATTATATTTAAGATAATAATGAACCACCAATGGTTATGGACAATAATTGTTTATTGAAAGTCCAGATTTATGGGAGTAATTGATTATTCTTGATGATCCAAGTTCGTAAACTGGTGGGTCTCACTATCGGTTGACTGCACGGCAGCAACGCGTATATATAGCCTACCATGTTTTGACGACGATAATAATTGATCTATATAATTGGACTGGACTGCACTACTTGGAGATGAATCTATATATGATGAATATTTATTATGCCATGAACTGTTATATGAATTGTACCGTAAATAAACATGTTCTGTACGGAATCTGTAAAGGAAGGAGTATGCTCCGTTGATGACCCTCGAAGTTGGCTAACCTGTTGAGCCTTCCATTCATTCATATTTTATTAAGCACGATGGCTAATTGATAACCATGAATATTCATAATAGATCGATGGGGTTCGGAAGGAAGAAAGCCGATGACACCCAACATTATTAACTTTTGAAGAATCGCACAAGATCAGGGGTTCAAATAATGCAACCAAAGAACCCGCTGCAACACATGGTAGGCCAGTGTGATTGTTGAAGAAGTTGAGAAATAACATTCTTCATTTCAAGATGAATATTCTACTATCAAGATCATAGTTTTTCGAATTCTCCTGACGATTATATTGCGTGAAATTGTACACAGTTCAAGATGCATGCGCACTTCAAACAAGAATGACGTCAGAACATCAGCGCAACAAGACAAATTGTCCGTTAGAGGTTTCAAACTATTTCAAAATCTCCGAAGAATGTATGGAAGCAAAAGTAGGCAATGCCTCATCAGTCAATCCAGACATCTGTGCTTATATGTTGGTGCACGCCAGCACTGTGCGGTTAATTGAAGTCAACAAGTAAAGATAAGTACATTTTTTAGGCCAAGAGGCAAGTCTTGTCCATTGTTCTTCAGGCACGTTTTTTTTCTTCTAATATTATGTGTTTCATATTATAATGTTGTCTGTATGTTCAGTTAGCGAGTCGGTTGGCGGGAATCAGGATTTTTGTTATGTCAGTGTCAACTGACCACAGGAATCCTGATCGTTCTAATAGGGCATAGTTGAATATTTTCGGTTAGCAAAACATCCACTGAGAATCTTTCGTGGCATACTGTGTTTGCATCTTAATTTATTTAACATTAGGTGTTAGCTGTGAAGTTACGTATATACTTGTTGTATTTTACTGTAATAAGTTTCAATTTTATTCGGTTCTGTCATTGTTTGTAATCTAAATTGTTTTTTTCTAATATTGCTATCATTTATTTTCACATATGTACATTTTAACGTCTATTAATGAGTCCATGTGACGTCATAGGTTTGGTGTGATTTTGACCTACTTTTAGTTTTGTATACCTCGTCATTTCCGTAATTCTACTTTATTTTATAGGATCATTTTAATGTCTGTAAATTGTCAATTGTGGCGTAATATTGTGTTGTAACTCTTTAGTTTACTGTGTCTATTGTATTTATTCATTCATAATTGATATTATAATGATAATAAGATAAAATAACTATAAGATAATAATGATATAAAACTTTTGATTAATTTTGCCTAAAATATTTGATGACTAATATTATTTCAGCAAATTGCACTAGTAGTCCCCGTAACCACTAGTTATTCATCATGAGTATGGCATGATGTTATAAGATAGTGATAAATAAATATAAATTTAAATATTACCTTGAATTTGGTAATCATATTGAAAGATAATTAGTTGATTGGTCTAGTCATAGTACTATTTTGACCATTGGGCACATATAAGTGATTGATTAATTTATATTGGTAACTGATATATATTGTTTGACTAAGTAAGTATATTACTGAATTAATATGGCAACTTTGGAATATTTTGTTAAAATTGGTAAAGAATTTTCTTTAAAAGGAGAAGCTCTCCGTGATTATGCAGTAACGGAACTAGCCAAGGCAGAAGCCAAGGAGGCAGATAGGAAAAGAGAATTGGAAGAACAAAAAGCAATGGCTAAGCGCGAAGAAGAAGAACGCGAAGCTAAAGAATATAAAATGAGAAAAGAACAGGAGTCAAGAGATGAAATGAAATGTATTGCTGATGAAAATAAAAGGAAACATGAAAGAGAAGCAGAAAAAGAGTTAATACAGATGCGTATGGATGAAATAAGATTGAGACTTCAAGTAGCTTAAAATGGCAATAATACTGATTCACAGAATGCATCTTCAGTACCCAAACCAGAAGCTACTATAACTTCAAATTACCACCATTCAAATTAAATTTCGACTACCTATCATCATGGTTATTACGCTTTGAGGAAGTATGTAAGGCAAATAAACTTGATAAATCTATATGGGCACTAAAACTCGGCGAATTTCTAGATGGTGAATGTAACGTACTGTTTCTGCGTGATGTGAAGGCTGGCAGAGTGAACGTGTCGTTTATCACCTGGACTGTGTAATGTTGCGGTGTTGATGTAGGTCACTAGAAATGTAACGGCCAGAAATGTAACGGCCACCAGCGTGAGGCACTGCCAGGGGTACTATGATCACTCACACAAAACAGCGTACATGTTGTAGATGTGTGGTACTGGTATTATGATGTGCTGAGTGTGGGTGTAGACGAGAACGCGAATGCTTGAAGCTCTTAGTAAAGTCAATAAGGCACCCATACACTCACATGCAGTAGTTTTTTTTTTTTTTTTTTTTTTTTTTTTTTTTAGTTTTTTTTTTTTTTCGTACGCCCGCTAATACTCGAGGCGAAATCTCAGGTTATTATTTATGTCTAACCTGACATTGATTTTACGTGAGTATCCCTTTTATTTCTTGTACAGAGACAGGTGTCCCTCGCCATTCAGGCAAATACTCTCCGATTTCGGAGGTACCCATTGCAGCTGGGTCGGCTCAGGAGCCGCCAGTTCCTGGTCGACGACACTTCTTCAAATGTTCTCGCCAGGTCTCGAGTTAATCCAGTTCAAATCCCGGTCGACGAAAAATCCTCAAATGCCGTCGCCCGGGTTTGATCCTGTATCACCCGGTCGCCAGAGCGGTGTTGTAACCACTACGCTAGCGCGGCTCCCACACACACATGCAGTAGTCAATGATGGATTGAAGACTGCTGGCACGTTTCAAACATTTATTTACGAAACTGACAGTAGCATCAACAGGACAGTCAAATCGACAAGATCAAGGACTTCACATAATAATGAATGACTGTTAAATGTCTGGTAATCAAAGGCTTGCATCATACATCAATTAGGACATACCCAAACATCATCTGTCCTAATGTTACAGTTTATAATGTAGCTTCCGTACCATTGACTCAGCGCATCAGGTACTTAATTAGCTCTGTCGTCCAACAAACGAGCTCCTAAATTGCGTAGCAATAATACATAAGGCTGTTATTCAACTGGCATAGCCCGCCAGATATATTTCCTCTTGCTGAAAAATATTGGCCGTAATACAGGGCCTCAATATGTAGACAGCTGTGTATCCTTTGTTAGCAGGCACGATCAAACCATGCTAAACATATATATACCGCCAACCTGCGGCGTCCACAATAATTTGTCATCATCATAAGGCTTCTGTTCGATTGAAAACACATAGTCTCATTTGGCTAGAACAAGAAGCAAAGAAGGAATTCTGTCTCTCAAGATCTGTGAGCTTCACTCGCAGATAGGTAACTTCAAATGTTCTGCAACCAAAGGCATATTAATAAGAATGTCATTTACCTTTTACAGAATCTTCCGGATACACACTTAATAAATGTCGTCACTCTTGACAAACAAAGAATCACTGGGGAAAACATTGACATTTCAGTCATATCGAAAACTTTCCAATCCCCATGATGATATAGAGAAAATCACAACGGACATCATGTCCGACAGCCCAAAAACACAACCTCCCTCACGGAAGTTTCCTCAGTTCGCGCCCAGAACCTGCGCATGCCTAGACAGCATAAAACTGCGCATCGTTAAGACAGATTAACGACAACGATTGAAAGAAAGAGAAGATAACCCTTTAAATAACCTGTCATAGAAGTTAATACCCAATTATCCAACTTTGACCAACAAAGTTTTACAACAAAAGTATTAAATAGATTTACCTATTATGACTCCGTCAAAAACGACAGCAACAGACTACCGCACCCCCCGTATAAAAAATGACCCTTTTTTTAAATACATCAATGAGCAAGATACCACAAGCTCATGACACATGAATAATGCGCCAATGAAAGAATCAACCTAATGTCAGGTTGAATCGACGCACACATAGAGCGTCCGGAGAGAATCAAATCATCTCACGAAATAATAGAAAATATATTCGGGAAGGTACCATCAAAGAAACCTCAGTTGCTGGCGATACTAACAAAAATTACATAACTATCAAACAATTATGCAATACTATAATCATAGCAATGACAAATGACAATCTATCTCAAGAAGTCATATCAATATACAAATTACAATGTTATACCATTAATATATGTAATGGATGGACATGACCAAATTTGTTAAATTTCTTACACATTATCTAACAATAGAAGTATATTATATACAAATAAGTGCTGCGATCTCTCGAACAAACGTAAGGTATGGCATCATCATGGTTCTCACAAGCGCTCCGTACTTGGTACTAGTTTGCACTGAGAACAATATAAATGACACAATTAGTAACATACTATTATGCACTATAGTCATTACAAATTATTTAAGTATCATATGTGGCCATTTAAACATTTTTCCTTTTCTTATTTTTGACCTTTATTTTATGTTAACCTTAACCTTCCACATTACATCAAAGATAGTAATAGAGAAAGAAAACAATCAATTTACTAATCTAAGGTGAAACAAATGTGTTAATGTATATTATGAACAGACATGAGTCTGGAAATGTATCATGAAATCTAGGACACAAGACTTAAATGGAATCATGTGGGCATCTAGACAGTATGTCCGCCATCACATTATCCGAACCACGGATAGCCCGCACCGTGAAATGAAAAGGTTGAAGAGCAATAGCATATCGAGTAGATCTCGAGCTCTTCAAATCCTTGTTCTGCATAGCTGTAAGAGCTTTTTGGTCGGTTTCCATAATGAAATGCGCGCCTAGAAGGAATATTTGTAGCTTAAGAATGGCCCAGACTATAGCTAACAATTCACGGTCTAAAACCGAATAGTTCCTTTCTGCCGCATTCAATTTCCTAGAGATATACATCACAGGATGCAGAGTTTCTGAATACTCCTGCATAAGAGCCGCCCCGATCCCAGTGGAAGAGGCATCACTACGAAGGACAAAAGTCTTATCAATCGATGGTAGTCGTAAGATAGGAGGAGATGAGAACAAATTCTTAATCTGATCCAATGAAGATTGGCATTCTTGGGACCAGCGCACCATGTTAGGAGAACCTTTTTTCAATAAAGTTGAAAGAGGTGCCATAATGGAGGACAGATTCTTAATGAATCTTCCGTAGAATTGTATTAATCCCAAGAGACTACGCACTTGCTTTTTTGTTTTAGGAACGGAGATATTTAATATCTTAGAAATGTTTTGGTCCTCTGTCTTCAATAGACCATGACCAACACGATGACCTAGGAAAGAAATTTCACTAAACCCAACAAAGGCTTTAGAGGGTTTTGCAGTCAAATTATGCTCGCGTAGAGTAGACAGTAACTCATTTAAACCCGAATAGTGTTTATCCCAAGTATCGCTGAAAAGACAGATGTCATCTAAGTATGCGATGACATCTGTACGATATGAGAGAATTCGACGCATCATGCGTACGAAAGTAGCCGGGGCGTTCATCAGCCCGAAAGGCATAAAATTCCATTGATACAAATACCTAGGTGTTGATAAAGCAGTGAAAGGTTGGCGCGTTCAGTTAACGGAACTTGCCAATAGCCTTTCGACAAGTCAAGTTTAGTAAAGAATCGCGATTTAGAAAGTCTAGTAAGTAGATCTTCCAATAAAGGCATAGGTTCAGCATCGAACTTCGTAACTTGGTTCAATTTGCGATAATCGACGCAAAGACGTATGTTATTGTCTTTCTTTCGAACAATAACCATGGACGAAGAGTATGCTGAAGTGGATGGTTCAATTATTTTCAATTGTATCATTTCATTCAATTCTTTCTCGACTTGCGCTTGGAAATGAATAGGGATAGGATATGGTCTTACTCTGATCGGATTATAATCAGTAAGTATAATGTCATGTTTGATAATATGTGTGTGTCCAGGAATGTCGGTAAGGACATCCTGAAATGATTGTAGCAAAGAAGATACTTGACGCTGTTCCTCAAAAGACAAATTAGAAGAAACCGAAACGTTTCTCCATGATTCCGTAGAATTGAGTGGAATCATAGGAAGAGGTAGATTAACATCTGAAAACGTAGTTTCCTCCTCCTGTATAACCGACAAGGATGAGATATGACCATGTTGGACTGGAGAATCGTCCGTCGCCTGGAAAATAGGCTGCAAATAGTCTGGTCGTTCAATAAATTCCGTAAGCATATTTATATGGAAGGTTTTATGCCTTCCATCAATATCGACAACATAGTCGACATCGGACATTTTTGAGACTATTCTATATGGACGTTTCCATGCAATGAGAAGTCTGTTCTCCCTAGAAGGAAGTAAGACAAACGCTTTGTCTCCAGGACAAAGTTGACGTAGGCGTCTCTTCTTATTAGCGAATTGCCTCGCCTTTTCTTTGGCAAATTCGGATGATGAAGTCGCTAACTTGCATGCTTCGATAATCTTATGCCTGAGAGCAATGACATAGTCATATGAAGATTGAGTGGCATTGTCAATATTATCGGCAGTTATCAAATTGTGTAGCAAGGGCATAGGACCGCGCGGTTGCGCGCCAAAAACTAATTGAAAGTGAGAAAACCCTGTATGCTCGTTGGGGACCTCTCTATAGGCAAAGAGAGCCGCGGGTAAAACCCTGTCCCAATCCTGAGGATGATCCTCAGTAATCTTGGCAAGTAAGTTCTTAAGTGTTCTATTAAGACGTTCAACTAACCCATTAGACATTGGGTGATAAATACTACTGAGAGACCTTTTAATATCTAGGATAAACATCACCTGCGACATAGTGTCTGATATCAATTGAGTACCATGGTCTGACAATATTTCTCTGGGAAAACCCAAACGAGAAAATATTAGCCAAAGAGCGTCTGCGATATCGGCAGTAGATATGCTCTTTAGAGGTATAGCCTCTGGCCAACGTGTGCACATGTCGACGCATGTTAGGATGAATTGATGTCCTCTGGCTGACTTAATCTTAAAAGGGCCAATAATATCTATTGCCATCTTCTGGAATGGTCGAATGGGAATGTCTGCAGCCTGGATAGGTGCAGCATGTCGTGGACCTCTAGATTTGACTTCTTGACAAATCTTACAAGATCGGCAATAAATTCGTATGTCTTTGTTTACGAATGGCCAAAAGAAAGCCGCTAGAACTCTCGACTTAGTGCGAGAAAAACCCATGTGTCCAGCACACTGAGAATCGTGTGCATGTTGAAGAATTAAGGCTCTCATACTTTTGGGCACAAGAATTTGAGAGTGCATAGATTTGTCTGAGTGTTGTACCATACGTACTAGTATACCATTCTTCATAGTGATATACGATTTGTGAATAGTATTTTGATTCGGATCACCGTTTTTAGCGAGAAGAAAGTATTTATTTAGAGAAGAGTCTTCTTCTTGTAGTTTCACAAACGAGTCATGTGAAATCACCAAGTGATCATCTTGGCTACCAACTTCATTACTATCATTAGATGAAGTTGAAGGAATAAGAGCTTGGGCTCTTGTTACAACCACATTGGCTGTTTGGATATTATGTTCTTCCCAAGCAGCAATTTGCTGCGGGGTACATTCCTTAACCCCGTGAATACGACCGATTATAAGATCCGCAATAGGATTAGGAAGAAGACACGCGTGGACATCTCCTGTAAGGAAGGGAGTATCCATGTGGATGATAGCAGTAGGATATATATCCAAAGTTCCACCAAATGTCACACACTTAACCACCTTTCCCGTGGCACAGCAAGGATCTATGAGAGATTGCCTAACCCCAATAGTAGTACATCCAGAATCAAAAAGTACTGAGACTGGATTATTATTCACTAGACCTTTATGTGAGATAAGAGATCATTTCCAGTCATGCGCAACTGTAGCAGGAAGAGCGGGAAGAGGGTGACCACAAATTAGGGTAGATACTGTAGATGGCTCGAACAATATTGAGCATTGGGGGCACTTAGCTGCTCTCCCAAAATCGAAAGCAGAGCCAGTGATAGCATTAGAGTTTCTACTATCGTTCACTTGACTACAGGCTTCCTGAGACTCATGTTGTGCAGCGTTTGTCTGACGATAAGATTTTCTTTTGTTATGTCTAGGTCTGCCGCGATTATTATTTCCCCTTTAATTATCATTATATTGCCCATCATAACCATTATTCTGGTTTGCATCACAGTTTCCATAACCATCATCATAATATTCTTGACGGCGAGGATAATTATCTCGGGAAGAAAAACTAGGATAGTTTCTATTGTGATAACCTTTGCGAAAGTGTCTATAATTATTAGACCAAACATTACGAAGACTATCAGCTCGTCTCCAATTCTTTGAAGAAAACCCAATAAGTGATGGATTGCTTTGATATTGAGTGTAATTCTGATTACTCTTCTTATTAAAGCTTTGTTTAGCACCTTGAAATTTACTATTGTGATTAGAGCCATATGGTGCTGCCGAAGCAACTGGCAACCCTTCTTTCACTTTAGAATTGCTAACTGTAGCATGGGGATGCGCAGTTACGTACTGGCAACAATATTCCCCCATGTCTTTTATGTTTTTAGGTTTACGCTCATGAAGAAAAGCAAGGAAAGATTCGTTGACCGATGACATAACTTTGTCTCGAAGTAATAAGTCCATTAGGCTTTCATATGTTTTTTCAGTCTGAGACAACTCAATCCAACGTGTGAATGTACGGCGTATCTTTATAATAAAGTCAGAGAAATCCACTCCATTTTCTGGCAACATTGTCTTAAGACGAAGACGATAATCTTCTTCTTTTAGTTGATATCTTTTAAGTAATGCTGCTCTGACAACATCATAGTTAGTCCTATCATGTTCCTCTATTGTCATAAGAGTAGTTACTGGTTCACCTGAAAAAAATTCCATCAGTTGTTCGACATATTTTTCCTTTTTTATTTTATGCGTATCGCATACAAATTGGAATCTATCAAGATAATCCGTTATATCGTCCTTTAAAGGATTGAAATGAGGTAATTTGATCTTATTAGACTTCTCCTTTGTTGTATCCGAAGTTGCTTGATGAGCATCCGCATTCATCAATTTCAATTTCTCTAACTCCAAAGCTGCGAGTCTTTCATCATGTTCCATTTTTGCTTTTCTCGCTTCCGCATGAAATTTTCTCTCTTCAGCAGCAGCTTGAGCTTGAAGTTTTTTCTCCTCAGCAGCAGCTTGAAATTTTCTCTCCTCAGCAGCAGCTTGAAGTTTTTTCTCTTCAGCAGCAGATTGAAATTTTCTTTCCTCAGCAGCAGCTTGCAATTTCCTCTCCTCAGCAGCAGCTTGAGCTTGAAGTTTTTTCTCTTCAGCAGCAGCTTGAGCTTGAAGTTTTTTCTCTTCAGCAGCAGCTTGCAGTTTTTTCTCCTCAGCAGCAGCTTGAAATTTTCTTTCATCTGCCTTCATCTGTAATCTTAAATTCTCAGATTCTCTGTCTAATCTTTTATTTTCCTCTTTTTGTCTCTTTTCATCAGACTTCAATGCTTTGTCAAATTGAGCAGTTGCGAATTCTTCTAACTTCTCACCTGTTTTCCCAAGGGCTTTCCCTTGTTCAATAAAGTAGTCTAGTGTAGACATTTGTCTAACTATGTGAGATCAGACCTGAACAATTAAATAAATTACTTATCCCACTTTAATGGGAGACAAGTCTGTAATACTAGACTTGTATACTCACTTCACTTTATTTCACTCACTTTGAGAGACAAGTCTTAGTCAAAGACCTTGTATAGTTACCTTGTTTCTCTATAATATTATCATTATAAATAACCTTTATATGAAAAGTGTATGATATTAGTAATAATAGTCCATGATCAAGTATATCTATAGACTGTATGACAACAATGTATTACAATAATAAATACAAAGACAAGAATACAAAACAACAACCGAAAATGTTCGCAGAAGTCAAATAAACAATACAGCGAAACTAAAAATATTTGTTACAAAATGTGTAATGATGACTGCGAAAATAAACAAACAAATGGCAACACTGTTATAAACACAAAGATGTATAGAAATAAATGATTGACAGAAGAGGCAGACAAATTCAAACAAATCAAATCAAAACTAAAGAACAGAAAAAATTTTACAAAAACAACGAAAAGGCACACCTCGGCACAACTAAACGTAAATAGCAACAAATATTGCTAACAAATTTCCCAGTGGAAAATTTGTTCAGTCCCTACAGAAAACGCTCTCAGATAGAACCTCTTTCACGTGGTATATTCTAAAAGGAGTCACCTACCCAACCAACCCACGGAAATACACACTAAATAAACATGTAAACAAAAACATGTATACAACAAACATGCATGGCATATGTAAATAAACAATATACAGTATGTGTTTAGAGGAAGGCTCAGCTTTACACAAAATAAAGGCAAAGTTTACACACTAAACAGGCCACTTATCTTTAAGCACAATCCTCAATAGCCGCAAAGATGCAGCATAATGCGGTACTACTGTCAACAACAATGGTAGACGATCCACCGTTGAAGGTCACCGTAACTTGATAACCGGCAGTGGTCTCCAAAGTGTAGCTACAAAAATCATACTCGACACCAGTTGAGACTAGAAGATCCAACGTCGATATGTTTGTAGAATGTAGTGTAAACAACCAGCGGTACTGTTTACGATCTTAGGTTGACAGGTAACGATGTGACTTGATAGCTCAGAATGTAGTGTAAACAACCAGCGGTACTGTTTACAATCTTAGGTTGACAGGTAACGATGTGACTTGATAGCTCAGATATATTGCCATCATTTGTAGAACTCCAGAAATGTATAACAATGTCACTTCAATTCCGTAGCAGTTGTGGTCCATGTAGCAGTAACACAAAAATGCCAACGCCAGTGTTTATGTGAGTCAGCCCAGTTGTTGACCTATTTACCACTGTCTTGAAAATGTAGAAAACCCACAGATCTGGCCCACCATAAATGTAACGTACTGTTTATGCGTGATGTGAAGGCTGGCAGAGTGAACGTGTCGTTTATCACCTGGACTGTGTAATGTTGCGGTGTTGATGTACGTCACCAGAAATGTAACGGCCAGAAATGTAACGGCCACCAGCGTGAGGCACTGCCAGGGGTACTATGAGCATTCACACAAAACAGCGTACATGTTGTAGATGTGTGGTACTGGTATTATGATGTGCTGAGTGTGGGTGTAGACGAGAACGCGAATGCTTGAAGCTCTTAGTAAAGTCAATAAAGCACCCATACACTCACATGCAGTAGTCAATGATGGATTGAAGACTGCTGGCACGTTTCAAACATTTATTTACGAAACTGACAGTAGCATCAACAGGACAGTCAAATCGACAAGATCAAGGACTTCACATAATAATGAATGACTGTTAAATGTCTGGTAATCAAAGGCTTGCATCATACATCAATTAGGACATACCCAAACATCATCTGTCCTAATGTTACAGTTTATAATGTAGCTTCCGTACCATTGACTCAGCGCGTCAGGTATTTAATTAGCTCCGTCGTCCAACAAACGAGCTCCTAAATTGCTTAGCAATAATACATAAGGCTGTTATTCAACTGGCATAGCCCGCCAGATATATTTCCTCTTGCTGAAAAATATTGGCCGTAATACAGGGCCTCAATATGTAGACAGCTGTGTATCTTTTGTTAGCAGGCACGATCAAACCATGCTAAACATATATATATATACCGCCAACCTGCGGCGTCCACAATAATTTATCATCATCATAAGGCTTCTGTGTACTGGTCATCACTGAAGCAGGTCTTCTTTAGATTACTTCTGCACCATTAAATGAACCTGTCATGTTGACATTGAGTGGGAGTGTCAAGTAACGCGAATGGGGTGATGGTTCGGTGTAATAGACCACTTGATAATATTTCTCACACACTCTCATGCAAGGCAATGACGACTTGAACTGCAGCGGGCATTTCACACCGTTTAATAGGGACGCACACATCAGGACAGCACGGAACATAGTCATAGGAACATGTTGACATATATATCATTAGGCATTTGAACAGTAGATCATATTTCATGCAGCATTCAAATATGATGGAAGATATAAGGAATCATTCAATGTTCTGGCAGACTATTGCCACATCCCCTAACTGACTGAACGCATCAGTGGGTGTGGGTGTGTAAACATATAAAGAGTTCACTGGCCGAACCTTTTCCTTGGCTAAGTTCTCCAGCGACATATAGCAAATATTTATGTAATAAAGTTAAACCACGATAGGGGTTTTCATATTAGTGAGATCTCCATATCACTGTCCGATAATAAGTTTGGTATACTGTTCTCAGGACAGCGATCCATAACGATGACAAGAAAACAAGATGGCTGCCTTCCTGAGTTTCGCTCACCCACCCAGCAGAAGGATAATGATAAGCCAAAGTTAATTCACAATTTGAATATCAATAATTTCCTAGAGTTTCCCTACAGTTCCACATTACTAAGGTTGTTACATGTAGACATCAGCTCTGTTGGGAAACCTGTCATCTTCAATGGTATATCAACGACCAACGATGTTCGAAACACGACTCCATCTAGGCCTAACCACGTAGAGATCATCAAAAGAAAGGGTCTGGTATTACCTGGAGTCCGAATTAATAACAAAGTGCATGAGGAGAATCTCTGACAAATAGACTCTTGCAGAGACACTAACTTATCCTGGAAAAACATGCACAAAACACTTTTCAACCCTTAAAAGTGACCAGCCCAAAATTACACACACAGCCATATCAGGCGGCATTATCGAGACTCACTACGCATGCCTCGAAAAACGAATACCTGCCCTAGTGTTCGGCACAAAGAATATAGTCCGACCTAAACATACAAAGATATACAATATAAGACTGAATCTTCTTGTACTAGACAAGTAATACATATAAATTCAGGCCATAAACATATTGAACAAGATCAATCTATTTTCTGGCCCTAACAAATGAGAAATTACATAAATTCGGTATTCATCCGCGAAATCAATATTCAAGGGGAGATCATCCACATAATCAAAAGTATAAATCAAATCATGGGTGATATAACTTTGACTGTAACAAAAGTAATCTCTTTTTCATATCAATTAGTTATGTCGTAATCTGTGCGTCAAAAATATGTGCGCAACACTCCCTCACGGAAGTTTCCTCAGTTTGCGCCCAGCTCCTGCGCATGCCTAGACAGCATAAAACTGAGCATCGTTAAGACAGATCAACGACAACGATTGAAAGAAAGAGAAGATAACCCTTTAAACAACCTGTCATAGAAGTTAATACCCAATTATCCAACTTTGACCAACAAGGTTTCACAACAAAAGTATTAAATAGATTTACCTCTTAGGACTCCGTCAAAAACGACAGCAACAGTGAACCATTAAATGCAACTACGAATATAGATCCAACAATAGCTAATGATTATGAGGCCATAAAAGCTTTGTTATTACGACGATTTCACTTGGACGAGGAAGGATGTAGAATAAAGTTTAAAACTCTTCTACCCGAATCAAGCAAAGATTTCACTGGGTTCATTGCGAATATACGCAATACTTTTAATAGATGGGTTGAACTCGCTGGTGTGGATAAATCCTACGATAAACTAGTTGATTTATTACTTAGGGATAAGGTTCTATCCTCTGTTAGCTCACCATTTTTGGCATTTTTACAGGAACGCAAACCACCCACTATAGTCGCATTGGAAGAAATGGCAATCAATTACTGTACTGCACACCCCAATGTTAGCATATCTAATTCTCAATTAAGAGAACCATTACCAGTTGCTTCTAACATGGCATATCATGGTAATGATAGATCAAGAGCTCAAAGCCTTGATAGGAATTTTTCTCGTAGAAGATATAATGACAACCATTATTATAAACAAAATAACTACAACAATAATGATAATTTCAACCGAGGTAGACAGCAATACAGGCATCAGTCACCTCAGTTTAGAAATAACAATTATGTTCAACAAAATTCAAATTGGAATAAACCATTTAACTTCAATACGAATAACAATGGTAACAGATGGAATAATAATAATCCAAATTACCGATCTAGAAACAATAGCTATAACGGTAGACAGCATAATAATTCAGGTGACCATCACCGACAGCGGTCTCATTCACGTAGACCATCAAACTATGATCATAGTGCAGGGGCGGCACTCATTAGCGGTACGACCTCGAGTGTTCCAGACAACAATAATCAGGTGCAATCATCATCTTCATGTTATGCCGTTAATTATAATGTGGCAAATAGTTGCCAAAATTGTAATACTATTTTTCAGAAGGCCAAAGAAACAGTGCTGAATTGTGGACATCTTTTGCCAGAAGTTAGTATCTCTGCTAATGACGGGACAGGCTCCCTAATCTTAAATAGAGGGATAGTCAATGGTAAAGTAGTATCTGTTCTGAGAGATTCAGGATCAACCACCATCGTGATCAGGCAGTCATTGGTCCATCCGAGTTGTTCTACCAATGAATATGTTACATGTATAACCTTTGGGGGTACTGTTGAGTACTATCCCACTGCTATTATTTATGTTAACACACCATTTTTTACAGGTAATGTCAAGATTTGTATGTTGCAGAATCCGATAGCTGACTTGATGGTAGGACGTATCCACGGCAGTGACATGCACATGACTCTCAATGCGCGGGTCATATGGGATACACTCGCACACGTTCTCGAGTGGTATCTTCTTTTTTTGGGGGGCCAGGCGTCTCACGTATATATAATATATACGTACGCTCATGTGATATCTGTCAAGAAGTTAAGTCACGACGAGCATTTCATACTACTCCAATACAAGCATGTGACATCTCGATACGTCCTTTTGATAAGATGGCCATATATATTATTGGTCCTCTCTTACCTTCGGCCAGAGGGCACAGATTTGTCCTAACACGCATTGACTTATGCACACGATGGCCAGAGGTGATTCCATTAAAGACTACCACTACAGCATATGTAGCAGACGCACTATTACTTATTTTTTCTAGATTAGGTTTTCCTAGAAAAATATTGTCTGACCATGGTTCTCAATTTGTCTCTGAAACCATGGCTGAAGTGATGAAGACCTTTGACATCGGGAGAAATCTCAGTAGTATATATCACCCGATGAGCAATGGTTCAGTGGAACGTCTCAACCGTACAATTAAGCAATTATTACTTAAAGTTACGGTTAAACATCCTCAGGACTGGGACAGAGTACTCCCAGCCGTACTTTTTGCATATCGAGAGGTGCCACACGAACAGACTGGCTTCTCTCCCTTCCAATTAGTGTTTGGTGCTCCACCAAGAGGTCCAATGGGACTAATAAAGGATTTACTACTTGATGCTGAGATGACTCAGGAAACCCAGTCATCATACGAATATGTCATAAATTTACGTAAGAAAATTGTTGATGCTTGCCAGCTGGCAACAGCTTCTTCCGAGGCTGCTAAACTTAAAGCTCGAGAGTTTCAAAATAGAAATAGACGATTACGTCAATTATTCCCAGGTGATGAGGCTTTCGTGTTACTCCCACGAAAAGAAAATAGACTATTAATTGCATGGAATGGTCCTTATAAAGTTGTTGACAGAATTTCTGACGTTGACTATATTCTAGACATTAAGGGTCATAATAAAATATACCATATCAACATGCTTAAGGAATTTCACACTCGCCCTCAACACTTACAATCAATTTTTCATGATCTGGATGACAAATCAATAGTTTCTTGTCATTACACAAATCTATCTGTAATTCAGGAAGAAGAATCTTCTTTTCCTGAGGTACACATGTCTTTACCTGTACCTGCCTTACAGGCTTCAGAATCCTGGCGAGATGTAACCATTTCTCCGTCGGTTACACCGCAACAGCATCAACAGATTGCTGATCTTTTGGAATCTTTCTCAGATGTGTTAACTGATCTGCCCGGTCGCACCTCAGCTATTAGTCACGGCATAATACTTAAAGATGATACACCTATTCGCGTACATCCATATTCGGTTCCAGTGCATTATCTAAGTAAGACAATGCTGGAACTCAATCAAATGTTCTTAAGGATCATAGAGAGTAGTAACTCTCCATTTTCTTCACCATTGGTCATTGTTAGGAAGAAAGACAACAACATTCGTCTATGTGTCGACTATAGGAAGTTAAATGCTCAGATAGTGGATAACAGTGAACCACATCCTATTCTTGACGACTTACTTACTCGGCTATCAACTGCAAAATTTTTCACAAAAATAGATTTAACTAAGGGATATTGGCAGATTCCCTTAACAGAAAAAGCCAAATATTTTACTGCGTTCTCGGCTCCACAAGGTCTTTACCAGTGGAACGTCATGCCTTTTGGGCTTATGAACGCACCGGCGACTTTTATTCGCATGATGCGAAAAATCGTATCACACAGACAGGATATTATCACCTACATTGACGACATATGTTTATTTAGTTCGTCATTCGAGGAACAATTTTTAGGACTTCACTCCGTTTTGGAAATCTTAAGAGAAAATAATTTAACTGCTAAACCCACTAAAATACAAGTGGCTTTCCATGAAATAACTTTTCTTGGACATATTATCGGGGCTGGGAGTATCCAAACTGTTCCCCATAATATATCTAAAATTTTAAATTTGGTAATTCCTAAAACAAAAAAACAAGTTAGGAGTTTATTAGGTCTCGTCCAATATTATAGTAGATTCATACCTAATTTATCATCCATCACAGCTGTCTTGTCTTCACTTTTGAGGAAAGACATGCCTGCGAAAGTGACATGGACGGCAGACTGCGACAAAACATTTAACTATATCTTATCACTGTTCTACAGGCCACCTATTCTAAGGTTGCCACATACTAAAAAAATTTTCATTCTCCATACAGATGCCAGCAATTATGGAATAGGAGGTAGCCTTCTACAAGAACACGAAGGAGTACTCCACCCGACGCTATTTATTTCGAGAAAGCTCACTAATGCGGAAACGAAATACTCGGTTATCGACAAAGAGTTGATCGCTGTAGTTTGGGCAATTCAAAAGCTTGAAAAATGTTTACTCGGTGCTCCATTCGTCATACAGACAGATCAAAAATCAGTAGCTTCACTCAGACGAGCCAATCACAAGAACGCCAAACTGGCACGATTTGCAATATTGCTCCAACCGTTTGATTTCAAAATTGAATCAATTCCAGGCCATGAAAATGTGGTGGCAGACTCCCTGTCACGCCATCCTTCATAGTCTAATGAAGATAACTAACGACTCAAGAAATGGAAGTGACTTGTATGAGGGATTTTACTCATTCGCTTTCAAGATAATTCTGACTAACAACAGTTCTTGAGTAAATAACATATGTGATCGTGATCCAAGTGCAGGAAGACAGAACACTTGTGAAACATTTATTGCACGTTATTAATTCTCAAATATCCACAAGAAGTAATCGGTTCTGTTCCTATTTTTGGACTTTGGTTAATGTCCATACGTCTATCACTCGCTGTAATACGTACTACAATCAACCTACGCTTGAACGTTGATCTGAACGTGTTGATCTTTACACTTACGTACTATTAGTTGAACTCTTGATCATCTCTGGATGACGGAACTTTTTCATCTTATCGAATGCATCGTATTCTACGCACATGAACGATCTAATGACAGATTGATCTTCATGATTGACAATATTAATTTCGTTACTTTTGGATTTAATAAAAGAAAAGATAGTTTGAAAAAAAACATTATCACACAATTGGTTAATATAAATACTATATTTATAAAAATAGTAATTCTTAGATGTAGTTAATAACTTATGTATACATAATATTGACATGATATGATATGTATTATTATTGTTTAGTTGATACATTAATTTAATTAGTTAGTCACTTCCGTACACATGTATTTTAATTTAATCTATTAATTTCTTACTACTTAATTCTCATGCATTCTCCATTATTCTTTTCTTTACTTTTCTTTACTTTCTTTCTTAATGATACAATACTTTAGTTTACTTAATTATAGTTTAATTCTATAATATCCTACACATATTACATTAGTTATTTAGTTAATTCTATATTTATTTAGTTATATCTTATGATATTGATTCATACAACACACATTTATTAGTTAAGACATAATTTTAGTTACATACATAATTATTACTATCCTTTCTGACAGTTGACTTTTCTCTAGTTAACTTAACTTAATTTTAATGTATTATATGACATGTATAATATTGACTGCGACCAACGGCAATGTTTTGGTTCAAAACATCGGAGGCCGCATGTCGTTTATCGTTAAGTTTTTGATATAATTGATCAAGTTATTTCAAACAAAAACCAAAGAATATATTTTTTACACCCGTCGGTCAGGGGAATGTTACGACACGTTTAACGATGTTATCTGCTACAGTTGTGAGCACTTTTAAAGTTACGCATTAGATGCTTGAGATGCTATAAATATATGTTTTTCACGCTTCACGGTATTTTATTGAACGCGAATTTTACAGTAATCTTATGACGTGGCACGGTTGGTATAGTGCCACTTGACTACGTTCTACTTTTACCCTTTTGATTATAAGCTCCGAGCGAGTCGAATGTATCTTGCTTTACTCCCAGGGATAGTGTTATAGTGCAGAAGTATATCTTTGAGATTTTGGCCAGAGGGTCGGCCTTTATTATATTTAAGGTAATAATGAACCACCAATGGTTATGGACAATAATTGTTTATTGAAAGTCCAGATTTATGGGAGTAATTGATTATTCTTAATGATCCAAGTTCGTAAACTGGTGAGTCTCACTATCGGTTGACTGCACGGCAGCAACGCGTATATATAGCCTACCATGTTTTGACGACGATAATAATTGATCTATATAATTGGACTTTCGACAGCATACACAGGGACAGCCTATGGAAAATTCTGAGGGCTTATGGAATTCCCAGCCGCATTGTTTCCATTATAAAAAGCCTCTATTCTAACTTTACGTGCAGTGTTGGATCGAGTAATATAACTTTCGAAGTGAAAACAGGAGTACGACAGGGATGCCCCTTATCAACAACATTATTTTTGACAGTCAGAGATTGGGTGATGCGCCAGACTACAGAGGGCAGTCCAAGAGGAATTAGATGGGCAACGTTTTCTACACTGGAAGATTTGGAATATGCAGATGACATTGCACTACTCGCGCATTCACACCAACACATTCAAGACAAAACCGATAGACTGAATAAGTATGGCCAGCAGGTTGGCCTGAACATCAATTTGAAGAAGACAGAGGTCATGACATTAAATGTGGGCAATCCTGAGCCAGTAACAGTAAGGAACCAGAAGTTAGAACAGACAGACACATTTACTTACCTAGGAAGCATAGTAACACCTGACGGCGGAACAAGCAAGGACATTAACAACAGAATGAATAAAGCGAGAACAGCCTTTGCTGTTCTCAACAACATTTGGAAGTCTTCCCAGTACAGCACAAACACCAAATTAAGACTGTATGAGAGCTGTGTACTTTCTGTGCTTCTCTATGGTGCGGAATGTTGGAGAGTAACAGAGAAGAAATGTCAAAACTGTCCTCTTTCCACACAATCTGCCTAAGGAAATTTCTCCGAATCTTTTGGCCAAACACCATCAGCAACCAAGAACTACTTATTCGGAGTAACCAGGAGGACATGCACACCATCATAGCTGGCAGACGCTGGAGTTGGGTTGACCATGTCCTCAGAAGGGACCCTGATACCATCACAAGAACAGCTATGCTATGGACCCCCTAGGGAAAGCGAAAGAGAGGCCGACCAAAAACAACTTGGCGGAGAACTGTGGAAGCTGAGATGCAAAGAATGAACCACAGTTGGGGCACTGTACGAAGGATGGCCGCCGACCGAGCAAAGTGGAATCAATTTGTTGCTGCCCTACAAGACGCCACCAGGCGTGATGGCCGCTGACTGCTTTGACGGTTGGCGGTTATGGATCAAAGAAGAGGAAGAAGAGATAATTGGACTGGACTGCACTACTTGGAGATGAATCTATATATGATGAATACTTATTATGCCATGAACTGTTATATGAATTGTACCGTAAATAAACATGTTCTGTATGGACTCTGTAAAGGAAGGAATTTGCTCCGTTGATGACCTTCGAAGTTGGCTAACCTGTTGAGCCTTTCATTCATTCATATTTTATTAAGCACGATGGCTAATTGATAACCATGAATATTCATAATAGATCGATGGGGTTCGGAAGGAAGAAAGCCGATGACACTCAATATTATTAACTTTTGAAGAATCACACAAGATCAGGGATTCAAATAATACAACCAAAGAACCCGCTGCAACAAGTACCTCATAATATTTGCTAAGCATTGTTTGATAATGTAAAAGGTAAAGGCAGTCCAGTAGCAGATTCTGCCGTAAGGGTGTGAGGTGTTAGAGACTTCATCGTACTAGGTCTAGCTTCTAGAGATGGGAAGACCAGTTCCCTTTCTCGCTGCCTTTTCCTTCCTTAACTCAAGAAGTAAAGTCAGGTACCCATTTACTGAGTGATAGATTGGAGCGTGTCGATCCTATGAATCGAACTCGGTACCTTTAGGCAATCGACCTGGGATCGCTGAGGCGCGACATTTGTTTCCCAGTCATCTGCCTTTTGTAGTTTACACACAAAAAATGTGTGTTTTTTGTTAATGAAAAATGGCGTAGGAGTTATTTTACAAATGCACAACACATACACCGCAAAACATTTGATTAAAAATAATCTCTTACGTTGTCCTTATGAAATAAAACTAATTTATTAAACTGACTTTACAATTGTAATGTATTTGTCATTTCATAAATGTGGGTATTTTTTTTAAATCATAATTTGCAAGTGTTTGCGTCTAACGTTTAACTGTCAAAATCTGCCGACAGTACAGACATTACTTTCTATTTTAGTTTTTTTTTTTTTTACGCCTTCTCACGTTTGTTGTTGTTGACGGGTTTACTTGCTCGTTTATTAATGTTGTTCGCGCAAATTAGAATGTGGCGTAGAGTTACTTGAATTTCATTAAAAAAGAAAACTAACTTTTCAATAAAAATTATTCCCTTCATTAAAATAGTTTGTAGTGTATGATTTTTTCCCAAATTTTAAAGTAAATAATTGGTAAAAATAGATGTAACCGATTAATTAATGACGTAGATTGCATGAGGTTGGCAACTTCATCGTGTACAACAAATTTCTACAGAACCACCACTGAAAACAGCATATGCTTTGATGTAGGCTTCCTGCAAGTGACTCGGCTGTAATGGTTTCCCCATGCTCCATAAGTAGCAAACATGGAAACGAATGAATGAATGAATGAATGACAAAGGCTAATGTTTTAGCTGTCACTGTCAGCAACGAAGGGTCGAAAGCTTGCCTCGATTGGGCATGTAACTCGTCATGACTCTCTTTCGAAAACGATCCTCCAGGGAACAGTCGTAGGTAAACGGAGAAGAGGAAGGCAAAGAAAATCCTGGGCTGATAACATCAAAGAATGGACAGGGTACGGTTTTTCCACGCTTGTACGCATTGCTGAGGATAGAGAGCAGTGATGCTGATGATTCCACCATGGCACCCCTACGACCCATGACGGGTTACGGGTTGAGATGAGATGATGATGAATGAAGGTTTATCCAACTTTCAACGAAATTGTATTTCTTGAAAGATGCACACACTCCATTAAGAGGTTGTGAATAGGAAGCACTTGAGAGATCATGCGTGGGATGACCAGACACAAAAAAAGGCTGTCTGTTAAGGGTTAATTGCACAGCGCCTGAGAGATTTGTTCGTTCCAAACACTGAATTGTAAAAAAAAAAATAGTCTCTATGGCAGTTGAGTCCCAGCTACTTATGTTTTTTTTTTTCCTTGCGGCTTTTCCTTTTTGTAGTGAGGCAAGCTCGTTTCAACCTAGACTTAAGTCTCTTGGTTATATCAGAGTGCATGCAATGTGCCATTCACAAATACGTGAACTGGAGTAAAGCGTTAGAGATAGTATTCCTGTCAAGGGCTAGAAGTATCTATGTGCTAGAATGATGAACGGACCACAAGGTCTTTTATACTTGGATAAATATTTGGACATACTCCCTAATATAACTGACGTACTTTGTCTAAGGTGAAAAGAGCGCGCCTCGCGAAAACGAGGCGAAATTTTTTTTTTTTTTTTAAATGAAGAAGCCCTTGAAAGGTCTTGTCCTGAAAAGAAGTGCCAGTGACGCCAACGGTGACTATACCTCCTTAGTGTTTACTCAACACAGGCTGTAGTAAGAACTGTTCCTTTTTGACGTTTCAGACCGACTAGAGCATGTCTCCCTGTATAAGATATATATGTGCCTTTGTTGAGCATGCCTTCTGTTCAGTGGCGATTTTATGAATAGACAACCTGGGCTTTTGACCAGGTCCTCACGTTTTTAAGGGCCTCGATGTGACGGTATTGCCTCCCATGCTTTGCAGTAGTAGTCCAACTCAAGAGTATCTAAAGTGGGTCGTCAAAGGTGTCTACCTTCGCACAAGATTACTCTCGGCAGACATGTAGATAGAAAGTTAATGACGCTTCTATCCCAAGGGAAGATTCACAAGATATTCAGAACAGCAAAAACAATGCTGCATTGGCTGAGCACGTTAATTCTATGATCTGCCTTCAACTTTTGTGAAGGATTAAGCAATTATTAATTTTAGCTCGTTAAGCCGTTAAGCCGCCACCCTGGTTTACTCAGTGGAATTCTTATTATTCTGGTATAGCTCTGTTTAGAGTGTGTTTAGTAAATTGACTGAAACAAACATGCAGTTCATTTAAAATGATTAAATCGAAGTTAAATTTGTGTATTAACAAATAACAGATTTAACAATCATTTAGTTTTAACAACGGTTAAAATAATTGAATAGTTTAAAAGAAAATGTTCATCATTGAATGATAGTAGGTTTTGTGAAAAAAAGTTCACTTTGGCAGCTTATAGGTTCCACTTAGCTGCCAATAGTAGTTTCTGCTCCCGCTGAGGGGTTCTGTGCATATAGGTCACTGGAGTTCTCGCGTCTCTGGTTAAGCTTAAAGGTGCAGCACACTCCCAGAACAATCAAGTAGTAACTGCCAAGCTGGTACCGCGTTTCTACGTCAGTCCACTTCTACCCTCACTTTGTTCCAGAGATTAGTACCCTCACTGGTACCACCATCAACATCTATTGTAAAAGAATAGAAACGAAACGCTCTCTTGAGTATTGCATTTCCCGACACATACTTATGTGTCCTCTTTCTCCTATTCTACCATCCCATCTGTCTCAGAATTTACCCTCAATGAGAATTAAACTTAATCCCTTGAGAGAAACTTTCTTTACATTTAAATTGAATAGCTTTATCCTTATTTTACATTTAAATGAAAAGGTTAATAGAACATATAGAATATGTTTACATTTACATCTCCACTGTTTGAAAAGTGTTCATAATATAAACTGAATCTGTTTTCGTTTACATTTACACTGACTGAAAAGTTTGAAACTTTCATTAACTTTAAAGTGAATATGTTTACATGGACATTTACACTGGTTTGAAAATTGTAAGGATCATACTTAGAATGTACATCCTTTCTTCCATCTTTCCCTCCCTCCTCCGTATGGAACGGGACTACCTTATGCTTTTAGTTCTCTATAAGAAACTAGCCATAAAACAGTCCCCAGCTCTTGCAGTGGTGGTTCATGAAACCAGCATTCTATACGCTGAGGTTGCCAGCCTCAAATGACTTGGACATCCACTAGCGATTTTCACATATTAATATTCACATGGCAATATATACATATTAGTTCACTTGTTAGTAATGAAAAATATAGAACGTAAAATGACAACTTACGCCAATCCTGTCTCACAGACTTTTTGCTCAGATGAATGAAGTAAAGGCTCTTGATTAGGTCTCTTACACGTGTTCTTGGGGTCGTTACTTTTATAAGATAATTCCCTCTATGACTCCGTGTGTTTCAGTTTCCTCAGCATTCCTTATTAAAATGGTTTTCCTGGGATATGTAAGTCCTTCAAGATAGTTCCACAAAGTCCAGTCTAATAAATGGAAATTCTGAATTCTAACTGCTGGCAAGTCTGGTTGTGTCGTCTTGGCAAGCGCTTTCTCACAGTGTCTTAACTCTGAAACACGTCAAGTCATATTCCTGTCCTACCCCCTCATCTGTTGGTTATGGAGATGCTCAGGGCTCCAATCATTTCAAACATAAATGTTGGGTGGCAGGAGTTGGATCTCACACAATTTCAAAATGTTCCGACATGGAATAATTTTGCGCGTGATGCAAAGGTCACGTTTCCCATATATTGCAATCAAACCTCCGATGCCTTGTGTACCAACGCACAAACATATCAGTAAGCTCTCTCAGCAATGTGTGTAAGATGTAACATCTTATTACTTTATCGAAAGTAATCTTGTCAGTCATGTCTGTCCAAAATGTATCATCCCGTATTACCAGCTTTGCTACCAGCGCAGTCTCGCCTTGTCAGCAAATAAGCAAATACGCTGAGCGATTTTAGTGTTTAATCTGTAGTCTAATGTCGATAGCTAACATGGTTGTCGTTAATATTATCTCTGTCGCTCCTTGCAAACCTTTAGGGAAGGGACGGGTAACAAACAGACGTGATGACTTATCTCTGAGATGGGTGTAAGAAGGAAAATACAAAATATCTGCTAAAGTGCAGAGAAAGAAAGTGGATGCCGGTCACTGAAACACGTCAATAATCAATATAACGAATGTCCAGGATACGGCCGTAGTGAACAAGAAAGCGACAAGAGAACGACCCAAAGGCATTTTGTGACACTCGAGCACAAATATATGCTTTTCTATACTTCAGCAATTTATTTTAAAGGGGCCTCGGAAGTTCACGCTTGTAGCAGTGTACACCATGCATCTCCTACAGCTTTAGACATACGTTACAAGTGCTCAACCTGGAGCGTTATTCTCGTATGAGACAACGTTTAATGTTTGCGTTAAAGTTTACAATTAAACTTACAATAGCGTGATAACGAACAAACGTTTTCATTTCTCACAGTTTAATCTCACGCAAACACAAACATTGCCCTCATACTTCCGGTTTGGGTTTGGTTTTGGTTTGGCTTTAAGGACTATCTTCATTGCATACGGACAACTCCATCAGTGCTCCGATCTCCTCCCTTAGATCACAAGGAAGATCTCAGCACAGTGCACGAACTCCGTAGCACCGGCGAGAATCCCGATGTGTGTATAGAGGAATCACACATTCTATAAATATTTTTGTGGTGGGTAGGTTTCTAATTTTTTTTATTTTGCCAGGTCAGCCATAGCTCTTAGACACTCCGACCCCCCTCCCCCCTCCTCCGCAAACGGCTTTGGAGTCGTCGACAAAGCGGCCGGCTTGATGCAGACTACATCACCCCTAGTGTGCCGATGGTCAAGAAAATATGGGCCTAACACCATATTCACAATATGCCTCACTGGGCGTGTAACGGGATAATTTACCTTTACTTTACAGTTTTGTTGCATATCTGGGATATGAGAAAGTCATTAGACTAGACAAAACAGACTAAAGCCACAATTTGTTCTGTCAGCAGTGATGGCGGGATCATGAACTCCTGCCACTTTCCCACAGAGCAGCCGGCAAAACAGGTGCCATAAATAAATACCTAATCCCGCACAGACAGAGAGGGATTGAGACGAAGAGCTTACTGGTTTAGACTTCACTGTTATACTTTTAGTTAGAACAGATTTGAACGTTCAGCTAAAATCCATGGACTTTGTTATAGGTCTGTGTGCTACATTAGCCAGTACATGGACACATGATAAAGCAGGGAAAACGTATAGATTTTTATAGAAAGTATTTTTGTAGAGAATAGCTGTAATAATAAATATTAAGAAGAACATTTCTAGATAATCTCAGCTAAGGTTAGAATAACTTATTTTTATAAGTAAAGATAGTAGCTGGAAAGAGTATTCGTAGAGTTTTGGGGAGGCTCTGTAAAATTCCGATTTGCTCTAGTGTTTGCATTAGTAGGAGAAAGTAAACATTGAGTAATAGTTTTTTGTGTGTGGCTCTTAAAATTCCAAATTACGCTTTGGAGTACAGTAATGTAACTTACAGAGATAGTAGTTCTCAAGTTGTTGACCAATGGTCTTAACCCACTAAGGTGGGTCACAAGCGGCTCTTAAGTCATTATAAGGATCGTATTATTTCCCACATGTTGACGCTATAGAATACGTAATGAATATTTATAGTTTTATGCCATTTGGAGGGAGCAGTTTGTGTCTAGTGAAGTAGTAGAGTTATGATGTGTGATCCTGCGGATTGGCAGGTATTAAATAAATAGTTGTGATTTTTATTCCGGACGCTTAACCGTTGATACCACTTGTATGTAAACATCATGAGAACCACGGACTCACTACTTACTCATTATTACGGTAAACTTTAATAACAGAGGTTCCTGGATACTTAAAGGAGATGTTGTCATTTGAAGAAGGTAATGAGAACCAGTGAGATTTTAAGTCGATGCAGTTTATATGTAATAATGAGAACAATAGTTCTCAAGCTTTTTGTCCTAATTGGGACCAGATTATTAATAGAGGAAATGGAGAACAAGGATTCATAAGTTTTTGTAGGTTAGGGTTAGAAAATATTAGTGTTAGAAAGAAAAGAAAATGTAAATAATAATAACGAATTTTGTGTACAGTGCGTGTTTTAATATTATTATATTCGTATCTTCTTTGGTGGAGGAAAATTTTATTAATCCGAATAAACAGATATATCATTTATTGGATGGTCGTTAGTGATTTAGTAAAATTACTGTTAGTGTAATAATTCTTGTTAGTGATGTCGAAAATGTTGTTAGTGAATTAGTTAGTTGTCGTGGTGACGTTGTTACTTGTCGTCAATGACTTAAGTGCGACTGCAAGACGAACTGTGTCAACAAACTAAGGTGAGATAACATTACATTATACGCAACATCACGTGCCAAGAAACAACAACACGAAGCCATATTTTCATCTGGAAGAACCTACCTGGGTTGGACCAGGTTGCAAACGTTTCTTTTTTTTCCCCTAACCAGCGGCACAAGGGCTTTCAGCTCTTCGGCACAATGACATGAAACAAATTTCATGGCATTGCGAGGCTGGGGAGCCTATGGACTTTCCTTCCAACCCGGTCAGGATCTTCGCTTCTTCCCACCACAGAGGGTTTGTGTTCAGGAGCCGCTCGGGTTATTCCAGTCCTTTGGTCGAAGGCACTGCTTCAGATTTGAATTAATCCAGTCCAAGTCCCGGTTGAAGACACTCTCTCAAATGTGCTCGCCAGGGCGCGACCCCGGATCACCCGATCATCAGCGAAGTGTGGTAACCATTACTCCAGCGCGGCTCCCGACACATTTCATAGTCTGGTGGAAATTGCCATCTAGGGTAGGGTTTGTAGTGGATTGATGGTATTGTATGATGGTGATATTACTAAGTGTGATGCATGAGGTCAGCTGTGAAGGCTCCTGAGATAAAATGTAGCTGTGAATTGTCAGAAGGCCCTTCTTGCTACCACTACGACCTCACACCTATCTTTTTTTATCTAATGAATGTGGCTACGTTAAAATTCTAGGGTATTGATATGTAATGTGTTGTGGTGGTCTACATGCACACACACAGATATTTAACAAGTCTAATAATAGTAATAAAATGTTAAAACACACTGAACTAACTCGAGATGTGTAAAATTTGGATAGTAATTTTCTTTAAATTTATTTGTTCTGAACCAAGGTTTTATTTTGGTCAGAACATATGAAAGGTTTTGCAATTATGAAAGAAATGCATGAATATGACATAATAAATGCAAGGTGTGTACATATGTATGTTACTAGACTAGTTAATATTACTACTGTTTATAGTTGTAATCTAATTGGGAGAACATTTAATGGATGTGCTGTTGGGGTGGCCTCATCACTCCCTGTCTATGGCGACTACACATTGTCCAGTTATTGGATGGAAATTTTAAGGGTGTGTTAGAAATTAAGTTGAGTTGGTGAATTCTCAGCAGACCAGACGCTCACGTAGCTTGAATGTGTAGCTCTGGTGCTGAGATCTGGTGGCCCCACCTCTCCGTGCTTGGGGGCAATATCAGGCTGCTCTGCCAAAATATAAACTGCACGGGTCCACTCTTGTATTAGTAACTCATCATTTGACACCACATTGGTGCCAAATAAAAACTCACAGCTCTGCAATAAAGTATTGGTCATGTGTCAGAATTCCATCCTCTAACCCATTTCTGGACACAACACGACACACAACAACACCACATAGACGGGTCAGATCTCTTTGACCAAACAACACATCTTACCAAGTTGGTTTCACATAGGATAGGTTCTCCCAGACTACATATTCTGAAATATGTTCATTAGCTTCCTGCCATAGAATAGGATAGGTGATATGTTCCACTGATCTCAACACTTGATCTGTCTTTCATAATCCTTACTGGAGTTTATGTATTTTATTTGTCTCTAGACCCTGAACTGGGGCGGGGGGTGTAGAGCGAATCCTTACTTGTTGTAAGGGATAGATTTTGATATGGCAGTATCAAATCACTCGAAACATTAAACACATATTAAAATATACAAAGAAATACTTTCAGTCTTACCAGAATTATGAATATAGAACACAGTTAATTGCTAGCAAAACTCAGCTGAGCTGCTGGCCTTAGTATGGCGTCCCTCTAAAGATATCAATTTGCTTCTGGGAATACACCACTATATTATTCACTGTGTCTACAAGGACAACTTATAACGAATGGCAAAAATGCGCGTCTGAGCGCCGATAATATATTCATCTATGGCCAATCACCGCCTTTTTTCCTTTCAAATTCAAACCTACTACCAAAAAGTCATTTCAGTCATACCTCAGTCAAGTATGCCTTATTGTCTGTTGGTCCGTCCGTCTCTACTTGCGTTTCACAAAAAACACACTTGTTTTTTGAACCAACTCTGCCTTCCCCTACACAATTTTGCCTTTAAAGTTATTTTTAGCCACAATTCTCCAGCCCATCCCCTCTCTTTCATACCAACTAGATTTTAGCGCTTTGAGTCTCAAGTCTGCAGTTTTTGAAAATTAGGGACATTTTTGTTTCAATTCAGACGCTCGCTGATATGAACAACACAGTCTTTTGTCAATATCTTTCTTATTATCTATCCGTCTGTATAAATAAAAGCATATTATTTCACTGCTCAAGATGGGCCATCCGGCCAGCTAGGTTTTATATTCCTAACATTATTATTAAGAAAAAGTTACTTTTCCAATATTTTCTAGAATCTTCTATAATGCGTTCATCACTGCATTCAAATAAACGGACTAAGTTATCGCAAAAGCGTCCAAGAAATGACTGTGGCGTATAATAGCTAAGGTCCCTTTTGTCGATTTCTTTACCTTGTGTCAACTTGGGGACATGAATTTTTCCTTGCCCCACCAATTTGCATCCTTTTAGCCTTGCTAGTTCCAAGCACGTTTCAGTCATATTTTTTTCCTCTGATCTCCGTTCTCATCCCGCTCCAAGGGTAAAAGTTTTGCCTTCACGTCTAACAATTTAAATTCCATGGCGGGTGATGACCCGCGGCGTGGGCGATCATGTATTCTAGTAGCTTACGCGTTAGTTTTTATCCCTACGTTGTATCATTGGAGATATTTTAACGTTGTATCACGGTTAATTTTGTGACAGGGTTCCCATAAAGTTTTGTTTAAAAACCGGGACATTTCCAAATTTTTACCTAAAAAACCCGGGACATTTTGTAAAAAAAACGGGACATGTTAAAAATTAAGGTAAAGCACAAATAAATCTATTATATATTATATGTTGCACTTAAAATAAGATACTGGTATAAAAATACACACATTAACTAACACAACTTCCACTTTATCGTTGAAAAGTTTTTTCACGATGGCTGTTCTGCAGTCCATGGACTGCTGTGGTTATGCACCGCCGTGTGATAAGCGAAGGTTGCTTCCTGTGCTGCCAATGATAACTGTTTTTCCATTTCCTTTTCACTCTGGGTTTTCGCATTTAAGAAATGACTTATACTGCTGTTGGAAGCCTTACTTTCAACAGCACATTTATGTTTTTTCGTTTTCACGGGGTTGACTACGTCTGACCGACCACCATGTGAAAATGCAAAATTTAGAACTGCATAAAGTACATTCCACATTTTCATCTACACCTTTAATGAAGGGAAATTCTCTTGTAATGTTATCATTTATACTGCACTTACGTTTCGGCACTATGCGGATAAAAAACGATAAAAATACTGTATAATAATGCTAATACGCATTAAATCATTTGGTAGATGCTCACTGAACACTGTTTTGGTCGACTTTCGAATTGTTGTTCGAGATTCAAACCGAGGGTCCACTGTAACCGGAAATTGATAAAGTAACACTACTAAAACATGGAATAAAATCCGTTACCCAAAGATTTTTTTTTTCAGGAAGGACCCTTAAAAAGCGAGACATTTGGAATAAATTCGGGACACCGGGACATTTTATCAAAAAACGGGACTGTCCCGGGAAAAACGGGACGAATGGGAACCCTAATCTAGGGCACTTAGCCTTTCAGACCACTGAACACTTACGTGAACATGTAACCTGTACCTTGTCACTTAATGACTATGTAGTGCAACCAAAGATGAACATTGTTGAATAATTTAACACTTGCTTTTCCAACAAGTTAATTTACAAACAGTATGTGCGCTGTTACACGCTTGCTCTAGGGTCTCGCGCACTTCCCTAGGGTCTCGCACAACTAAAAACGCCGCTGCTTATTTTTTTGCTTAAGTGCTGGCGCCGCCGTAGTGTCAAACCTTCTCTCACATTAGGAGACTGCGGTTGGGATATGCTAAGTTGACATTGAGGTATGAATATGTATGTAATTCAGTCTAGTGATAAACTTCGTTTTTTTGGGAGCCGCGCTGGTGTAATGGCTTCGGCGTTGTACTGGCGACCTGGTGTTCATGGTTCAAACCCGGGCGTCGGCGTTTGAAGAAATGTTTACGGCCGGAAATTTGACTGAATAGCCTGAACGGCTCCTGTGATAAACCCTCTGTGGATGGGAAGGAGCGAAGCTCCTGACCGGGTTGGAAGGAAAGTCCTCAGGTTCCCCAGCCTCGCAATGACATGTCATTGGGCCGAAGGGCTGAAAGCCCAAGTGCTGCTGGTTAAGGGAAAAAAAAAAAATTAAAAAAAAATTAAAAAAAAATAAACTTCGTTTTGCATATGAGTGTGGAAGTATGGGAAACAGATAATGGAGAAATGTGTTATCTGCTGTCATATTTATGCAGCAATGTACATAACTGAAATAGCCGGGAAAATAACTAGGCAAAGTATGCAGCACGAGTAAAATAATAACAAGTATACATCAAAAATTCCGAAATAAACATGTAACCTTGACTTAGCCACGTGGATCTCGGGGATCAGAGAGAGAGAGAGAGAGAGAGAGAGAGAGAGAGAGAGAGAGAGAGAGAGAGAGAGAGAGAGAGAGAGAGAGAGAGAGTGAGAGAGAGAGAGAAAGGGAAAGAGTGAATGTTAGTGTGTGCGCGCAAAAAATAACGCGACTGAACTATCACTAGTAGTAAAAGCGTGGATACAGAGGGTTGCGTAGTAGGATAACAAGAACAGCATGTAAAACAAATTGTAGCAGAGATGACACCACTGCAAAAACATACGAAGTACCTGGGGACAACCTACCTGTAAGGTGAGACTGTCTATAGTGGTGACCGCTTTGATCTTAAAGAGCGAACAATGGAGAATGCAAAGGATACATGATATTTATGGCCATAGTGTGGACAAACTAACTTCGGAAAACTGAATTGGTGTTCAGTTTGCTCGTGATTTTATCCGTATTCACCTGATGTTGGTCTGTTCATATGTGATATTCCTTACTCTGTTTTCTCATGATATTGTTCTGTTTTTTATGTGGCTGTGGCGAGAGAGTTTATTTGGCTCTTGGATCAGTATAGTACTGACAATTACAGAAATAGAATTTCTGCAGAAAATGGTGAAGTCCCAGTGTCTGAGAGGACTACTGGTATCACAAATTAGTTACGGCTGTGAATGATCTGATCTCGAAACAATAGTAGAGAGGAGACCGACATAAAGTGCCACCTCCGCTGTGTAACAAACTGTGATATTAAAAAAACAAGGAAACAGATTTTGCTTAACAATGATAAAATTGACAAGTCTTCAAATACAATTTCCTTATTATTTATTTAGTATATACACTATCTACTCTTGTGCTGAAGGGTGAATGTTGAAAAATGGAATGTAATGAATTTGTAAGTTTACATATGATTTACAAATATTTATTTTATATATATATATATATATATGTAAATAAATATTACAACAAGTTTTCCAATTATAGGAACAAAAATTATATCAGCTGTGCTGTTATTCAATTATAGTACATGTATCAGCTGTGCTGTTAATTAAGGATATAACACTTATCAGCTATGCTATTATTTTTGTCTCTTGCTATGCTACTTCACTTTCTCATCACTGACAGTTTCTATGCTCACAATGCTGACAGAAATGGTACTAATGTGTACTCATCCCTCTAAGGTCTGTTCTTCTTTGGTTGGTTCACACAACATCGGCTGAGTATCGTTCCTTTAGCCCACCCAAGACTGAGGGGGACCAAAGATGTAGAGTCAGGACAACCTCTATGCTCCTGCGGAGTTCCAGGCAGCTGGATTGACGACCCACGATCTCAGGTTTTAGGACACGAATAAAACCTGTAACAAGGAAAAAATAGGGGCTAATTTCTGTCCTCAAGCCCACCTATTTCTATTGTATATGATATGAGCGTGTCTCAGTGTCTGCATGTAGGATGAATGACAACATGGCTTAGTATGATTTAGCAATAGCGAGACAAGACAGGTGTCTACTTGCAAAACTTTCTTTCTGATAAACTAATACATGGATATCATTAAATAATATAAATTCAATGCATGAATACATTCAATAATATAAATTCAATACATGAATACATTCAATACATGAATACATCCCATAATATAAGTTCAATACATGAATACATCCAATAATATGTACACCTAGGTGTGATACAACAATGTCCTTCCCCCTATAATATACCAGGCCCTCTGACAAGTGCTATAATATATCCTAACAATAACGTTATGTTCTTATGATAGGAGTATGTGAGACGAGGACTGTTTGGTGATATATCAGGTGGGAGTTATAGGAGACAATAGATTGGAGTTAGATGAGACAAGAGATTGAGTCCTAACAAGGACTGTTTTGGTTATATGGCAGTTGGTCTTATCGGAGATAATAGACTGAAGTTATAGGAGACAATAGATTGAGTCCTAACAAGGACTGTTTTGGTTATATTGCAGTTGGTCTGAGATAACAGATTGAAGTATAGGAGACAATAGGTTGAGTCCTAACAAGGACTGTTTTGGTTATATTGTAGTTGGTCTGAGATAACAGATTGAAGTATAGGAGACAATAGGTTGAGTCCTAACAAGGACTGTTTTGGTTATATGGCAGTTGGTCTTATCGGAGATAATAGACTGAAGTCATGTGAGACAATAGATTGAGTTATAGGAGACAATAGATTGAGGTATGAGTCCTATTAGTCTTTGTCTATTCAATCATAATAGGAAATACAATCATTATACTTAATTTCCCCTAAGATACAATCAGTAACCTGATAGGTAGTATAAATGACACACAACAAATACCAACATTATAGACCTGCTGAAAGCCTATTTTCCTAAAGGTTATCGTAAATATATTTACCCTCTAAGATTCAAACCGGCCAGATTTTGACTCGACTTAGCAAAGCAAGCTGCAAGTCATTGCACTCCAGGTAAGCTATAAATCAAGGTGACAGCTTCTCCTCTTCAGTCGGTCGGTTTTCTGGCGTAGTGTCGGTGATGTGTGATTATGCATAAAATCCGCCCGATTATATAGGTAGGTAAATGCTTAAGGAAAGCGTTTGGTTGGTTCCTGGCGGAGCAAAATGATTGGTTTCCTCCGGTTTAGTCTCAAGCGCTGTACAGCCTAATTTTATTCAGTTTTCATCCGCCATCTTGCGTGAACAAGATGGCCGTTAATTTATTCTGTCTCAGAGACTGGTGAACGTTGCTCGTTGATTGGTTGAAGCAAATCTGTATCTCGACATAGTGATTAACAAAGTAGTGGGTTACACTCGTTTCACGACAGTGGCTAATGTGATTATGTTGTCCCCAGATATTTTTTATGTCCTTATGTGATTGTTTTTTTTTTTTATGATTGCATACTGTTTTTTTTTTTTTGGTTGCCATGTAACCTTTTTATCACGTTTCCTCTTTGTAAAATGCACATGATTTGTAAATTGAAAAATTGTCCATGTACCTTCGATGTATTTCACTTTGTAAAATATACACGATTTTGTAAATTGAAAAGAAAGCAAATAAAGTCTAAACTCTCGCATTGCTGTTGTTGAAATTATAAATTATTGCTTTGATTGATTTCATACAGCCTTGTGGGCAAATATATGCTACTAGTTTATTTAATTACGGTCAATTTATATATATATGACGCAACTGTTGTGGGCAATTGCATAATTTTTTCTAATGACCAATAAAAATGTAACTAGAAGTTGATGATGCAATCCTACCTATGATTACATCACCTTTGTGATTAAATATCTTATCTCTGATAAAATTTTGCCATTAGTTAGTGCATTTGTCCTTATCAAAAGTATCGTAGTTAGAAATGCCTAGGACATATGTGAACAGTGTTAATAATTTCTGTTATATATGTGGTGAGGTGACATTTATATCACAAAAACGAAATATAACTAAAGTGATTAAGAAGGCGTACAGTTTGTATTTTGGCTGCAGAATAGGAGATCAAGATAAGAGCTGGGTGCCACACATATGCTGCAATACATGTGCAGCACATCTTAAACTATGGTTGACTGGCAAAAGGCAAGCTATGCCTTTTGCAGTCCCAATGATTTGGAGAGAGCCCACTGATCATCTCAACAACTGTTACTTTTGCATGGTCCCACCAATAGGGAAAGGCATATCAAAGAAGAAAAAATGGACTCTAGAATACCCAAACATCCCCTCTGCAATACGTCTGGTACCACATGGCGATGACCTACCAGTTCCCAAAGTACCAGAATTATTTTCAGCTGCTTCCACTGATGAAGAAGAGGACATTGATGGTCCTGAACCATCAACCTCAAGCGACCCAGATTTTGAGCAAACTACATCCACTAAACCACACTTAATAACCCAAGGTGAACTGAATGATCTTGTAAGAGATCTGAATTTACCGAAGAACAAGGCGGAGCTTTTGGGTTCCAGATTGCAACAGTGAAATCTCCTGGCAGAAGATGTTACAATTTCTGTGTATAGGAACCGCCAGAAGCCGCTTATTACATTCTTTTTCAAAGAGGGTGACCTTTCTGCGTGCCACAACATTTCTGGTTTAATGGCAGCCCTCAAAATCAATTACATACCGGAAGAGTGGAGGATTTTCATTGATTCATCCAAGACGAGTCTTAAAGCTGTTTTGTTGAATAATGGTAATGTGTTACCGTCAATTCCAGTTGGTCACGCAGTTCATATGAAAGAAACTTATGAAAACATTAAGCAGCTTTTGAAGTGTATAAACTACGATCATCATCATTGGTCACTTTGCGGTGACTTAAAAGTGGTCGCTCTTTTGCTTGGACTATAGGGTGGATACACCAAGTACTGTTGCTTTCTCTGTGAGTGGGATAGCCGTGCACGAAGTGACCATTACATCAGAAGACATTGGCCAATCAGGCAGTCATTGCAGCCTGGCAGTAAGAACGTTGAGAACCCAGCACTTGTCGACACCAGCAAGATTTTGTTGCCACCTTGCACATTAAGCTGGGTCTCATGAAAAACTGTGTCAAGGCAATGGAGAAAACAGATGAGGCTTTCAAATACCTCATCAGAAAATTTCCAAGACTGAGTGAAGCTAAAATAAGAGAGGGAGTATTTGTTGGTCCGCAAATTTGAAAACTTCTTCATGATGACGAGTTTCTTTACGTGTTGCATGGCAAGGAAAAAGCAGCATGGCTAGCATTTAAGTCAGTGGTGGACAATTTTCTTGGAAACAACAGATCTGATAATTACAATGAAATTGTAGAAAATCTCCTTCTGAAGTATAAGAGTCTTGGCTGCAACATGTCTTTGAAAATTCATTTTCTGGATTCTCATCTGGATTTCTTTACGTCAAACTGTGGAGCGGTCATTGATGAGCATGGTGAACGATTTCACCAGGACATTGCTGCTATGGAGACAAGGTATCAAGGCAATTGGAGCCCTTCAATGCTTGCTGATTACTGTTGGACTGTGACAAGAGACACGTCATCGATTGACTACAAGAAGCAAGCAAAGAGAGCTCGAACAGCGACTGAATAATGACGGAATGGGTTCAAATGTGCCTTTTTAAAACATGATATGTGAACTTTAAATAATGTTTATATTTTTTCTATCATTTTATGTTGAAATATCAATTAATTGAGTATGTAAACACAATTTTTATAATGCTAAAGTAGAAAGTTTAGCTGTTCACCCCAGAGAATTAAACAAGCATACATTATTTGTATTACTGTTATGTAAATTCATCATTAAAAAAAAACCCAGAGCCATTTGGTGAATTTCATTATGATATTTGAAATCAGCATGTCAAAATCAATAAGAAATGGTATATTTAATTTCTGGTACACAAAACTTTTGAAAATTTGTTGACTAGTGTAATCAGAGCTGAAACCGCGATTGTGCACTCGTTTAAATTAAGGTTTGTTAAATGATTGTATACTGTAAATGAATGCTGTTATGTTAACTTTATAATGTTGCATTTGTTTTTTGTTTGAAGTTAACAACGACAACGGATATCGGGCCTCTTCATGTTGCATTTGTGACCGACAGCTTGGGACTTTAAGAATAAAAGAGAGTACAGAAAATGGTTTAATAAAGTTAAATAGAGTTGTTAATAGACTATATGTCCTTGGTAAGGGGAAGTGAAATGAGCAGAAGAGTGTTTTGGAGGAAGGGAGGTAACTCTGTAAATCCCCTTTTGGGAGATTTTGTTGTTGTTTTGATAAGGTGATGGGTGGAGAGCGGGCACTTAACAGCTGCCCGTTATTGCCTCTTCTCGTTCCATCTTGGTCTACCCTGTTCAACCTGAAATTTGGTTATAATTGGGGTATTTAGTGTCCTTTTATTGTTTTAATTTTGTATTCAATTTAAATAGCTATAGTCTTTAGCAGTTGCTGATTTTAATTTATATTAGTATTTGTCCATTTTATTTTCTCTTTTGTATTGTTTCTTGATAACTATGGTCCTTTACACTTAGTTTTACTTTGTATTAGTATTTGTTCTTTTTGAGTTGTTGTTTTTCTTTTTATTTAATACCTTGTTGTCTTTCCTTGTCCTATGAGTAGTTAGTAAGTTGTTTTTTTTTTATTTTGTGTTTTTTTTTTACTAACCTTATATGTTTTCCTTTGTTTTATGTATATATCTTTTAAGTATTGATTGGGCATCTCTTGGGGCATCTATACTTAAAACTTTATCACCTGTCAAGTCTATATTGTGATTTCTATAGTAAGTTTTTAATTCAAGCCTTTGTTGTTCATACTTTATACAGTGCATCAGGTAGTGGTCTATGTCATTCTCTTCCTGACATTCTTGGCAGTGTGGTTCTTCTATCATAAAGTATGCTGCACCGAGACGGAGACGCCACAGTTTTTTGTTTGATGGTATCTTTAATTCTTCTCTGACCTGGCACGTCCTCGTTGGTTCTTTCAGCAGTTTGAACGCGTGTCTGCCTTTTCTACTTTTCTTCCATGTTGTCTTCCATTCCTCGTTTATAGTTATCTTCACTTGGCTCTTGATCTCCGACCTTTCCAGTCCTGCTCTTATGTTGTTTTTACTTGTTCTTCCATTCTTGGCGTTCTGATCTGCCAACTCGTTACCAGCAATACCTATGTGTGCTGGAACCCACACTAGCCTCACACTACATCCTCTGTTCCTTAGTGATGTATTAATTGCTAGTATTTCTTCCTTTATGTCTAGCCGGCTACATTTACCTGGGTGTTCTAGTGCTTGTAGTGATGATAGTGAGTCTGTAAATATCGTAACAGCTTCTGGTGGGTTATCTTCGATTATTTCTAAACTTTTAAGAATTGCTACCATCTCTGCGGTAAAAATCGAAGCCCCTTCAGTTACACTGTAGCTCTTTTTTATTCACCATTGTGGTATTACAACTCCGGCACCTAGTTGCCCACTATCACCCTTGGATCCATCAGTGTAGACGGCCAGACTTTGTTTAGTTAATTGATCTATGAACTTTCTACTTATCATTTTGGCTTCCTTATCTTCTATGATTTGTTTGATCTTTTCAGCAAGTGAGTAGTCTATGATTGGTGTTTTTAGTTCCCAGGGTGGTATTTTGCTTCTATATTTATTACTATTTTTAATTGTGTTTGATAGTTCTTTGAGCTGCGTTAGATCTTCTATAGTTCTCCACCCTGTTGGATATCTATCTTTGTTTAAGGGGACGTCCCATACACTTGGTTGGTTTTTGACAAATGCTTTATGTGCTGGGTGGGTCACTTCTTGTGCTACTTTACTCCAATAATTTAATCTTAGTTCTTTCCGTCTTAGACTAAGGGGTGGTATGCCAAGAGCTACTTCTAGCGCTTCTACTGGTGTTGATATAAATGCACCTGTAATGGTTCTCATGGCTGCATTTGAATCCTGTCCAGTTTTGCTTTGTTAGAAGCTGCAGCTGAGTCATAGACTATGTTGGCATAATCCAGTTTCCCCCTGATGAAAGACTTGTAGAACATAAGCATTATTTTATTGCTGCCCCCCCCAACCCCCCAATCCATTACCTTTTACTATCCTTAGTATATTTAGGGGTCCCCTACAGCTTTCTACTAAATTGTCTATATGTTTATTATAATTTAGTTGTTTATCTAAAGTTATGCCCAGAAATCTTGTTGTTAAAGATGTACATATTTTCTGACCTTTAATGGTTATATTGATTTTGATTTTTTTTTTTAAATTTCCTTTGCTGAATATCATACCTACTGTTTTGTTTACATTAATTTGGAAGCCCCAACTTTTCATCCTCTCTGAAACTTTGTCTATTTGTTTTTGAAGTTTTTGGTAAACATGGTTCAAGTTTTTTCCAGATTTCCAAATGGCACAGTCATCTGCAAATTGTGATACTGCATTCTTTATGTCATTAAATTCATCTGCTAAATCATTTACAGCTATAGTGAAAATTGAAGGAGAAATCACTGATCCTTGAGGAATCCCATTCTGTTGTTCATGTATTTCTGTTGCTCATATATTTCTGACCTATCATTATTCACCTGTACAGCAAAATACCTGTCCTGTAAAATGTTTTCTAGATACCTATAGGTTTTACCAGTAATGCCAATCTTTTTCATTTTGTAAAGAGCTCCATCTCGCCAGCATTCATCATATGCTCTAGCTACATCTAGAAAGACTGCCACTGTTTTCTCTTTCCTCTTGAACCCTAGCTTTACATCATGTTCTAATCTTACAAGCTGGTCTACTGTACTTCTGTCTGCTCTAAACCCTGACTGGTTTGGGCTATATAACTGATTTTTTTTTCCAGGTAGAATTTAACTCTTTTATTCACAACAGTTTCCAATATTTTACCTAGTTGTGATGTTAAGGAGATAGGCCTATATGAACTTACATCATGGGCTTCCTTATTGGGTTTTAGGATGGGTACTATCATAGCTACTTTCCATGCTTTTGGTATCTTTCCTAAGCTCCAGATTTTGTTATAGAGGGAAGTTATTTTGTTTATAGTTTTTTTTTTGGGTACTTTCTTAAGGATTTCATAACTAAGTATATCATGCACTGAGGCAGTATTAGATTTCTCATTTATTGCACTAGTTACTTCTTCCTCTGTTATATCAGCATCTAAATAGTTTGTTTCACCTATCTGGTCTGGTAGTTCTTTTGAAAATTGTATCCTAAGTCTTTCTCTTCTGTCATTTTCTTCCTGTCCAAGACTACTTTTTGCACTGACGTTATAGAAATACTCAGCAAGGGCATTAGCTTTTTCTTTATCTGTTTCTGCTTTCTTTGGTAGTTTGATTGTTGGCATTATTGTTTTCTTATTGTTCCCTTTGATTGCCTTAAGCTTTTTCCATACTTCTTTAATTTGAGTGCTAGGTTTAAGTGACTGACACAACTCCTTCCAGTTAGTTTCTTTGGCTTTAAATATTATTCTGTTTGATTCATTCCTAATATGTTTATACTCATCATAGTTTTCTTCTGTTCTGTTATTTCTATATTTTTGTAAGGCCCTTTTTCTTCTCTCATGAATTTCTGCACAGCTTTTATTCCACCAGGCAACTGGTTCTTTATTCCACTGAGTTTTTCTTTTCTTGTTAATGTTATTTATTGGTTTTAGGTGCTGAGGCATATTTTTATTTGGTATATATTGTATTGCTATTTTAAGAATTTCATTGGTCAGTGTTTCTGCTCACCAGTCAGTAACATCTGATTCCATGTCTTTATATTCCATCACCTCCAGCTCTGATTGGAAGGCTTCCCAGTTTGCTTTTTTATAGTTGAAAGTTGGTTTCTCTGGTTCTGGGTTTGGAATGACGTTTTCATGCATGGTTATTACAATGGGCAGATGATCTGAGTTTTTGTCTTGTAACACTTCCCAATTTACATTCGCTAGGTTGTTAGTTGCAATACTTATGTCTATTGCTGAGTCTGCCCTGTTAGCTTGTGGATTAATTCTAGTTGCAGTTCCATCATTTAGTAAGGACATTTCTTTTCTATAAAGTCAAGTAGGCGCTTTCCTGCATTGTCTGCATGTTGTCCACCCCAAGCATAATGATGGGAATTAAAATCGCATACTATGACTGTTTTGGGACCTAGTCTGGTGCTTGTGGCTAGTATTTCTTCATCTTTAATTGTGCCATTTTTCTTCTTTCCCGTTTATACTTCTTGTGTTCCAAGTTCCATAAGTCGTAGTCCGTTCCAGTTCGTCGCCTTTAGAATTAGTCCGGTTTTCTCTCTTGTAGTTCGCGTAATCATGTTTTAAAGCAAACAGGTGATTGGCCTGTTGTGCCTTTGCATGGTGGAGGGGCTGCCTCCTAACGGCCTCTTGAGATAGACGATCCTCTCTTTCTGCAGGGGTCTCAGAGGCACTGTTTGTAGCACGACGCTGACGATCTCTGAAGAGATGGTCCTCCCTTTCTGTGCTCGTTTCGGCTTCCCTTCTCATTCTCATTCTCTTTAATGCGTTGCTAAGTCTCCCACGTGATGAAGTTCTCTTGGACGATGTGATAGGCGTAGAGTCAAGCAAAAATCAAATTGATAAAGTACCTAACTAAGAATAAATACACCTATGTGATGTCCTCAGAAGAGACCCCGATGCCATCACAAGAACAGCTATGCTATGGACCCCTGAAGGAAAACGTAAGAGAGGCCGACCAACAACAACTTGGCCGAAGACTGTGGAGGCTGAGATGCAAAGAATGAACCAGAGTTGGGGCACTGTACGAAGGATGGCCACCGACCGAGCAAAGTGGAATCAATTTGTTGTTGCCCTACAAGACGCCACCAGACGTGATGGCCACTGACTGCTTTGACGGTCGGTGGTTAAGGATCAAAGAAGAAGAAGTGTTAAACAGAAACTAAGACAAGTAAACCTACTATTTCCGTCAAGTGGGATTATAATGCCTAAAAATGACGCCACAAAAAAAAAAACCTAAGTGTTTTTAAAAGAGGCACACAAACCTTGTCTACGATACAATTAAACAGAAAAAGGTAACGACGAAATGAACGGAAAAGTGAAAATAATTAAGTAGTGAAGTTATTAAGTAGTAAATAAACTTAATAATGAACTCTGAAAATTATTTTGGAGAAAGGTAGCTAATATTACCTAGCACAATAGTAACTGGGGAAAAAAAATAAAGCTACTTGCTTTTTCTCCATATCCAAATGAATCGCTAAGAAATTATTATAATTTCTAACACAGTTCTTTGAACTGTGTTAGATCTTCTATAGTTCTCCACTTAATTGGATATCTTTCTTTATTTAAGGGGACGTCCCATACACTTGGTTGGTTTTTGCCTGACACTTTTGATAGGCGAGAAGTTATTAAACCTTTATTGACTGGAAGCCTGCCTTACAAAATTTGCATAACAATTGCAACGCACTAATTTATTTAATTGAAATTTCATTTATAGCTGTGTATTATTTACAGTTGTCTTTTTAAAAACTTTTGTTTAAAAAAAACTTACATACCAGAAAGCAAGACACTTTTTGTAAGTTTAATGAAAAAGAATAAACATTGTGATTTATGTAGTTTATTAGTCCCTTGCCCCTTGAGATAAGAATGAATGAAGTCTTTGAGATAAGAATGAATGGAGTGAAGAAACATTCACTGCTCAGCCTCATGATGTTGTTTCTTGACGATATATGCTTTAAAACCTTTCCCGAGAAATGACCGATACGCTGGTGAAAACTGCTTCAAAATCGGTTCAGCCGTTCTCGAGTTATCAAATAACAGCCCGAAGGACATAATACAATTCAAATTTTTAGGTTATGTGTACGGACTCCATAGTATCCATTGATTGTTCCTGGAGGGGTCTGTAGATCACAAGTTAAGAAACCCTGATCTAGACTTAATCATCGTCATGTTCCCTTTCACTCCGTATGGAACATGCAGCCACCATTACAGTTGGTCTGCTTACACGAAGCCTGCATCAAGCCACCACACACTCTTGCAGTTTGTTGTTTCTGTAGCTATTTGTTTTACATGATGAGGATGAAGCAGAACATGTCGCCTTGTACCACCTGCATGAGCGAGCAGTAGTCATATTCTTTCTTTGACTCACCAGAGCCCCCTTCTCCCCCCCCCCCCCCCAGAATTACACGGGGCTCTATGCTAGAACGGAGCTGGCCAAATGGGTTAAAATTAAAAAAAAAAAAAAGTTATAATAATAACTGTTATCAAACGACAGTCTTGTCGGTTTATGGTAATTCTAGTTCGGTGTCTGGTAGGACATTGACCTGCTCTAGTTCATAGACGAAAATGTAATAATTACTTGTAATATGAGACACAGGTATGCTGGGACAGAGTTCTCAACTGACAATGGGATGATACGGCACTATGCACGCATCACAGGTCCGGAATTTTACTTTTACATCTAGCACGCCCTCTCTCTCTCTCTCTCTCTCTCTCTCTCGTTCTCTCTGTGCTTCTGTACAATAAAAACTATTTATTCACAGATACTTTTAATAACAATAAAAATGTGTATTTAGTTAATCATGTAAATAGTATTCTTCTTCTATTGCATATTTCAATGCTATCTGGAAGCCAAATATTGAAAGTTAATGATATGTAAGTATACAGAAAATCGCTTTGTTAACAGAAGTAAGAAAGAGAGTTCTTCATTGTTTTACATAGCTAATAATATCACATGGGGGTGAGTCAAGAACAATTAGTAAACGAGCAAGAAAAGCCCTGAAGCCCACACAGACATGCTTTCATATGTTAAGAATAACATAGACCAATGCTAGACTCACCTTCAGGGGGTGCGAGACATATCAGATATTTTAGAAATGTGAATCATTATAAACACTATAGAATACATAGAACTTAAATGTGTTTGTACAAAATAGAACACTGACAACTTGAATTTGATGCTGAACCTAGGTCACATTTTATAAATAGCATTTTCAGAAAACACTTTTTAATTCTTTTTTTGCATTCCTGGCATATTTTGCGAGCTAGAAGAATGAGACCGAGACTTCTTAAGATGCTATAAAGAGGTACGAGACTTCTTAAGATGCTATAAAGAGGTACTAGACTTCTTTAAATGCTGTAAAGGGGTGCGGGACCTCTTAAGATTAAGAAGCACTGCAACAGACAGATGAAATGAATAATGAGGATGTCCTGAAAGAAGCCAGTGCCCAAATAGACTAACTACTCACGTTAGAGGAAAGTAGTACATTTCTTGTGCATGTTACGAAAGAAACTAACTACTCACGTTAGAGGAAAGTAGTACATTTCTTGTGCATGTTACGAAAGAAACTAACTACTCACGTTAGAGGAAAGTAGTACATTTCTTGTGCATGTTACGAAAGAAACTAACTACTCACGTTAGAGGAAAGTAGTACATTTCTTGTGCATGTTACGAAAGAAACTAACTACTCACGTTAGAGGAAAGTAGTACATTTCTTGTGCATGTTACGAAAGAAACTAACTACTCACGTTAGAGGAAAGTAGTACATTTCTTGTGCATGTTACGAAAGAAACTAACTACTCACGTTAGAGGAAAGTAGTACATTTCTTGTGCATGTTACGAAAGAAACTAACTACTCACGTTAGAGGAAAGTAGTACATTTCTTGTGCATGTTACGAAAGAAACTAACTACTTACGTTAGAGGAAAGTAGTACATTTCTTGTGCATGTTACGAAAGAAACTAACTACTCACGTTAGAGGAAAGTAGTACATTTCTTGTGCATGTTACGAAAGAAGCTAACTACTCACGTTAGAGGATAGTAGTACATTTCTTGTGCATGTTACGAAAGAAACTAACTACTCACGTTAGAGGATAGTAGTACATTTCTTGTGCAAGTTACGAAAGAAACTAACTACTCACGTTAGAGGATAGTAGTACATTTCTTGTGCATGTTACGAAAGAAACTAACTACTTACGTTAGAGGATAGTAGTACATTTCTTGTGCATGTTACGAAAGAAACTAACTACTCACGTTAGAGGATAGTAGTACATTTCTTGTGCATGTTACGAAAGAAACTAACTACTCACGTTAGAGGAAAGTAGTACATTTCTTGTGCATGTTACGAAAGAAACTAACTACTCACGTTAGAGGATAGTAGTACATTTCTTGTGCATGTTACGAAAGAAACTAACTACTTACGTTAGAGGATAGTAGTACATTTCTTGTGCATGTTACGAAAGAAACTAACTACTCACGTTAGAGGATAGTAGTACATTTCTTGTGCATGTTACGAAAGAAACTAACTACTCACGTTAGAGGAAAGTAGTACATTTCTTGTGCATGTTACGAAAGAAACTAACTACTCACGTTAGAGGAAAGTAGTACATTTCTTGTGCATGTTACGAAAGAAACTAACTACTCACGTTAGAGGATAGTAGTACATTTCTTGTGCATGTTACGAAAGAAACTAACTACTCACGTTAGAGGATAGTAGTACATTTCTTGTGCATGTTACGAAAGAAACTAACTACTCACGCTAGAGGATAGTAGTACATTTCTTGTGCATGTTAAGAAAGAAACTAACTACTCACATTAGAGGATAGTAGTACATTTCTTGTGCATGTTACGAAAGAAACTAACTACTCACGTTAGAGGATAGTAGTACATTTCTTGTGCATGTTAAGAAAGAAACTAACTACTCACATTAGAGGATAGTAGTACATTTCTTGTGCATGTTACGAAAGAAACTAACTACTCACATTAGAGGATAGTAGTACATTTCTTGTGCATGTTACGAAAGAAACTAACTACTCACGTTAGAGGATAGTAGTACATTTCTTGTGCATGTTACGAAAGAAACTAACTACTCACGTTAGAGGATAGTAGTACATTTCTTGTGCATGTTAAGAAAGAAACTAACTACTCACATTAGAGGATAGTAGTACATTTCTTGTGCATGTTACGAAAGAAACTAACTACTCACGTTAGAGGATAGTAGTACATTTCTTGTGCATGTTACGAAAGAAACTAACTACTCACATTAGAGGATAGTAGTACATTTCTTGTGCATGTTACGAAAGAAGCTAACAACTCACGTTAGAGGATAGTAGTACATTTCTTGTGCATGTTAAGAAAGAAACTAACTACTCACATTAGAGGATAGTAGTACATTTCTTGTGCATGTTACGAAAGAAACTAACTACTCACATTAGAGGATAGTAGTACATTTCTTGTGCATGTTACGAAAGAAACTAACTACTCACGTTAGGGGATAGTAGTACATTTCTTGTGCATGTTACGAAAGAAGCTAACAACTCACGTTAGAAGAAAAGCAATGCATTCCTTGTTCATGTTGCGAAAAGAAAAAAAAAGATTGGATATATTGTTGATGTGAATGTGTTAGTAGTGCAATGTCATCTGCATATTCCAGATCTTCCAATGTAGAAAATGTAGTCCATCTTATTCCTCTTGGACTGCCCTCTGTTGTCTGGCGCATTGTCGTAGATTTTTGATACGTGATTAAGATAGATGCTGGTCCCGTCTGAAAAGAACTGGAAAAGGTGGTAACTCAGTGAGAGATAAGGTAAAGAAATAGATTTCACAAGTGAAATGGTGAGAAAGGTAGAGTCTGTCCCTGGATTGAGACGATACTCTAGTCCAGCCTATCTCTACGAATGAAATTTGTTTATCAGACAGTTTACCTTCCTGTATATATTAACATATACACTATAACTACTCACATACACACACACAGATAAGTGATGACAATTAGACGCACAAACGTGAAACTATATTAATGGTGTAGGGATATTGGGCCGAGCTGACCAACACATGTAATTAAGTTTTATGTTAAGTTTATTTATCATAAAGAAAGAAAACTTCACAACAGTCAGTATCAAATAGCAAAATATAAAAATCATATGTTACAGAAATAATAAAGAAATAGACCCTTAAGTGCAATTCCCTCTGTTGAGACAAGATCCCGTTTGAAGAAGATATTAACCCCCAAAAGGTCTATGGTATAGAATTTGACTATACTGTAAAGAACAGAGTTTATAACTAATCTATCCAGAAAAATAACAGTATTAGCAAACAAAAAGAAAGGCACAACAAAGTAAGTGTAATGATTATACAATAAAAGAATTATTCATTCCTTCTTTCTCTCGCTTCAGACACCCTGTGGCCACGTTCGTTCACTCTTACCTAATGGTTGATTAACAACGTCTGGAACATATCTTCATGGTATGAACAGCAGATCCAGTGTTGGGTTATTTTGGCAAAATAAGTCCCAGTTCCTCAAAGACTGATTAATCCTCTTCTCCGGGAAACGCTTACTTCGTTACTGTTACTAGGATTCTGTTTATGTCACGTCAATTAGTCCAGGTAGAAAAATAATAGTGTTCACAGTGTCAGTAGCTTGTAATTCCAATACTTAACGAGAAAGTCAGGTATGTAACTCTCTCGGGGGAAAAAACATCGTCACACCACAATGGTCGATAGTCGGGAAATGTTAATTTCTTGATAATTTCGCCACTGCGGGCTGAATGTATATGTAATGGAAAAAAGAAATCTGGATAGCTATAGGTTCAGTTACAATTATTCTTATCGTCTTTTGTTGGTACTCTCTCTCTCTTTCTGGGTAAAAAACACGAGAGCCGAACAGGTCAACCTCGAAGACCCGCTATTTGCATAAGAATGTTTGTTTTTGCGTCTATTGGACGTAGACTTAGACCCGTTTTCTCAGATTTAGACCGCTGGTAGTTTTGGGTTGTGATCCGTACTGGATTTATAGGAAGAAAATACATAACATTTAATCACAATATCAATATCTATCCTTAACCCGCGTAACGGTGTAATTTAATATCCACTCGGTTATTAGATTTAATTAGAAACCACAAGAGTATATTTTATCGTTTAAAAAAAACCCCATGAAATAAGCTCTAGTCATTTACAAAATTGCACATAATGGATTAGAGATAATTATATATATTGTCAGTACGACTTTGCCTAGTGCGTTTACTAGTCAATTAAAATATCTCTTACTGGTTAATAGCAATTAAATAAATTTACGTTACCGCTGGAAGAATATTAGGTATATATCTATTTAATCTGCTAGCCAATTTAACACAGTAAATCCTAGTGAAATATAAAATGACGAACTTTAACAATTAAATCACTCAAAAATGCTATTAAATATAGTTACCACAACACAGAAAAGAAACAATATTTAATCGAAAATACTAAGAACAATGGTCTATGATTCGAAGCTAGATGTTCTGAAATTCTGCGGCTACTAGATAAAATGATTTTAAAAGCTGGGGTATTTATATAAAATGGGTATAAAATTCACTAGTACTTGCTACATATAACGCCTTCGCCCAGATTTTGGGGAATTCTTCGGTCGAATCCTGAATCAAAGCTATTTTTCACACTTATGCCGACGGCAGACTCTTCGCTAGCGAACGAACTCGCTTTTGATCAGGCGTCTCTCACCGTAGCCAATTACGTTCCAAACAAACGGATGTGTGGATGTGTGTGTGTGGGGGGGGGGTAAATGTGATTATCTCCCCTTTCCTCAGATTAATTCCCCCTGACCAACGTAACTACAAAAAGTACGACTTGACTTATCGCCCTTGATTTTACCATTAGACGACTCATTCTCTGATCTTTTACTATTCAGCGATTGCCCAATCGTTCGCGTGAAAATACAGTTAACGGCTCAGGAATAGCTAATAAGTCTGTTTGTAAACATTCCTAGTGTCTGTAAGACATAGAGAGAAAGATAATAGGCGTGGCTAAAATATGAGTTCGACAGATATCGAAGCGCATGCCTTCTGCGTTAACGAAACGTGAATATTAAAAAGCAAACAGAGGTGGGAAACAGGTGGAAGCAAAAAACGTGTTGATATCATGTAATATATTTACATAACTCTGTCACACGCATCACCCAGTCTATGAAAGTTAAAACTTGAGTGGTTGATAAGGGGCATCCCTGTCGTACTCCTGTCTTCACCTCAAAGGTTAGGTTGCTCTGCCCAACACTACACGTAAAAATGGCATAAAAGCTTTTTATGATTGACACTATGCAGCTTGGAATTCCATAAGCCCTCAGTATTTTCCATAAACTGTCCCTATGTAGACTGTCAAAAGCCTTTTCAAAATCAACGAAATTAATGTACAGCTCTCTTTGTCATTCTGAGCACTGCTCTATAATGTTCCTGAGAGTAAATATATGATCTACACATCTGTGGCGGGGTAGACTGGTTCAAAGACTGGAACTCGGCACTAGTTAGGTATTATGTCACCATTCACCGTCCCAATTTCTTATGGTTATGTATTATTAGAGAGTGAGTTGTATTACTGGCTTAGAGCTCGCCAGAGTTCTTTATTTTCTCCTCTATTTGGTTCGGGTAGGTTTGTCTCGAGTCCTTCATTTTTGGTGTTAGTAAATTTTATTTTTGAGAGCTTTCTTTTGTGGTTTTAATTTTCATGAATAGCAAACACATAGCAATGCCTCCAACAATTCAACCATTCCATATAATCCTCAAGAGTAGATGACGTTAAAAATGTTTATTTACAACAATCAAATTTTGTCGAAGAGAATGTACCCACAAATAATATACATCATCAACACGTGCAAGTCGAGGTAATGTTTTCAAAGTTATACATTTCATCTCCTCAGAGGAATTCATAATTTATCTCTGGTCTTCATAATACTGAAGGTTTCCTTTCATTGCAATAGATTATGACGGGGTCCTTAAAAGATATTCCATTCTTTTTCTCAATATTCTCTATTTTCTTTGACTCTGGGTAGGTTATAGGTCTAGTTCTTTTTATTATGACATTTGAAAAATGCGAGGCAAACAAAAGGTCTCTACTTACAGATACATGGAATGAACACACGCATTCCTAGCGAAAATCTTCCGAATGACATCAAATAAAACCTGCCATATGAAGGGTAAAGGTTCTAACTAGAACCCTAGACGGCTTCCTCACGTCTATCATCGGGAACAAATTCTTCTGGACCCAATTCTGAAAAAACACGTCCACCTACTTGTAGACTATTATTCTAACTAACTTTTTCGCTGGGGAAAACTGCCAACAGCGTGGGTCAGCCTGAGCTCAATTATTGGATTAAACTATCACGTGTCCCCGCTGGGCCCAAACTGCTTACCACCACCATGGCAACTGATGGTAAATGGCCTGCATCTTATGTTGACGCTAATGCCTCCTTATTTCCTCCTCCTAATGTTAATTTCTCTGGGTTAACTTTTTTCCACTTCTTTTATTATAGTTACCAATGTATCGTCCGTTTCACATACAATAGTAGTTTTACGTTATTTTATATCTGGGCTTTAATTACAAATCTATTGTCTGTTTCTGTTATATTTAAGCTCTAGTATGAATGAATGCTAGTGGTGACGGTCATACAGTCACACATCTTCTGTTCTTTCTAAATCCTGCTTGTTCTTTCCTCAGTTTGTGGTCTTGTGGCCGTGATAGTGTGGGTTAAGGTTTGCATTTTTCTTATAGTGTTCGTATAGTGTTGATGTTAAGGTTCAGATCACTGCCGTAACCAGTGGTCAGCATGTGTGAGCAGACAATGTAAACACTGCTGTAAACAAGTGATGCAATGCACTGTTAGACAAGACGTACAGATGGTTGGTGGTTTCAAACTCTGTTGACACACTGTACTCCAACAGCAGTAAAAACGAACTTCAAAGTTTTATTTACGTATAGTAGAATCCGCTTCTCTCTTCTGCGAATTTATCTCATAGATTTATACATTCAATTTGATATAATTCCCATTCGTACATTTTCTCAATTCAGCGAACATCCGAAAATCATATTCTTGTACATATCTGTCACTGATCTGCTCTCGTCTAGTTTCTCCACTGCTATGTCACCTGGGTGATCTTCTAAGAAAGTTAGTTTATCTTTTCACTTAGTGACCCTCTGGTGTATCTTGCTAGAAGACTGGCCTACAACTACCAGGGATGTTGATTTTCTACCAGTTTATCTGATCACTACGTCTGTCTCTGTTTTTATCTAAAAAAATCTATCTTCAATATAAACTGCAATCATACCTGCTGTCTTGAAAAACACAAAACCTTGTCAACTTGATAACATAACTCTTGTTATGGCGTGTCTGTAACCACAGTAGCTCATCAACATCAAAAAATGGCTTGTTTTCCAGAAACATGAATATCAAGAACCTCGCTCACTAATGAACTTCCAAACTACCATCTCTCTAGCACACACTTGTTTTTTTTTTTTTTAAACCTTTATTATGTCATGATTTCAACATCAATGTTATTTACAAGAATTACAATTTGTAAAATTATCAAATGATGTAAGATATAAGATATAAGTTACCCCCCCCCCCTCCTCCCCCCTATCCCCAAATAAGCAATTCAAGTCAATATCATAGCAATGTAACAATGTTACACATTCAAATTAATACCAAATTTTCAATATTCCAAACGATATCATAAACAGTATCATCAAAGCAAAAATTATTACTCAGCAATACCATATCAAAACCGTAATAACATTATTATAAGATAACAGTTAAAGGATGAACTCCCTCCTCCCTCCCCCCAAAATAGCTTTACAACAAGTCAATATCCACAAAAATATCAAAGAAGATGCAAAATTATATCATATCACAACTACAACAATATTAATTTATACAAGATAAACCTACTTAAACAAAAGAACATGGATGATAAATACATAAATGATTAATGGGTATTTACATTGTATAGTATATAAACAAAGAAGTATTTACAATCAAGACCAAAAGGGTCAAGGAAGGCAGGATGTATAATGTTTAAAGTATTTGTAAACACACCAAGAAAATTTTAAAGTTGTCTCGTTATATCTTGTGTCATGTGTTCATATATTTGTGAAAATATTCTACTGTCGTAATGTCTACCGTCATATACAGTGTTTGTAGTTCTTTAGAGGCTATTAGACTTCTTAATTTGTTTAAAGTAGGGACCACTGTCTTACATGTGTAAAACAAGTGGTCTTGTCTCTATAATGTTGTCATTGCATAATTTACATTTGGGTGGCGTTTTGCCTACTCTTATTGATGCTTGTTTGTCTATAATAGGCGTTAAACTGTACAGCAATCTGAATGTAACTTCTTTTGCTTGCGGCTTAACGTCTATTGCGTGAATGTTTATGAAACTTTGCGTGTAGTCGGTTACAAACAGGTTGTAACCTCTTTTTATGCGTGTGCTCAAAAGTGGTTCTTGTGCTTTAACTAGAAGTGTGTATATAAGTTTTGTGTCCTGTTTTATTAGGTGCTCGTTCCTTTCTAAATTTTGTATACATATTTTGTAAAAGGGTGGTAGGGTACCAAAAAAATGAGGTTTATTATTGTCAAGTTTACATAAACTGGTTAATCTGATCCCCATATAGTAATGTGCTATTGGGTAAAGTTCTGGGTATTTAATGATTTCCCCTATGTATTTGATTCTTAATGCTTTAATTTTAGTATTGATATCCTGTAGGGCTATTCTCCCCCTGTTCTTTGGTTGTATTAGTGTTTGGTGTTTAATACTAGATTTAGTGTTCCTAAAAACAAATGCCCTAATTAGCTTATTTATTTCTGATACAATCCTTTTAGGTACTATTTGTATATTTGCTATATATATTATCTTCAGTATAATGAAACAGTTAACTATAACACTTCTTCCCAAAATGGTGGTCGTTTTATATTTATAAATTGCTAGCATACTTTGAATTTTTCCTAACAATTTTGCCCATGTTTCTTTGTTGGGGTCTTGCGGATTAAAGGGGTAATTTATTCCGTAAATTTTAATTTCGTTTACTTGCGTTAGTTGAAAAGGGAAAGCTGATTTATTTGCCCATTTGCCTATTCCCATTATACTAGATGTTTGAATATTTAGTTTGGATTCGCTAGCGTATCCAAACTCTGTAAAAACTTCTAATATGTTTTTTATAGAATCGTTTGTTGTTGGAAAGAATATCGTATCATCAGCATAAGCTGATAACTTCTTTTCGCCTTTACCTGGAACGAAGGTTCCCGTAATGCTTGTGTCTTGTCTTATTCTTTCCAAAACTGGTTCTAATGTTATTACATATAACACGGGTGACAGTGGGCACCCTTGTCTAACGGACCTAGACAATTTAAAGGGTTCAGTTAAACCATGGTTAACCAATATTTTACTTTCGGGTTTTTTAAATAGGATTTTAACCCATGTTCTAAAGTACTCTCCTATATTATTTGCTTTGAGACTTTTATGTAAAAAGGAATGTGATACTCTATCAAATGCCTTTTCCTGGTCTAAAGATAATATGGCGCTCTGGCACTGCCTATCATGTGTGTATGTAATCAAGTCTCTTATAAAGTGTGTGTGTCTACAAATATTCTTACCGTGTATGCTACATTGTTGATCCTCGTGTATCATGTTGTGCATATGTGATTTAAGCTTGAGAGTGAGAGCTTTGGCTAGAATTATGTAGTCGGTATTTAAAAGGGAAATGGGCCTATAACTCTTAATTGACTTCTTATCAGTACTGTCTTTAGGTATTAAAGTAATATAGGATTGATTTAAACTATTCGGGAGTTCTCCTTTCTGGAATGCTTCTTCAGACGTTTTGATTAAGATGGGCCCTAAAAGGGGGAAGAAAGCCCTGTAAAATTCTGCAGTGAGCCCCTCTGGTCCGGGCGCTTTGTCTTTTTGAAAGGTACTAAGGGCCTCTTGTAAATTGTCTAAAGTTAAAGGTTGGTCTAGCTTCTCACTTTCCTCTTCGCTTAAACCCTTTGTGTATTGTAGAAATTTGTCTTGTATGTTTCTGTCAGTTTCTTCTTTAGTGTATAACTGTTTGTAGTATTCGAAGAAAGCGTGACTAATACTAGTGTTGTCTGTTTGTTGTTGTCCGCTCATGTCTATAATTTCGTGTATCTGTCTACTGCGCTGTACGTTCTGCTCTATTGCTAAATATTGTCTACTAGGTGTTTCTTGTGTTATAGTGTTTATTTTTGCCCTGAGTAGTGCCCCCTGATAAGTGAACTGTTTGTACTGCTCTAACTGTTCCTGTAAAATATGTATGTGTGGGTTCGTGTTATCTAAACTTTTGGTTAAATTGATTGCTTCTTCTAAAATTTCCTCTTCCTTTTTGAACTTCCTATGTATAAATGTACCAACGGGCTGATCACCCGTTTGCCAGTCACTTCGATTACGGAAACAACAGCAAATGGATTGATTTGCCGTTGCCCTAAAGACGCCAATAGGCGTGATGGGAAACAATGGCAAAGAAAACCTATCTGCTGTTGCCCTAAGACGCCACTAGGCGTAATGGCCACTGATTGCTTTGACGGTCGGTGGCTAAGGACGGAAGAAGAAGAAGAAGAAGATGTATAAATGTAGCCAAAATCTGTATCCTATCTCTTATTGTATTTTTTAGCATGCCCCAATATTCCGCGATGTTGTTAGTAGGAATATCTTGCATGTACCCCTGTATTAGTTGTGATATGTGTTCTGTGTAGAAAGTGTTTTTAAAAAGACTATTGTTAAATTTCCAATGCGGGGATCTCTTTACTTGCGTGTGTGTGTGTCCCGTGCTTAAAGATGTGTAAACTGCCCGGTGGTATGTAAATTTAAGAGTATTTTTTATATGATATGCTTTGTGTGTATTGTAGTTACTAGAAGCATAAATTCTATCCAGTCTCGAAGCCCGTCTGATGTATGGGTTTGTCTTGTCCTAGTATGTGAAGGCTTGTTTATGAGGTTCTATTTTTCTGTAGACGTCCAAGAGGTCGTGTTCGTCTAACATAGTTTGTATCTGTCGTAAATGTGAAGACTTTCATTGGTCAAATTCCGTGCTCGCGCTTCTAAGGAGCTTTTGGAAAGATCCAAATTGGATAAGACACAATTAAAGTCTCCACCTAACACTATTCTAGTTCCTTTGTAGTTCTTAGTTAAAGTGTCGTATAGTTCGTCATAAAACTTAGATTGGTCATGTCTTGTCACTGGTGCATATATGCTGATGAGTGTGTGTGTGTCCTATCTGTTGTGCTTGTTATGTACTTGTATTATGACAGTTCTGCCACAACTGTCTGTTCTACTGTGTACTGCTTCCTAATCTTCACTAATCTGTAGAATAGCTACTTCTCCATAGCTGGTGCCTAAGCCGAACCAGCCATGTTTAAGTCCTAATTTAGTTACCAACTGATTGGCATGAAAATCAGAGGTAATACCGGTTTGTTGTAAAAATAAGAAATCCGGTTTATCTTTTTTTATCAGTTTGATAACGTGCTCTAGTTTATTTCTCAAACCATTGATATTGAGAGGTATTATAACTAGGCTACTTGACAAAGTGGTAACTGTGGGTTGGCCACTTGTTACAACTGATCTACCTGGCAAAGTGGCAGGTTGGTCGCTTGCCGCACCTAAACTATTCGAAAAAGTGGTGGCTGAGAGTGGGCTTGGCCACAAAGTTGCTAGAAATTGGTCACATGCAACTGATCTACCTGGCAAAGTGGCAGGTTGGTCGCTTGCCTGCCAGGTACACCCACCCCCGCGGGGGGAGGAGTTGACTGATTAGCTGTGTACATAAAGGTGTGTTGGTGCTTGTGGTCTGTGCATGCGCTAAACTAAAACAAACTTATTACATTTAAAACACAACCTCCTAAAGTATAAGAAACACTTCCTAAACTATAGGTGTTGACACATTTTATTAATAATAATAAATAACAAATCTTTGTCTCGAGGCTCTTCACTGGCATCTGTTCAAGGGGTACATCTTCCCGCGCACTGATAGCTTAGTGTTCATCTCTTCTGCAAGTTCGCAGGGGGGAATAACATCGGGATGCAGCTTGGGCATGCCCACATATGCACCGTTCGTCATCGGACCACACACACATCTCATTTGTCTGAAGCCGGGCACCGTCTGCTCGCACTGGGCCTCAGTGTAGGGAAGAAGGACTTGCAACTGTAAGCTCATTCGCTTAAATCATCGAACACTTGACCGTCTATAAAGAGGCTGGTCTGAGACATCATGGATTCCATGGCCTCTTCCTCCGCCATGGTCGCCCAACTAGGGTGCAATTTCTCCTTCGCTCGTGCTGACCCTTCTGGGGACTGGCTGGATCCATCCGGTTGGAGCCCGGTCAGTTCCGGCTCATCAACCAACGGTGTTGGCACGCACCCAGGGGAGGGCTCTACTGTGAATATTTTGGGTGATAATGGCAAGTCCTGGGGCTTGCAAGGTGATTTTTTTTATTGGTGACACCTTCTCCGACTGGGGTCGTCTGCTTTCCCTTGACTTGCAGGGTTTTTCAGTTGCCTGAAAGAACTGCATTTTCCTTTTTGCAGTGCGCTTGTCGTGGTGTACTGTTGTATACCCCTCTCCATTGACAACGGCCTGGGGACTCTCAGGGGCAGGGAGCTCGCTTGTTACCCCTGACTAGTTATGTTCCGCTGGCGTAAAGTCAGCCACTGCTTCCTCAGCTCTCGTTGGCTTGACCTGGGGGGGGAGGGGGGCTCGCTTTTTCGGGCACACTGGCTGACCCAGTGCGTATCAAGCCCGCAAATGGCGCACTGTATTCTACGTCCTGGCAGGGCCACCCACACTCTTTGGACCCTCTCCTCCTGGCCTTCAATTTTAAAGTGTACGAAATGAGGCACCTGGTGTGTCGAAGGCTTGAACAACAAGTTCCACTTGTCGTGGGCGGTTTTTATCCGCGAGACTTCCGCGTCTTTATCACTCGTTATTGCCGCTGCGATTCTTTGGACTGCTTCCGCCTTCTTTGTCGGAGGGATCCAGTGAAGGATCCCCTTGGATTTTTCTTTATCCAAATGCTCAATATAGACACTCATCTGCGGGTTGGTCCATTCCAGTTTTTTCCCATGTAGGCCAGCATAATGTTTCATCTGGGCCGCAGATGTCAAAGTGGCAAACCACTTGAAGGGGCCCGCAAACCTATAAAGGGTGGCGACGCCACTGGTTCCAACTCCGGCTAAGATACTAGCTATCAGTGAATAAGACGCGCGGTTGGCTTGTGGTCCCGTAATAGTAATGACTAGAGTCCCTTTCCTATGTATCTCACCTCCCTCCAAATCCTTCTCCATATTGATGGAAATCACTGGCACGGTTGGTGCAGACATTTTTTATTTTCTATTTCTTCTTGGTTTAACACCAAATTGAAATAACACAAAGTCACAAGTTAGCTAAGCTAAGCTAAGCTAACAAAACACAAAGTCCAAGAATCCGAAACACAAAAGCACAAACTTGCTAACTTATCCTCAGCGCGTTCAAAATCAGACTCTACTCTCCTCCCCGTTCTAACATTTTTCGTTCACCCCTAAAATGTGTTCATCCTACCACAACTTTCTCATGCGTATTCTTTTCTTGCTCACCCACCAAAACTTACAAGGGACGTAATTCCAAGTTATCTCCCTTTGATGATTATACTCAAAACCATACACTTCTCTTATATCTCATTACAAAAACTTTACATGCTAATTTGTCCCACCACAATTTTGGACTCACTTAATATGCTTAACTCTAAACATAACTACTACATCTTCCAAGTGGAAACCACGGAGTTTCCTCCCTTTGCCCAATGCACTCCTCCATACATATCACTTCCCTTCAACAAAGAAGAACAAACATTCTTTTAACAACTCTATTCATGTTTTTCAAACCATTTATCTACACTCACTTACTTTTCTAAAACCAAACCACCGTTCACAGTCTACTGCTTTTGAAATTCTCTGTATAATTATCCTGCCTAGTATTTTGCTGGGAACTGAGAGAAGAGTGATTCCTCTCCAATTATTGTAGTCTGCAAGATCTCCCTTCTTGTGCAATTTGACAATTATTCCTTTGTTCCACTCTGTTGGTGTTGTCCCTGTTTTCCTGACTTGTGCAATTGTTTCAGAGTTTTCCTCTGAAATGCGCTCGTGTTTCCTGTCCCTCTTCTGACGTGATGAGCTTTTCTTGCTTATCTCTTATGTAACCTCGTTTTCCGCTGATGAATTTAGTTATTTTGTATACTGTGCTTTGTTCATTTCTCAGTGCTGCCTCTTCTGCCTGTCTTGCAAGATCGTCTAGGAAATTCCTTCTGTTGGCTCGGGTTTGGCGTTTAACTTCCTTGTCAAGCTGACTGTACTGTTCTGTTTTCTTTCTTTTCATTTCCTTTCTCATCGCTATGGTGTTCAATGTTTCTGGTGCTATCCAGTCTTGCTTCTTCCTTTCCTGGAATCCCAAGCATGATTTGCTGCTTTCCTCATATATTGTTGAAATGGTGTTGAATTTCCGGTCTATACCATCAGTCAATGTCTTTTCCTGACTTTTGGCAAATTTGCCAAAAATGGTTGAACCTATCAGGAGTAAAACTCCCCTTGGCATAGCTCTGGGGGTTGTCAGGGTACGCAAGCTACCATACCGCTACAAGGTATAGGTACCACTGATCGTACAATCAAACGGGTCTACAACCTTCATCGTACAATCAAAAAGGGTCTACATCATTCATTGTACAATCAAACGGGTCTACAACCTTCATTGGGCAATCAAAGGGTCTACATCCTTCATTGTACAAGCGAAAGAATCTACAACTTTCATCGGACAATCAAAAAGGTCTACATCCTTCGTCGAATAATCGAAGGTCCATGAAATACTAATGGTTAAGAAACCCTGCATTAGGGAATGAGCACGATGGTTTTGTTTTATCTATAATATAACTGTAAAAAACATATCATATTCCATGTCTGTCTGTATCGTGCTAGTTGGTCTTTGGCTGTATGCAATTTCTTAATAATAACAACCCTGGCAGACACTTGCTAGTCTGACGGTTGTTATTCAGAAAATAAATACTCATATACCACATTCCACGTCTGCATGTCTCTAGCTGTATGCAGTTTCGTAATGACAACCTTGGCGCCTGCTATGGTCTAAAGCAGGGTCTCCTTACTTGTGATTCATAGACCTCTTGGAGGTCCTTGAATAAATATTAGTGGGTTCAAGTGCATAACCTAAATTTTAACATTTTACGTTTTTAATTATGTTTTTATGAACATTATTTCTATGAAGGGGCCCATAGTTTTCACGACAATCAAGGGCCCCCTGGCTTAAAAAAAAGAGATTAAGAAACCTTGTTAAAAACGTTCTTGTCAAAAATAAAAACGGGGTTTTTTGTAATAATCTTCTTTTTCTAACCTTTATTTATTTCGTTTTTTTTAATAGTTTTTTTTTTTTTTGGTGTGGCGACGTAATTGTCCAAATACTGTTTGTACATAATTCCATTTAATGTCTTAAATGTAATGCGTGATCAATAAATAATTGTTAATAAAATGAAAACTTGTGTTAAAACCAATTATTTCAAACTTTCCCCCCTCTGGCGCATTGATAACTGAAAACAACTTACTTACTTAGTCGTTCCCCTTCTACCGTGAGGTGTAGAGGTTACTGAAAACAAAATATACATAAATATTACTAAATAAAAAAAAGACACATATACAGTACTTAGAAACATCTACACTAACTACTAGATATAAACAAAACATTTACACTGTTCACTACTGAACAGTCTCCATGATTAACCATCTTCGATCCTTGAGAAAACATGAGCCTCAGTTGTTGCTTTGAACCGTCAACCGAAAACTTTGAGCCCCCTTCTTGATCTCTCCCCACGAGGTTCTATCTGCTTTGATTTCTTCTTCTGCTGTTATTATCCAGGATTTTAATATCATTAAAGTGTATGTTTTTCGTCGTCTGGATCATCAGATCTTGGAGCGTACGCCACTGTGATATTACGTCTACTGATTTTCGACGGCATATGTGGACAGGCTAAGTAAAAACGTGAAGTACTCGTTATGTACAGCTTCTTGGTAGCTTTTTTTCTATTGATTTGTACTCGTACCAGTATATGAATACTTTGGAAGTTTGCTAAGCCTGATTTTTTTGCTAATGTGTCAAATGTAATTGTGCTGTCATTAAATATGTAAAACAGGGCACTGATAATAATTAGGAAACATGAGGCTGTCGACTTTCAGCCCATTCATGTGCTCGAATCACTAGGGGCCGTTACAGTAATCAAGTTTGCACGAGATACCGATGCAGAAAAAAAAAACAAACATGAAAATTGACAAAGCCCTAGTGACCTATCAGTTAGCTCTATCCAAATCAGGAGTTACAACCTTCTGCGAAGAGAGGACACATTTGTAACCTGTTGGGAAAATCAGGTCGTGTGAAGTATGACTAACTTCTTCTTCTTCTTCTTCTTCCGTCCTTAGCCAAAGACCGACCAAGCAGTCAGAGGCCATCACGCCTTGTGGCGTCTTAAGGGCAACAGCAGATTGATTTTCTCTGTTGCAGTTTCCCATCACGCCTAGCGGCGTCTTTAGGGCAACAACAAATAGATCCATCTGCCGTTGTTTCCGTAATCGGTGTGACAAGCCAACGGGTGATCAGCCCATTGGGCATGACTAACTATAAGCATTATAATATGACAAAAGTACTTCAAACGACGTCATCTGCTCCAAAGTGCCCAACATATGAGGAGCAGTGAATGCACGCACATATAGTCGTCATCAGTACGATTTCTGAAAAAAAAAACTGTATGGATAGATATCAACAAACTCAGGCTGACCAATGCCTTCTTATACGAATTCAATTTGACGTCTGAAAGTGTCCGAAGAAGAAGAAAAGTACTTCAGTATTAAATGATAGAATCATCATCATCATCAGCTGCCATCTCCACAACGAAGGTTGGCTGTAATGGATCTCCAACGTCTTCTGTCTCTTGTCTTGGTGGTGCACTCTGACAGACTCTTTCCTGTCCATCTCTTGATGTTATCTTCCCACGTTTGCCTTCAACTCTCCCTTCTATTATGGTCTTCTGCAAGGTGTTATGTCTTGAATACCAAGAAGGAACAAAAAACGTTATTTCATCTGTAGTTATCTAACAAATTTAAAATATTGAATACACATCAACATTCTCAGCACTCATGGGCGCACACATAATCTTTTCATTAAAAAAAAAGTATGTCTTTTCATATTAAAGTAACACAGTAATTGCAAGTTTTTAAGACTAAAAAGAATTACAATTCGAATTTCTTATTAGCTGGTCTACTATATGGGACCAATATTTAGGCAGCGTGTTGCCAGTAAGATCACGGTGGCAGTTTGAATATGCTTCTATACTTAATAACACAATATATCACAATTATAACATATTAATACTTTAACAGGATGTTTTGTGCCTTAAATTTTGTTTACAGTGTCGATACTATTTGTCTTGTTTCCTTATTTAACGCATAGTCATTAAGTACTGAGTCGTAAACCCAAACTGCATAGTGACAATAATTTAGTTTTGAAAACTATGAACATACATTTTAAAATATCTCGTACCTAGGGGAAACAACTTAATTACATTATCTGACAGGATAACAGACAACACTTATTATGCACCTGTTGGTCAGTTACGTCAGATGTCACCATTTCATGCCAGCAAAGCCTGTTGTCTATGTGTGACAGAGAATTATGAAAAATAGATTTTATTATCTACATTTTTCTTCCACCTGGCTTCACCTTGCTTCCTTATTAGTTATGCACGTTTTTTTAACGCAGAACTCTCCTACACTTAGATATCGGCCTCTTTCTTAATTTAGCCACGTCTAATTCTTTCTTTTCTCTATACTAGGAATGTTTACTGTGATGCACGTAGCGAGAGAGAAGGGGGAGATAAGCTAAATGAAGAAAAACCAAGACGAACCTACTAGCTTCGATTTCTAGACCATTGATATAGTGGATTTCTTAGTATTTTCGATTTGGAGTAGTTCAATTTCTGTGTTTGCGGTAAATATTATAAGTATATGACGAGAACTGCCGTAAGACGGGGGTAAAACAATTGAATGGAAAAAAAAAATCTTGCTTCTTGCAACACCATGTGACTGGACATAAGGGAGGTTTTTTTTCTCTTTTTTTTAATAGTTTCATGTTCTCTACTTAATTCTCATTTTCTTTCCCTCCTGTCTCTTGTTTGTTTTCTTGTCCTTTCTCCTTGTAAGACGTATTACTATTTGTGTGTGTGTGTGTGTTTTTTTTTTCCATTCAACTGTAAATATTATAATAGAAGTTTGAGTGATTTAATTGTTAAGTCCGTGATTTTATTTCACTAAGATTTTTCTGTGTAGAGTGATTTAATGGTTAAGTCCATCATTATATTTCACTAGGTTTTACTGTGCTCATTGATTAGCGAATTAAAATAATCTGTAGCTAAATTGTTCCGGCTGTAGTGTTAATCTAACTAACCGATTTAACCAGTAAGAGATATTTTAATCGACTAGTAAATGCACTATTCATTTTGAGTACTGACGAAATATATATTTATTTCTAATTCATTATGAGTAAATTTATAAATGACTAGCGCTTATTTCAAGGGGGGTTTTTTTTTTTTTGTTAACGGTAAATAAGCTATACCGGGTTAGTTCTATTCAAAGTTAAATAACCGAGTGTAAATAAATTATAATTCTGCGCGGGTTAAGTAGGATAGAATAGTGGTGTAGTGGTTATTGTGATTATATGGTTGTATCTTTTTTCCCATATCTAGTACTGGGTCACTTACCCAAAAACCTACCAGCGGCCTAAGCCTACGCCTAAACCTGAATCGGAGAATAACGGATCTAAGTCCAAAAGAACAAAAATAACATTCGTATATATATATATATATATATATATATATATATATATATATATATATATATATATATATATATATATATATATATTTGGGTCTTCAAGGTGAACCTGTCTGGCCTCTTGATTACACCCAGAAAGAGACAGAGTACCAACCCAAAGAATATTAAGAATAACTTTTTTAACTGGGCCTATAGCTATCCAGATTTCTTTTTCCCAATTTCATTTACATTCAGCCCGTTGTGGCGACACAATCAAACATTAACATTTCCCGACGTTCGAACATTTGTGGTGTGACAAGGAATTTTATAGTGAGAGAATTTACCGACCTGACATTCCTTTATGTAAAATGGAAATCTCAATCTACTGACCCTGTGAGCACTGTTAATTTTCTTACCTGGAGTAATTAATGTGACATAAACAAAAATCATAATAACAAGTAAAGAAATAAACGTTCCCCGAAGAAGAGGATTTAATCAATCTTTGTGGAGCTGGGATTTATTTTGCCAAAATAACACTGGATTTGCTGTGTGACCCATGAAACTATGTTTCCAGATGCTGTTAAATCTACAATACGGTAAGAAAGAATGAACGTGGCCACGGTCGACTGAGAAGAGAGGAATGCATGAATGAATAATTCTCTATTGTATAATCCATGTACTCACACTGTTTATTTCTTATTTGGTTTTGCTAATGCTGTCCATTTCAGAATAGACTAACTTATAAACTCTGTTCTTTACAGTATAGGCAAATTCTAGACCATAGCGCAAATCTTTTTTGACCTTTTTGGGGGGTTAATAACTTTCTTCTAACGGGATCTTGTCTCAACAGAGGGAGGAGTACTACACCTATGAGTCTATTCCTTTACTAATTCTAGGAATTAATAACTTTCTTCTAACGGGATCTTGTCTCAACAGAGGGAGGGGTATTACACCTATGAGTCTATTCCTTTACTAATTCTAATACCTAAGATTTTTTTAATATTTTGTTTCTTCTTCTTCTTCCTCGTTCGCCTTCAGACTTCCACATTTATGACTCTGATAAAGGCAGCAGTCAACCCAAGGCTCCCAACATCTCCAAACAGTTTTTCGTTGACAGAAGTGGGTTGTTGCCATATGCTTACTCCGTTCATTACTGTAGGTTGGGCAGTATTGCAGCAGGTGTTCGACTGTCATTGGGCTGGTACCGCAGGTGCAGAGATCTGTTGCACAAATTTTGTATTTGTGGTATAGATGGTATCTCAATCTGTTGTGACCAGTGTGTAGCCGAAAAATGATGACCTGTTCTTTTCTGGATAGTTGATGATATGCATCATTTTTCAAATGTCCCGGGTGCTCTCTTTCCTATTTGGATTTGAATGTAGCCTTTATAGTATTCTTTGCTGTTGCGTAAGATGTCTCTATATCATTTTGTTGTAAGGCACCTCCTTCCTTAGCAAGTCTATCTGCCTCCTCATTTCCTGGTATGTTGCAATGGGCTGGTATCCACTGGATAGTGCACTTCTTGAAGCATTCGGCTTGTTTGATATTCAATAATAGCTGTTGTAAAGTTTCTTTATGGTAAATAAAATTTACATAAAACTTAATTTACATGTGTTGGTCAGCTCGTCCCAAATATCCCTATTCCAGTAATACAGTTTTTTTTTCACATTTCTGGGTCTAAGTGTCGTCACTTATCTGTGTGTCTGTGTGTGTGTATGTAAGTGGTGGATATATATATATATATATATATATATATATATATATATATATATATATATATATATATATATATATATATATATATATATATATATATATATATATATATATACTTACCTGGATAAAGAATGAAATGGCACAGTATTTCAAATATGCATGTTTGTTTTTTCTCACGTTAATTTAATGGTAGGGTTGGCTGGCCGGGAGGAATTTTAGATCTGGTCGTACCCTGCCCCCCAGGCCGCACATAGCCGACTTCTGGTGTAGATGTTCACAGTGATTAGATTTACGGGTAGGTAACACAGTCTTTCCTTCGTGGAAGTCTGTTCAGAATAAATCGCGTTCTCATAAAATATTTCATTAATATCACACAATATTAACAGATGCTCGTTTTCGCCTTTCATAAGTACTCACCCAGGTTGCTGGAAGCCTTCATGTCACGGTAATTCGGCTGTAGTTCTTTTCAAGCCTTCCCCCTTCCAGCTTCTTTGTTGCTTGCTGGCTAACAATATTTTTCTTCATGTGCTTTGAAGCCATCCCCTTTTCCAACTTTGAGATTCTAGAACAAGAACTGGCTTGTGATGCTAGTCGATATTTTCTCCAAAGTTTCCAACAGTGTTGTTGTTATTATTAGTCCAGGTGTAGCAAACGTGCGTGACATAACTGGTTTAACCCTATCTGGGTTATAAAGTTGCTGCATAGTTTACTTTCATAGACTATGAAAAGGCATTTGACAGTGTAGACAGAGAATCACTTTGAAAATTGAAGAGGCATTATGGAGTTCCCATGAAGATCATTAACCTAATAAGGAAGACCTATGAAGACATGACATGCAGAGTTCTTCATGAAGGACAACTTACAGAACCGTTTAGGATTAGAACGGAAGTGAGACAGGGATGCCTCTTGTCTCCATTTCTTTTCTTACTAGCAATAGATTGGGTTATGAAAACATCGACATCACACAACAGAAATGGAATCTAATGGAATCTGACTAAACAGCTTGATGATCTGGATTTTGCAGATGACTTGGCTCTTCTGTCCCATAACCATAATCAGATGCAAGAGACAATGAAAATTCTCAATGAGAGGTCACAACAAGTGAGCCTGAAAATACACAGGGCAAAGACAAAGATTATGAGAATAAATGCAAGAAATGATAACAAGGTTGAACTTGAAGAAACACCACTTAAGGATGTAGAATCGTACTCATATCTTGGCAGTAATATAGACAGGGTTGGAGGGACAGACAATGATATCAAACAAGAATACAAAAAACAAGAGGAGCTTTCATTGCATTGGGAAACATGTGGAGAACAAGAGAAATCAAGACCACCACGAAAATAAGAATCTTCAAATCAAATGTCAAGTCAGTCCTATTGTATGGCTCTGAGACAAGGAGAGCAACCAAAACAACAACCAAAAAACTACAGACTTTTATAAACGGTTTTTATAAAGTCACAAATGTGGAATTGATGACAAGAACCAGACAAGCACCACTGGAACAAGAGTTGAGAAGAAGACGCTGGCGATGGAAAGGACACACATTGAGGAGACCTGCTGATAGCATTACAAGGGAGTCCTTGTTCTGGAATCCACAGGGAAATAGAGGCAGAGGTAGACCAAAAAACACATGGAGAAGAGAACTGGAAACAGAGGTGAAAATGAGGAGGAAAACATGGAAAGAACTTGAGCGGATGGCACAGGACAGGAAGACTTGACATGTGTTTGTTGAAGGCCTATGCTCTTTGGTGAGCTACAGAGTATTGATTGATTGATAGTTTACTTTATTCTATAAGCACATTATACTTGTTTGTTTGTGTATTTCTTTCAGGCAGCAATTTCTTGCATGTTTTTCATTATGGCGTTTCATTAGGTCTATAGTATATATTGAGTACTATTTTCCCCGCTTTCTAATGTACGAGTATCTCTCTTTACACTTGAGAGCTCATTGTATTTATAGGCTTCAGTTACTCGCTTTAATTTGGTTTGCTTCATCTTTCTTTTTTTCATTTGTTTCTTTGTTTTTGTTTGTTCGTTTAGTTTTGTTTCTTTGTTTTGAAATATTAATGTATTTTTTGCATTAAATTTGTGTGGTGAATAGGACTGTGTTAATGTATTTGTTTATTGTTAACTGCCCTCATTAATTCATGTAGCTGTTATTCGTTTTTTTTTTTTTGCTTTGATAATATAAAATTGTACAGTGTTGTAGAGCTCTCTGGGGAGATCAATTTTCGGCATAGTTTTTAACGATGGTGATGGTCGAAAAGTCTTGTGTTTTTAAAGTGTTCGTTCTATAAGAACTCGAGCGTCGAGTTGATGAGTGGTTAGAGAGCTTGCTTCTGGAGACAGAGTTACGCAGTAGTTTTGTTTTGTTTGTTTGCTTTTAGTAAGTTAACGGATTCAAAACCAGGTAGCTCACATTTACCTTGCTGCAAATGAGTATTTGACTGCTCTCGAGTTATGGAAGGCAAATTCAGCTAGAAAAGGAACCGGCCACCAAGGTTGCCACTCAAGTTCTAGAGATAAACCAGATTTTCTTCTTTAAAAAAAAACCCAGAAATACCCAGATTATTTTATGCCTCAAAAACACGGGATAGACGATGCTTACACAATCTTTTAGTGCAACTTTAGCACAAATAAGCTGTGTGCTACCAATTTTTATTTATTTCTTCATTTTTATTTTACTTTTGTTACCAAAAATTCACCATTATATAAAAATGATTTTATTAACACCCAATATATGAACTCTTGAAAATGAGATATTTTAACAGTAACATACTTACAGTAGTTACATTAACAAAATGTTCCTCAAATCAAATATAAAATGTTAGTTGTAACATGTTACTGATGAAAATTGTCACTTGTCAGCGACTCGGCATCCATGTCGACAACTTCTCCTTCGTCAAGATCATATGCATGAATTGACAACGTGGAATCTTGATTGTGGAGTTCCAAAATCTTTGCATATCTCTGCCGACAACGTCCTGCACGCACATCATCAACCACGCTTTTACTAGGATTAAACTTATGACAAACTCCACCTTTGGCAACTGCTTGCTTGGCTAGTATTCGATTGGAAACTGTATCACACAAAAACTTATTGGTTCGTTTATTTTAACTAAGTTAACATTCTAAAACACTCTTTCGACGCATGCTGAGGAGTGAGGTAGTGCCATAAGCGCGCACATGAGGTCAGCCAAAACATCAAATTTCTTCTGGTTATTAGCATAGTCGGCGTCTGGGGCCTAATGGATATGAACGCAGTTTCATAATCCGGATATACCAGGTTTGAAACCTGCTGCAGGCGGTTTGGTAGCAGATCGCTTTTGTGTGGATTTTTAACAATGGTATAAGCGCCGTACCGTTTAGAAAGCAATGGCAAACTACTGAATGAAAAAATGGCCTAGAAAAATCACAAACAGCCAATGAAAGCTGGGGTTGATTGCCACCTCCTGTAAAGGATAAGCAATTAACTTTAACTATTAGCATCTGCGCCTTGTTGCAGTCCCAGCCAGAATGCGGGCGGATCCTCATCCACCAGATGTCCAAGATCTTTTAAATTTAAAAAGAATACTTTAAAACACATCACAAAAATGACTGAGTATTGTAGATGACAGCCATTAACAGAATAACAGGAAATAGACAGCTGATGTAAACGAGTAAGAAAAAACGTCATTGTTGTGGTTTAAAACAAGAATTAAATTTAAGTGGAGTAAAAAATATATAGCAGATAACTTTTTTACATTAAATTATAATTTAAATGTAATGTATATTGCTCAGTGTACAGAATATACATACATTGTAAATGCCAATTGTCAAATATACCCAGATTAATGCAGATTTGGGGAAAAAATACCCAGATACCCAGACGGAAGCCAAAAAACCCTAATCTAGTAAAAAATACCCACCTGTGGCCACACTGCCGGCAACTATACCTCAAAAGCTAAGATCTTCTATAGTGAAGTCTACAGTATTTCACGTCGTCCAACGGCAGTATCATCTCTTAGACTAACGTTACCTTTATGATTTCTTGTTCCACTTTCTTCCTTTAGTTTAAAATTGGCATTTTCGCCGTTAGACCTTTTTTCCAGTAAGAGTTCAAGAATGTTTGTTGTTTATTTCTTATAGTTCAAGTTGCCCTGTATGCTTCAGGGTCATTTACGGTAACTTATTGTAGACCGAAATTTGAATTTCAAAATAATGGATACTATTAGCGAACTATTCCCTCGTCGGTTACATAGCTCTTCTTTACCCAGAGTTAAGTTATTAAAATGCAAGAGTTCTATGGTTTAGCAAAACTCTAAGGATTATCACGGCACGACATGAAGTTGCCCTTTACAAAGAATATGTAAATTAAAACAGCGCGTGGGAATAAACAGTGTGAATGTATTTGATTTGTTGGATAAGTGACTGATTCTTCTTCTCGCTTTGTGACGTAAAGATGCTATTTACGCAAATGGACATGTTCCTCCATTATTTTCTGTATGTCTTGTATCCGATTCTTTCTCTCTTTATCCTTTTCTCTCGCTTCAGTCCCCTCTAGCTTTAACTTTTAAGTCGTTTAGATTTTAAGTAAATACTTTCTCGTTCATTATTTTTCCTGCTTTCATTATTTACTTTTGAAAAGCCTTTTCCTATTATTGTGCACATTATTTTGTTAATAGCCTCCTTTCTATTGTAATGGTTCATACATCAAATTATTTAGTTTATTTCTTCTAAAATGCGATTGAGGCCTTGAGATGTGTATATTGAGATGATTGGGGCGCCTCTCATGGCAAGTGGACTAAACTAATAATGAGGTCCTAGAAAACTGAGGAATGGAAAGATCAAAATTAGGCAGCTAAAATATTTTGGCCACATAAAAAGACATAACACTTGTGATAAACGAGCGCCAAGCCTTACCGCCCTATCTCTTCCTACATCTCTCTTATTTTATTTTCTCCCACCTTGTGCTCTTTCAACCCACATTTGCTCTATTATCTTTGTTCTAGTAATCTTTATTAATTCGCGACTGGTATCTAGAGAACCACATTTGTTCTTTCATCGGTGGTAAAGAAATTCTTTTGATTCAGTTTCCCACCTTGCTTAACACATATGGTTTCAGGAGGAGAGCGCGGCTGACAGAAAAGATTAGCCTAAGCCGTTGTTTAAACAAAACACGGTCACTGTCTCGCACAATACAATAGACCCGGCAACAGTGACTCTGGAAGTGTGATATCAAAGCCTCTCGTCTCGGAACAAAAACCGTTGCTTCCAGGGGGAATACAATAAGCCCGGCACGACAAAGGGACTTGCTAGCTGACATGCAAGAGACAAGGGACAGCCAGATTTGTGACAGGCGACATGGGAGTTTGTCTAGCTGGCCAATCAGCAGATACCGGGCTGGCAAATCTGTCTGTCAGAAACTGAAAGGCAACGCGAACGAAAGTTGGTGGCGAATTGCCCACCCACTTTCAGACTGACAGGGAACAAGATTGATTCTAGGTACGAGAGACCAGATGAACTCTTAGCTATTGGTTGTATGGGCGGAGTTGTACGTCACCGGCTCAAAGGACCTACAATGGACTTTTGGAGATATATGTACCGTGCTGTTCGTTAGAGAGAGGAGTCCAGTATTTTTTCAACATTGTGGTGTAGAGAAAATCCATAACGCCCAGCCTAAATACACATGTTTATTCAGTGTGGATAACATAATTAATATCTGTGGTGTATTGTGTTAATAAAGGATTTTGCGAAAGGAAAAGGTTAGTAGATCTTATACAGATTATTAATATTTTTTCTTATTCTTTAGTTAGTTATCTTAGTCGTCTAGCTAAATGTGCGAAAGCTAATTTTTCAATTAAATTCTTATAGTACATGCCTAAAGATTGTCCTCTAAGATCAGTGTTATTAAGTGTGAAAACTTACGAATACTGTTGTATGTCTTCGGTCCATCAGAAGTCTGAGTCTACACGCTACGTGTCTGACGTCTAACCAGAAAAAAAAAGTTATCAAAACGCACATTTGGCAAGCATAATTCGCCATAGGACATCCTTCATTCCTCAATAAAAAAAATGAATATTTCTCGCCCACGATTAAGACGGTGGACGCAGCATTTTTCGTCACCTTATATCACGTGCTCACAAGTTCAATACATATCTAAATCAAGTTCAAATCACTCGACAGCCACGTGAGTCAATCTAAAGCTCACAGTTGATTACTTGTTCAAATATTATCGTCAAACAGTGAAGGACTGATACCGTCATTCTCAGTACCAAAAGTTTTCATCAGAACGTGAACTTAGCCCCATTACCTTAAAGACACATGGACTGAGTAGATTACTCACCAATTTGGTAACACGTATCATATCACGTCAACATCATTTCGCTTTACACAAGATCAATCTTCTATTTAATTCACTACAATATTAATATCTCATCTGTGTGTATTTGTGTGAATCATCTTTTATCATCATCACATTCTAATCACTACTAACCCTATATGTGTAGATGTTTAATTAATAAACCCAATAATCGTTTGATCATTATCTAGTTCGTTAATGTATCACTCGTGCTGTCGGTGTTAAATATTTACATATAGATAAATTTTTACTCAGACGAGGTTGGGGGCTTTTTCCGTTACGGGATCTAAGGGCAGAAGCTAAGGTCGTGTGGAAACAGAACTCTTTCCATAATTCACTAGAAAATACTGTCCAGTGGAAAGCATTCGCATTCTCTTCTTCTTGCCCTTATCTCGGATAGGTCTCTATCCTTTCTTAACAAGCCAATTTCTGGAGACCTTCTACCTAGTATCTCAGGCTATTTCAGGCGAAAATACTGTTGTAGTTCATCCAATACACACCACACGACAACACCGTACTGAAGACCATAATGGAAGGAAGAGTTAAAGGAAAACGCGCAATAGGGAGACATCACTATAAGTGGGAAGATGGACAGAACAGTCTGTCAGAGTGTACAGTCAAGACACGAAACAGAAGAATTTGAGATCCATTGCGGCCTACCTTCGTTGTAGAGATGGCAGGTGATGATGACGTTGTCCATCGGTCATTCTTTTCCTCCACGTCATCCTTCTTCTGATGCCAATCATCTTCCAATAGCGTAAGTAAATAAATACAAAAGCAAAAGTATCATACCCGAATAAATGTGTCAGTAAAGTCCAGTTAAGCCTGTTGATCAGGGTTTCTCAACCTGTCGTCCCCTGACCCCTGAGGGGGAGGGGAGTGTACACGAATTGATTCTACAGGTTCCGTTATACATAACTCGGAAAATTATCATAGATTTTTACATTTAAAGAAATATATTCGTTGTACAGATTGTTTTTTTTTTTCTGTATGACTAGGCTTAACGATTTTTTTATTGTAATATAATGTATTATATGTGTGCAAAAATTTTCATTATGCGTCTATGTACACTTTTTTCTAAGAAGGAGTCCGCAGCCTTCACTTAACAATCAAAAGGTCCGTAGCCTTCACCAGACAATCAAAAGAGTCTGTAGTCTTCCCCAGACAAGCAAAAGGTCAGACAATCAAAAGGTCTGTAGTCTTCACCAGACAATCAAAGGGGTCTGTAGTCTTCGCCATACAATCAAAGGGGTCCGTGGTCTTTGCCAGACAATCAAACGGTCTGTAGTCTTCCCCAGACAATCAAAGGGGTACGTAATCTTCACCAGACAATCAAAGGGGTCCGTAATCTTCACTAGACAATCAAAGGGGTCCGTAGCCTTCACCAGAAAAAGGGATCCATTGAACAAGAAAGGTTAAGAACCCCTGCCACATATCTTACCGACGATAATTGTGTCATATTTTTTTTGGTTCGGTTTTTGCCTTCTTCTGGTGAGGCGCGTTCCTTTCAACCTGTTTGGTTATATCAGAACGCATTTACCATCCCAAAAAAAAAAAAATTCAACTCTGTTGACTGTTAACCCGATCAGCGTTGATAGATACTAAGTCCTGAAAAGGACCAACATTATCTATCTGCTAGCATAAAGCTCTAAAAAGGACCTGCCAGCGACGCCAACGCCCGAGCTAGTTCTGTCATATCTTTTTTTTTAATTTTTAATAAAATTTTGCCTCGTTTTGGCAAGGCGCATCTCGTTCAACCTGGCCGGTTATATTAGGGCGCATTTCCAAATATAAAAGACCTTTAGGTCTCGAGCAAGGTTGCCACTCAGGTTCTAGAGATAAACCCAGATTTTCTTCTTGAAAAAAAAACCCAGATTATTTTATGCCTCAAATACACGGGATAGACGATGCTTACACAATCTTTTAGTGCAACTTTAGCACAAATAAGCTGTGTGATACCAATTTTTATTTATTTCTTCATTTTTATTTTATTTTTTGTTACCGTTCACTTAACGAATTCTCTTGTTACACGTTGTGAAGACGGATGTTCTCGGACTGGAATTCCATGTTCATGTCGTTAACTTTACCCAGTATGTAGCCGACAAATAGAAGCATGTGCTTCGTGCCAACAGTGTTCATCGTCTGCAGGATTTGCCCCGCACCCTCGACGTTGTCCACTGAAGCTTCGGATTGGAAATACAAGTGCAGAGCATCCCATTGCTCAAGGATCCTCTCAATGACTGCTTCACGGGACAGCCAGCGTGTTTCACACAGCTTCAACACTTTATGTTTCTGAGCCAGAACTACATCTTGTATTAACTGGAACTGGAGATATGTCTTTTACTACTACGCGAAAACATAGAAGCAGACATTCTTTATGAAAATTTCAAGCCAAGATGGTAGGTGGTTGCTGGCACAAAGTGCAAATGAATGACAAACACAGCCGAGAACAAAGACATGAGGAATCTCTTTCTTCGGCTGTGCCTGTAAACCACTTGTAAACCACTTGCAGTCTCCATCATCGTGGCATAGTTGTCTGCAGCAATACCAATGACGTTACTAAGTGGGATTGCATGCGTGCTCAACAATTTCTTAACAGCTGTAAACATGCCAAGACAAGTCCTATCCTCCACCTCAATGAGGTCTAACAGTGAATCAACTACTTTTTTTGTTTTTGTGTCACAGAATCGCACAACGACTGCCAACATCTGATTCGTAGAGACATCAGTACTCTCATCAACGATTGTAGAAAATTTCTGAAAATCCAGTTTACAAAATTTGCATAAGACAGTTAACGGGTTTATGATTTATAGTGAAGGGCGGCAAATTATACGTCGATTTGTAAGAAAAGGGCGATAAATCCATACTTACGCCCCTTTTGAAAAAGGGATGAATTTTGGACATCATCATCATCAGTTGCCATCTCCACAACGAAGGTTGGCTGTAATGGATCTCCAACGTCTTCTGTCTCTTGTCTTGATGGTGCACTCTGATAGACTCTTTCCTGTCCATCTCTTGATGTTGTCTTCCCACTTATAGCGCTGTCTTCCCCTTGCACGTTTGCCTTCAACTCTCCCTTCTGTTATGGTCTTCTGCAAGGTGTTATGCCTTTTTATGTGGCCAAAGTATTTTAGCTGTCGAACTTTGACCTCCCTCATTAGTTCTCTTTTCATACCTAGATTTTCTAGGACCTGCTTATTTGTTTTCATCTCTTTCCATGAGATACGCCCCATTCTTCAATATATCCACATTTCAAGAGCCTCAATTCTTTCTTCCAAATGCTTATTCATCGTCCATGTTTCTGCACCATACAGAAATGCAGAATATATATAACACTTTATGATTCTCAGTTTTAATTTGTCAGATAACTGTTTGGATGTCAGTATATGTTTCATGTTGTTGAATGTAGCTTTGGCCATTCCTATTCTCTTCTTGATTTCTGTTTCACATCTGCCATCTTCTGTTATTATATGACCGAGATATACGTAGCTCTTGACTTGTTCCAGGATTTCCCCATTTACGCTTATCTTTAATGTGGGTTTATCGTCTGTTTTGCTAATTATCATAGTTTTTGTTTTCTCAATATTAATGTCGAGTCCATATTCATGACTTATACTGTTCACTTGCTTTTGGACATACGCTTTCCTAAATTTGCATACCAAAACTAATAGACGATATAAGTCAACTTCATAACCCTCCACTCCCAAAAGAGCATACAAACACATGCCAAGTCCTCCTGTCACGGGCTATCATCTCAAGTTCTTTCCACGTTCTCCTCATCATTTCCACCTCTGTTTCCAGCTCTCTTCTCCATGTGCTTCTTGATCTACCTCTGCCTCTCTTGCCCTGGGGGTTCCAGAACAAGGACTGCCTTGTAATGCTATCAACAGGTTTCCTCAGTGTGTGTCCTATCCATCGCCATCTTCTCATTTCTTGTTCCACTGGCACTTGTCTGGTTTTTGTCATAATTTGACTTAAGGGGTGATAAATGCTTGGTTTTAAAGACTGATTGTCAAAGGGTGACTACTCATTTTTACAGCCCTTGAGGGATTAAACGATGAGTTTTGGTGAGTTAACTACGCGGCAGAAATTGCACGCACGGGAAAGTGTGAACTGTTTTAATCGAGAAACTTCGATTAATAATTATATTGGTAAATCGACGCGTTTATTTTGGAGTCAGAGCTGAAACACGCTTAGCGTAGGAAACAAAGTTGCGTGTAAGATCCCCACACTGGAAACTTAATCTACTTAAAAATATATTTTTTACAGGACTAATATCACAGCTCAGACGAGGATACTTGCAGGACATACCCACAAAAAACGTTGCACAGTATTGGTATCTTTTAACAACACTATAAGAGACAGGGCGCAAATTCTAGCTACGCTTAAACATAAGACATTAAAAAAACAAGAAAGCATTTTAGAGGAAGCACTCAAATTAACCAAACATATAGACAGCACAAGCCCACATGCTCATACTCTACAAGATCAGTTAGAACTGTAAAGCAGTACACATACCAGGGCGCCCTACTTAGGACAAAATTAAAAACAATAATACAAGACACTCCCCAGCAGACAATACCTAGGAATAGAACAAAATGTACAGCGTAGTAGACAAACACATCAGATAGTAGACAAGCACGGGCAGCAACAAACAGACAACGCAAATATATGTCAAGCATTTCTACACTTCTATAAACAATTATACACCAGGGAAGAAACTAACACAGATGTACAAGAGAAATTCCTACATTATGCTAGGTGTTTAAGCGGAGTAGAGAACAAACAACTAGACCCAACATTGTCATTAGACGACTTAAGAGAGGCCACAGACACATTTCAAAAAGATAAAACGCCCGGGCCAGATGGGCTTACAGCGGAATTTTATGTCTTCTTCTTCCCCATTTTAGGGCCCCTTTTAATTAAAGTATTTGAAGAGGCGTTTCGGAAAGAAGAGCTCCCAGAAAGCCTAAATCAATTCTACGTTGTACTATTACCCAAAGACAACACCGACAGAACGTCAATTAAAAATTATAGATCCATTTCCTTATTAAATACTGACTACAAAATTCTGGCCAAAGCTCTCACTATCAAGCTTAAACCACTTATGCATAACCTGATTCATGAAGGCCAACAAAGTAGCATACAGAATAGAAACATCAGTAGGCACATGCACTTTTTAAGGGATCTGATTACATACACACATGACAGGCAGTGTCAGAGTGCAATACTATCATTAAATTAGGAGAAAGCCTTTTACAGAGTTTCACACTCCTTTCTATATAACATTTTACTAGCATGTAATGTTGGGACATATTTCAGAACATGGATCACAATTTTATACAAAAAGCCTGAAAGCAGAATATTAGTTAACCACACACTAACAGAGTCCTTTAAATTATCTAGGTCAGTTAGACCCCTGTTATACATAATCACGGTAAAACCCGTTTTGAAGAAAATAAGACAAGATACAAATATTATAGGAATCTTTATACCAGGCAAAGCAGAAAGGAAGTTATTAAGATATGCTGATGACACTAACTTTTTTCCTACAACAAACAGAGCTATTCAAAACATATTAGACACATTGACTGAGTTTGGACAAGTTAGTGAATCTAAATTAAATATTCAAAAATCTTATATAATGGGTATAGGCAAATGGGGCAACAAAACTGACTTTCCCTTTCAGTTAAACCAGGTGATAAACTCAAAATTTAAGGGATAAACTATACATCCAACCCTCGGGATCCTTACATAGAAACATGGGCAAAACTGTTAGAAAAAGTACAAAACACATAGGAAAAATATAAGTATAAAACCACCACCATTTTTGGGAGAAGTGTTATAATTGGTTGCTTTATCATACCTAAGATAATTTACACAGCAAGTGTTCAGAATATACCCAAAACCCTAATCACAGAAATAAACAAGCTGATTAGAACCTACATATTCAGGAATACTAGAAGCTGTATAAAACACTAATGCAACAAAAGGACAGAGGAGGGATAGCCTTATAAGACATTGACGCAAAAATAAAAGCCTTAAGAATTAAATACATTGGAGATATCATTAAAAACCCGAATCAGTACCCACTTGCACATTATTATATTGGTGTCAGATTCTCTAGTTTGCGCAAGTTAGACAACTACAAACCCCACTTCTTTGGTTCTCTTCCACCCTTTTATTAGCAATGTATACAGAGCTTAAAGGGGAATGAACAGTTAACAAAACAAGACACCAAATTTATATACAGATTGCTAGTAAGAGCACAAGAACCACCATTGTATACAAGAATAAAAAGAGGTTGCAACTATTTCATAACCGACTACACGCAGACTTTTAGGAATATTCACACAATAAATGTCAAACCACAAGCAAGACAGGTCACATTTAGCTTACTTTACAGCATGACACCAATCATACATGAATCTGTACAGGCAGGGATAACAGCCCCAAAATGCAGGTTATGCAGTTGCAACATGAAAAAAAACAGAAGACTGCTTGTTTTACAGATGCAACACAGTTGTCCCTGCCATAAACAAACTAAAAGAAATAATAGCCTCCAATACAAACCAAACACTGATATGTACAGAGCCATTATGCTAAATCATCATCATCTCAACCCTTCATGGGTCGTAGGGGTGCCATGGTGGAAGCATCAGCAGACAGGGTCCTCCGCTGCTCTCTATCCTCAGCAATGCGTACAAGTGTGGAAAAACCGTGTCCTGCCCATTCTTTGATGTTATCAGCGCAGGATTTTCTTTGCGTTCCTCTTCTCTGTTTACCTTCGACTGTTCCCTGGAGGATCGTTTTCGAAAGGGAGTCATGACGAGTTACATGCACAAACCAGGCAAGCTTCCGACGTTTCACTGCTGACAAAAGTAGTTCTTGGTGGCCTGCATAGGTGTTTATTTTCTCTCTAACATAGACATTAGTTTTGTGCTCTTTATAGCAAATGCGCAAAATTCTTCTATAACATTTATACTCGAAAGCCTGAATCCTTTGCTCCGTATCTGCAGTGAGTGTCCAGCCCTCACACGCATACAAGAGAATAGATAATACAAGTGATTTGTATAATTTGATCTTCACAGGAAAACTGATGTTACTTTTCCAGATCACATTCAGCCTTGTCAAGGCAGCTGAGGCCATCTCAAGTCTTGTGTTGATTTCTTTACTTTATCTTCCATCACTACATATAGTGGACCCCAGATATTTAAAGGTGTTAACTTCTTCTAACGTTTGCCCATTTAACGTAATGTTGGTCGGAACATGTTTCTTATGGCTATTCACCAATATCTTGCTTTTTTCTATATTAATGTCCATCCCATATGTTCTTGTTACTTTCTCCAGTCTAGAGGTAAGGTCTTGAAGTTCTGATTCTGTTCCAGCTATAAGATCGATACCATCAGCAAAACGTAGATTGCAAAGAGGTCGGCCTCTAATCGATATGGTTGTTTTATAATCGTAGAGAGCCTCCTGCATAATATGTTCTAGATATATATTAAAGAGCACTGGGGACTGGATACATCCCTGGCGAACTCCTACAGTTGTTTTGAAAAATTCTTCAATGTCATTGCTTGCAAAAACAGCACTGCTTGCATCCTCGTATCACTATAATTTGGTGTCTTGTGGTTTGACATTTATTGTGTGAATATTCCTAAAAGTCTGCGTGTAGTCGGTTATGAAATAGTTGTAACCTCTTTTTATTCTTGTATACAATGGTGGTTCTTGTGCTCTTACTAGCAATCTGTATATAAATTTGGTGTCTTGTTTTGATAACTGTTCATTCCCCTTTAAGCTCTGTATACATTGCTAATAAAAGGGTGGAAGAGAACCACAGAAGTGGGGTTTGTAGTTGTCTAACTTGTGCAAACTAGACAATCTGACACCAATATAATAATGTGCAAGTGGGTACTGATTCGGGTTTTTAATGATATCTCCAATGTATTTAGAATATTTAATTTAGATTCACTAACTTGTCCAAACTCAGTCAATGTGAAGGCTTTTGTGAAATCGATGAAGTTATGGTATAAATCGTGTTGATGCTGGAGATGTTTTTCGATCAGTAATCTAATATTGAAGATTTGTTCTGAGGTACTTCTTTTTGGTCTAAAGCCAGCCTGTTCCTCGGACAAGATTTCTTCTGATTTCTGTTTTATTCTGTTCAAAAGTATCCTTAACATCTTTTTACTTGGATGACTAATAAGGCTAATGGTTCTGTAGTTCTTGCACATTTTTAGATTTCCTTTCTTTGGAAGCGGTATTACTAATGACTGCGTCCACTCTTTTGGCCATTTTTTTGTACTCCATATCTTCTGGCAAATTGTTGTCATGATTTTTAACTATATCTGGTCCTCCATATTTCAAGAGCTCTGCTGGGATATTATCCACACCCAGTGACTTCCCTCCTTTCATCTAACATATATCCTCTTCCACTTCTTCCTGTAATATTGCTGCATTTCCGAGTTCCCTGTTTTCGCACTTAATGTTTTTTTAATTTGCTATAGTCAGTGTCGAGTTTACAGTTATATAATTCTTTACAATATTCTGTCCACCTTCTCATTACAGCTGTTTTTCATTGAGCAGAGCCCCATTGCTATCTTCTATGACAGTTACCCTGGGCTGTTGGGGTTTTGATAGTCTTCTTAATGTGTCAAAAGCTGCCTTGCTGTTACCTTTTATTAGCCCCGTATTAATGGACTCACATTGATCAGCTACCCATTTTTCTTTGGCCTGTTTCATTTTCTTTCTAATATTTTTATTCACCATACTGTCTTGCCATGCTGCTTCAGGAACCTCTTGCTTAACCTTTTTCATTTCCCGCCGTGTATCACATAACTTCAGAATGCCATCTGTAACCCATGGTTTGTTTATTTTCTTTCTTTTACCAAGTATTTCTGTTGCTGATTCAATGAGCACGTCTTTCATGTTCTCTGTGATTGAGTTGATATCATCCTCCAAAAAGTTGAGAGCTGCGAATTTTCCTCCAATAGTTGCCTCAAAGATTCCCGCAATTTCTGGATCTTTCAGTTTGTCTAAATTAAATCTTAACTGAGAACATCTGTTTTGATTATAGTTCTTTTTGAGTTTAAGCTTGAGCGTCATCAACACCATGTCGTGATCACTACCAGTGTCGGTGCCAGGAAAAGTCCTAGTCTTGGCTTTATTAATACTGGACTTGAATCTTTTGGATACAAGAATAAAATCAATTTGGCCATGTATCTCAGTTTTCGGGGCATGCCACCTTGTTCTTCTTGATAACTTATGAGGAAATAGTGTATTTGCAAGGGTTAGTTTATAGTTGCTGGAAAATTCTAGTAGCCTTAGTCCTCGATCGTTGGTTTCTCCTCTCCCAAATTTTCCCACCGTGCCAGCCCACTGACCGTATGCATCTGGCCCTATTTTAGCATTCCAATCACCTAGCACGATGAGAAGATCTTTCTTTGGAATTTTCTTAATTGTTTCATCCAGATTTTCATAAAATATATCAATTGCATCATCCTCATAGTCAGTAGTGGGGGCATATACCTGTATGATGGAGATGTTCTTTGTATGTGCTGCAATACGTATGGTGATAAGCCTGCTATTTATTGGGGTGCAGCTGATGACAGAGTTCAATCTATCTTTATGTACAATAACACCTACTCCATGCTGATTTTTGGACTCATCTCCACTAAATTAAATTTTGTGACCATGCTGATTTTTGGACATAAGACGCAAATGCCATGGCAATTTGCCCTACATGTACTTGTTTAAAATTTTCACAAGTCAATTTCATGTTATACATCATCAGTCCTTATTTTTTCAATGTCACCTGTAAATACAATCATTAAACATTGTGATTTATCACCTTCACTAGCCATCCTCGCTCACACTGTTTTTTTTTGTTAAAACATACTGTTGGTCATCTTCATAAACCATTTCACACCCACATCGAAGTTTCTGTAAATAGCAGTGCTGGTGTTGTACAAATATGGAACTCAATTAAGGTTGTTTAAAAAAAAAAAAAGTTGCTTGTATTAAAGATTTTTGTGGTGAGCGCAGTTTGGAGGTACATTCGGACGATATGCCACAAGGTGGTTGATTCTGTGATGACGCAAATATTAAACTATTGTCTAGTCTCCAAGTCGCTCAGAACACCACTATTTATAGATGACAGTCCTATTGTTGTTCTGTGGACAAGAGAGAGATAGTGTCGCCAGTTCAAGAATTATATTTATCTTCAAGTTGACAGATGATAGGTATGTCAAGTCTCACCAAGTACATAACTGTTTTAGAATAATGAGAAGAAACAAAAGACAGTAGCTAGCCATGAGAAGTGTGATACAGTAGACATTGATAGAAATAATCATCCCTGGTGGTAGACCAGTCTTGCTAAAGATACATCAAGTAGTTTCACTAGACATTTTTCGTATCTTCTTCTTCTTCTTCGTTCGTCCTGAAAAGGACGTTGGTTGCGTTGTGTCCGTTTACAGCGAAGCTGCGATATTTGCTCCTTTCGGCACGGCATTGATGGGACCGGGTTAGCCTTCCCTCTTCGATCCCTACTCACTCAGCCAGACTGCAGTGATGCAGCCTGTTTCCAGGACCACCACTTGGAGGTGGAGTAGGGTCTTGGTCAGCTCTGGTTCGCTGACCCTGATGCAAGCAGTCTAGCTATGGGTCGCTAACTGCATTTCTCACTTTTGACGCGTCTTAGGTCCCATTTTTTCGTATCAAGAAGATAGAAGTACAACAGAGATAAAGCAGAACCAAAGTAGGAACAGCGAGTAGTGAGATAACTGCGATGACAAGAAGTTTTTAAAATGACAACAGTGGTTCTCGTTATAACCACCTTGACACTAGAGACTGTAGTCAATTTCAGGAGCAATGTCAGCGAAGATAGAGAAAATGGGGAATGAAAGAGGACAACGTAGAGAATTTTGCCTACGAAAATGTTGCTGTATAAAAGTTTTCCAGCCTCAGTGAAAGGTTGAGCATAATATCATATTTCAACTGTCGCAGCTCATACATGTAAATAAAACCTCAGTTTCATGCACCGCTGTTGGCGTGAGATATGTTCATCAGATGTTAGACCATCAATCATCTGTTTGCAACCATGATGTTGTATTGTCAAGGTTGATCAGAGTAACTTATCATCACAACTGCCTACTGCTAGGGTAGTGAAACGAATCCACTATAACATCATCTTTAGAGTATATGCCAACGGCCACAATGCAAGTTAAACCTAACTCAAATGTTGACAGTACTGAATTCAAGGGCTATTTTTGAATATTTTTGTCGAGCGGGCTATTCGAAAGTGCAACCCTTTACACATGCCACTTTGTTGCAATATGTGCTTAACATCGTTGCCACTCCTAGGTGAATTCACCTAGATCTAGATTTTTTGGTCCCATCTATGTGTCATTTTCCTTCAGTAGTTGAAGAATGCCACCTAGATCAATTTTTGGTTTTCAGTTTATTTGCCCAAAGTAGAACAAAAATAGCCCAAAGTAGCCCAACAAGCCACCTAAAGTAGCCCAAGTCACCCAAAGTTCAAAATATAGGTGTTCTTAAAGGTACCATCTATTTTTTTTTCAAAATTCAGGTAAGCAACACTGGTAATAAAGGATAATTAGCACACTGTTTAAAAGGTGAATAAACATCTTTCAAGTGAAACGTTTAATCATTCATGTATAAACATATCTAATCAAAAGTTGAGCCAGCCAAAATACCCAACGAAAAATTTTGGATGTTGCGGGTTACTGAGGCCCAGAAGCCGCATGTCTCTAATTATTTATATATGGGAATGTATTCAAATTTGAATGAACAACCTAAATCCATCTCATATGACTGGTTTGTAACCACTGTAAAATCCATTCAGTTTTGTTTTTTTAATCTGTACATGAATTTGGAGTTGAAACATTTCTTTGTTTAAAAAGAAGCCTGCATCAAAGCACTCAACAGCTCTTGCAGTAGTAGTGGTTTCTGTCGCAATTTGTTTTAAATGATAAGGTTGCCAGTTAGTGTGCACAATCCCATTTTAGTCGCTCCTTACATGCCAGAGATAGCAGTAGTCCTGTTCTTTCTTTGTCTAATCAGAGACCTCTGGGAAAAAATCTGGGCACTCTTTCTCTCACACATAAGCACAAGCACAAACAGATACACATACATATTTTCTCACTTGCCATACTAACAGCACAATGCTGAATTTGTTAATAAGTATTTAATTCAATCAAAAGCAGATCTAAAGTATCAACGGATTAAAAATAAAATAAGTGTATAAAAGATAAACAAGAGATCCAACATAATCTATGAATGGGATAATGTATATACAATGAATTAAATGATGGATGATATAAAAATAAAATTTAAAAAAAAACATAAAATGATCCCCAATTAAGGCAGTGAACATAATCACAGTTACGGGAAATAACCATCAGATTAAAACTAGTCCCCAAATGAAACATGAACACACCAAATAATAAAATTGAAAATACAATGAAGCGTAATATTTACATGAGACAGGGAACATGTAATATTATGAAACAATAAATATTATCTTCACCAGAGTGGGAACACTGATTTTGCTATTCTGAAATAAATGACAGATCCAACATAAACTCTGATTAACTGTACTGTGATAGTGCACATGCCAGATAAGTGTATAACGTATTTCTCCACAATTTACTGCCCTGTGATAGTGCATATGCTAGATAAGTGAATAACGTATTTCTCCATGATTTACTGTACTGTGGTAGTGTATACGTCAGTCAACAGTAAGCATATAACAAATTTCTCCATGATTAACTGTACTGTGATAGTGCATATGCCAGATAAATGTGTAACACACTTCTCCATGATTTACTGTACTGTGGTAGTATATATGTCAGTCAGCGTATAAAAAAATTTCTCCATGATTAACTACTGTGACAGTGCATTTGCCAGATAAGTGTAACTAACACATTTCTCCATGATTTACTGTACTGTGGTAGTGTATACGCCAGTCAGCGTATAACAAATTTCCCCATGATTAACTGTACTGTGATAGTGCATATGCCAGATAAGTGTTTAACACACTTCTCCACGATTTACTGTACTGTGGTAGTGTATATGTCAGTAAGCAGTCAGCGCATAAAAAAATGTATCCATGATTTACTGAACTGTGGTAGTGTATATGTCAGTCAGCAGCCAGTGCATAACAAATTTCCCCATGTCGTTGTTACTGTTTATCAGAATTAACATCACTGCACTCCGGGAAAACCAATAGGTGCTCAGTCTCCCTCAGTAAATGTCGAAAAGTATGAATGCTAACTGTTCCTGTTGCATGCTGGTTGTATACAAGCTGGATGCATCCTCTCATATGTCCATCTCTGCTGGTCTTATGTTTGATGTCAAATTCCAGCAATCTTTGCCTTAATGATTCATGGATAAATTTCCCCCAAGATTTTGTGTAATACAGTAGTTTATGTCATGTCAGAATATTTCAACAAATGTGCTCATGATTTAATGTACTGTGGTAGTGTATATGCCAGATCAGTGCATAACAATTTTCCCTATGATTTACTGTACTGTGGTAGTGTATGCGACACGTCAGTGTATAACACATTTATCCTGATTTACTGTGCTATTGTAGTGTATATGTTATGTCAGTGTATAACAATTTCCCCATGATTTAGAATAGTGTGATTGTGTATATGTCATGTCAGTGTATAACAAATTTCCCTATTATTTACAGTATTGTGGTAGTGTATTAATCATGCCAGCATATAACCAATTTCCCTATGATTTACTGTACTATGGTAGCATATAAACCATGTCAGAGTATAACCAATTTCGCCATGATTTACTTTACTATTGTAGCGTATAAGCCTAGCGTATGTCATGTCAGTATATAACAAATTTCCCCATGATTTACTTTACTACAGCAGTAGCAAATAAATCACATCAGTATATAACAAATTTCCCCATGATTTACTTTACTATGGTAGCGTATAAATCACATCAGTATATAACAGATTTCCCCATGATTTACTTTACTATGGTAGCGGATAAATCACGTCAGTGTATAACAAATTTACCCCGATTTTCTGTACTATTGTAGTGCATGTCATGTCAGTGTATAACAAATTTCACCATGATTTACTTTACTATGGTAGCATTTAAACTATGTCAGGGTATAACCAATTTCCCCATGATTTGGAAGTCATCTCCAAAGCTTAGGTGACAAAACTGAAAATATCTATACTATGATCTTGTTTTGAACAGCTTGATAAAACAAGATGTAGCAGAACACGAACAAAAATTACAGGTTCAACTGTAACTTGGAACACACAGCTTACTTGTCTAGTGTCACAAAATAAATTGAACAAGAAATCTAATAGTACCCCGGCCAGATTAAAAACTGGTGGTGGATTAAATGTAAAAGGTAAAGATAGCCCCATAACATATACTGCCGTAGAGGAGTGAAGTGTTAGAGACTTCACCATACTAGGTCCAGAATCGAGAGGTGGGGTGACCAGTTCAATATCCTTGTTGCTTTTTCTTTCTCTAACTCAAAACAGCAGAGTCAGGTACCCATTACAGCTGGGTAGACTGAAGCGTGTCGTTGAAGCATTGCCCACACAGACATCATTACCCTCCAGCGCCTCAAGGAGCATAGGTCTTCAACAAATTTATTGCAGGTCCTCCTGTCCTGTGCTATATGCTCATGATCTTTCCATTTTTTTTTTTTATCCTGATGAAGGCAAAGACCAACTCCCAAGAGAAATGCACTGGCTGAGACCTTGTATAATAACTTCATCAGTCTGGCAAAATGTAAAAAAAAGGTAGTCTCATAGCAGATACTGCCGTAGGGAAGTGAAGTGTTAGAGACATCACCATACTAGGTCCAGCATCGAGAGGTGGGGTGACCAGTTCCCTTCCTCACTACCTTTTCCTTCCCAAACTCAAAAGAGCGGAGTCAGGTACCCATTTACAGCTGGGTAGATTGAAGCATGTCAGTACTGTGATTCAAACATAGTACCTTTGCCGCGAGAGACCAGCACTGTAACCACTCCGTCAATCAAATGTAGAATGGAAAAATTTAGAAGTTTATAAACATCAGATCAGGTCTTTTGTACTTTTAAAGGGAAGAACAACTGAAATGCTTGGAAGTATAGTCTACTGATGATGGGTACCACACTTGACAGAGGCTGATAACAGTTGTTTTGTGTTTCATGTGCATTTAACTAATATGGATTTAACTATGTGTCATCATAATTACCCATGAACTCCCCAAGGAGCATATGCTTTCCATAAACTCATGCCAAATCCCTCCTGTCATGTGACATCATCTCAAGGTCATTCCATGTCTTCCTCATACCTCTGATTTCTGTTTCCAGTTCTCTTCTCCGTGTGTTTTTCAGTCTCACTCTACCTTTCTTACCCTGACGATTCCAAACAAGGACTACCTTGTAATGCTATCAACAGGTTTCCTCAATGTGTGCCCAATCGACTGTCAACTCTTCTCTTATTCCACTGACACCTGTTGGAAGTTTATGTGGCTTAAAGTATCTACAGGATGAAGTAGCCAGTCCCATGCCCAACCCTCCTAACCACCTCTTATGTCATACCCAGCACTGCACACTAAGCTTGGAGAAGTCACTTAAGCCCTAGACGTAATTCTTTGTCTTTGACTTGGTTGACTGCATGCAGAAGGATCTCACTATGGACCGTAATAGGCAGGGGAAGCTGAGAAGTGGCTCTGTGCAGGACGTGACAATTTCTTGGGAGAGCCCAGAACCAGAGCACAGTATTTTAGCTCTGCATAGTTGGAAAGCCCCCTTGGATGGCAGAGAATGGTACAGTATGCTACACACTTCTTACTCCTAGCTTGGGACCAGATGTGATGATCCTTTAAATGCAAGCCAAGCTAGAGAAACTGGAGGTCATGACTTCAACTCAACACGTTTCGGAAAGGCAGAAAAGCCACAGGAAAAGCCTAGATCTACAGTGTAAATACCAAGGAGTCAACTTGGTATTGGCTGCTAAAGAGCGAGAAGCTCAGCAGCCCTAGTTAAACAACAATGTCATGCTTAGTATGGTAATAGTATTGCTATTCTTTGCTCCCCTTTAGGACCCTGTCGACACATGGGTGTCTATTATATATGCTTATGTTAAATGAAGGTTAAGAAATAAATAAAATGTAAAATACAAATGTAAACTATGTGGAAAATCAGAGCAACATACTACCTCAACATGTCTAAAGTGGCCCAGAGTAACTGTGACATCTGACTAAATTTTATCACATTTCTCACAGTATGCCCTATATGCGGTGATAATTCAGTCTCAAAGTATGCACCATATTATGATTTTATATCAGTCTCAAAGTGTGCATCACATAAGGCATTATATCAGTCTCAAATTATGCATATATATCTGGTCATAGTATGTAAAGATAAGGTGTTGTATCAGTATTTATAGGATGCACTGTATAAGGTGTTTTATCATCTCACAGTATGCACTGCAGATGGTGTTATATCATGCTGAGCTGAGTACCATTCTAGTGTTAAGACTACACTTTTACTGCCCAACATGGCTCCTGAACATAAGCCAACTCCCATACCAAGTGTTCACCCAAAAAAACATCAATCTGTTTTAGCTAACTGTCTTGGAGTTCTGAGAAATTACATGTCGCTTTCTCATTTTTTGAGAAAATATAGTTCTAGTGAATACAGCATTTGTATTAAAAAATGCCATACTACAAATGATAAGAAAATGCAAAAAAAAGTAGTTATAAAATCACAATTTGTATGAGTAGATCTCATTCTCAACAGGTGTTTACATTATTCCTACCTGATGCTGCCTCAAGAGAAAGCACTGTGGTACCCACTACAAGGTAGTAGAAAGACTTTTTACTTTGAAATAAAACAAAAGTAATTCCATCTTATTCAGTATGTATATCAGCACCTGAATACTACAGTTTACATATTTTACAGTTATTGAAACGTGTTTTGTTCTTTTGCGAACACTTGTATATAGTAAAATTCAGAGTCGCTTTCAAGTCTTTCTTAACAAGTCTCAAGTCAAGTCTCAAGTCTCTTAGTACGTCTCATGCTGAGTCTCAAGTCCCTAACAGTAGCTTTCAAGTCACGTCTTATTTCTGATCTAACACCGTTTATTGTTAGTGACTTTTATTCAAACAATCACATCAATTACTTTAAATAATAATAAAAAATTATCTTCTCTGTGATATTTTATTTACTGATTGCTTTTATTTTATCAATTTAAACAAAACTATCTTCGGTTTCTTCATATGAGCACTTTACAGGTGAGGACAGTGAAGTTGGTTGACCAAAACTGGCAAGCCCTGAGTCAAGTCAAGTCGCTAATTAAAAAAAAATCCTCAATCGAGCGTTGTGGTTAATTAAGTTTGACCTGGGTTCAAGTCAATCAACATTGGTAAAATTCATTATAAATATTTCTTGGAGACAGTAATCCAGTTCTTGACAGTAAAAATAATGTCCTTAGTCCACGCCCTTATTCTAACTCCCTGAAGTGTTTAGATCTTCTGTCTCAGGAATACTGACTGGCAGGCCTCTGTCACTCGATTGTGTATCTGTAATGGATATCTTTTGATTTCTCCTTAGCTCTGGGCTCCTTTTTAATGATAAATAAACAAAAGAAGAGGTTATAAAAAAATATTATTAGCTTTACTATCAGTGCAGGTAATTATGGCTTCAAAAACGCCATGAGCAAAACTGATTTGAGAATTAAAACAAATGTTGGTTGAATAATGAAACAACCCTAACGGCATGCAGACATATCTAGTTTCTTATATTGTGATGCACCTCTTTTCAATGTAAATGCCACTCGAGAATCAGGAATTAAATGCAGTGTGCTGGTAATTATAGGAGATACGAATGAAAAAACAGGAATAAGGAAGGTACAAGAAAATAGTAGGGCAATATTAAAACTAGCATATGATATGTTTAAGAAAAACATAGAGAGAAAAAAAAGGAAAACAAGCAATGGTTGGGCCATACAGGGTCTCAGTAATGTTAAATAAAACAAATAATGTATATGGCATATAATAACAACTTTACTTGTACAAATGCTGAATGTATAACATTAACTGAATATATAAACCTGAAAATATAAATTAAATTCAGAATTACCACTAAACAGTATATAATTCCACAGTCACCTCTTAATCTTTAACATAATCTAAGCAGTATTCACAATTATTTTAAAATAGTCATTTTGTTTTCATTATTGTACTGTAACATTAAAACCTATTCAAAACACATGAAGTTACAAAGCCAAAGTACTGTGTGGAGCTAATGCCTCCAATCGGCCTCTTGAATCCATCTTGCTAGCATAGACAGTGCTGGACTTTCCTTGGAACTTGTTTTACAGCTAACACTTTTACTACAATAATGGGGACACATGCCCCCAAAGAACATTGAATAAACACAATTTAAGATAAGTTTTCCTTCCATTAATCAACACTGAGTACTAGGGAAAAAAAAAAAAGACAATTTAGTTCCCAATGCAGAAATAAAAGTACTCAGCAACATTCACTTCATTCTGTTCTTGACCAAAAATATTTCAGTTAATGTTCAGTTTGAGTTTGCAATCTTCAGTTAGAGATGACATTCAGTGCAATGCATGAACTGCCCTTCATGTAATACCTGTTGCTATTTATAGTGTGATATGACAGTCCTACTACCAGACAAAGAACTCACGATTTTATACATATATTCTATATTATATGTGCTGGTGTGTGAGTGTCAGTGTTCATTCATTTACTCATCACCCTTCAGCCCCCCCCCCCCCCCCCCCCCGTCCCCCCCCCCCCCCCCCCCCCCCTTCAACAAACTTATGCCAGGTCTTCCTGTTCCGTGCCATCAACTCAGTGCCTTTTTCATGTCTACCTCATGCCTTTCATTTCTGTATCTAATTCTCTTTTCCATGTGTTCTTTGGTCCCCCTCTACCTCCTTTACCCTGGAAATTCCAGAACAAGGACTGCCTTGTAATGCTATCATTAGGTTTCCTCAATGTGTGTCCTATCCATCGCCAGTGTCTTCTTCTCATCTCTTGTTCCGAAGGCATTTGTCTGGTTCATATCATCAGCTCCACATTAGCGATCTTGTTATACCATTTCAACCCTTCTATTCTATGCAACATATACTGACATCCAAACAGTTATCTGACAAATTAAAACTGAGAATCATAAAGTGTTATATATATTCTGCATTTCTGTATGGTGCAGAAACATGGACGATGAATAAGCAGTTGGAAGAAAGAATTGAGGCTCTTGAAATGTGGATATATAGAAGAATGGGGCGTATCTCATGGAAAGAGATGAAAACAAATAAGGAGGTCCTAGAAAATCTAGGTATGAAAAGAGAACTAATGAGGGAGGTCAAAGTTCGACAGCTAAAATACTTTGGCCACATAAAAAGGCATAACACCTTGCAGAAGACCATAACAGAAGGGAGAGTTGAAGGCAAACGTGCAAGGGGAAGACAGCGCTATAAGTGGGAAGACAACATCAAGAGATGGACAGGAAAGAGTCTATCAGAGTGCACCATCAAGACAAGAGACAGAAGACGTTGGAGATCCATTACAGCCAACCTTCGTTGTGGAGATGGCAACTGATGATGATGATGATTCTATGCAAGCACTGACTTATAAATGTTTGTACTTTCTTGGTTGATGTTTTTGTTGTTCTCCATGTTTCACAGCCATACAATAGGACTGATTTGATATTTCAGTTGAACATTCTAATTTTTTTTTTTTTGGACATGATTTCTCTTGATCTCCATATATTTCCAAGTGTGAGAGTATGTCTTGTTAAAATTGTAAGCCTTACTTTGGCAAAAATATTACTTTCTTTTTTTTTAAGAAAAATAAGCCTTACTTGGGATTACCGACTGTATCCAACTTATTAACAAGCAGTTTGTCTCCAGATCCTAATAAGGCATTAATATCACAATGCCCACCATCATTTGCAGAATGATGTTTCACTGACCCTGATCTCTCAAAGCTGCTGCGTCTGTTCAGTTCACTGGGGAAAAAAAAAAAACCAACCTGTCTTTTACATGGACTGAAATAAAAATAAACAAAACCGTATATCTGTTAATTTCACACAGAATAAACAAACAAACAAGTTAAATCTGATTGTTTCACTGAAATTAAGAAATGAACAAAACAATAAATTTATTCATTTCACTACATAGAGAAGCTATAAAATCCCAAAGTCTATTCAGTTTCTTGAAATAAAGAAATAAATAACGCAAAAGAACACTCAACGCTACATTTTTCAGTCACCTGAAGGTTTTGGTTACTAGAAATATCTGTTTAAAGGGAGAGAAAAAGATATAATCTGCCAATAAATACACAATTTTTATGTTCAAAATTAATGTAAACCATGACATCAATCTGGAAGGGAAGGGAAGGAAATTACAAAGCTATGCATTTAGGAAGAAAATCTAACAGATGAAAACAATAGGGCTAGAACTGCTGAGGCAAGGCATGCATTTTTTTCTTCTCAATGACTCTAATAATGGCAGTAGTCAGCTCAAGTGTTCCTGACATCTCCAAACAGGGTATTCCGTGCATGAGAAACATTTATTTCCTGTGCATGGGTCAGAACAACAGTAACATCAGAAATGTTAGACCTTCACCTGCATTTTAGTGCATCAGATTAGTGTCTATTACCTTTCTTACTTTTCTGTTGCCTGGTGTCTTACAAACTGGCCAAAAGGTAGGAAGCAGACCATGCAAGACATAACCTGCTGCCCTGCAGGCAGGCTAGGGTCAACAAAAGGCTTAGAAATGCTAAACTGACAAAAAAATACCTGATAAAGTAGAATGCACTGGACCACAATGCATAACGAACAGTGCAGTGTAAAATGCCATAGGAAAGACTCTTGCAAATTCTCAAGCATCTGTCTTGCTATGTTATTAAATCCATATACTGTACTGTGTATTTCTGTAAGCCTAAGTAATTTTATTGGCAAGTAGAGTTCTAATCAGGGTTCATAGTAAATTTCTTCAAGCATTTTCCAGGGTTTTTTCAGCCTTTTCCAGGTCCAAGTACATGATTTTCAAGGATGTGAAACTCTAATATTTTTTTCATCTAATTTTCTCAGATATAATTATCACTTTGCTGGCCAGCAATACGGAGCATTACTGTCTCCCATTACCAAGGGTGTTAGCAGATTTCTTTAAAAATACAGTAGAACTCCATTTATCCGAACCCCATGGGGCCGAGCATCGTTCGGATAATCAAATGTTTGGATAATTGGATTACATAATGTATCGAGTACATGTACACATATTTCTAAAAATAATTAACCATCACAAGGAAATTACACTATAAAACATATTTACTTGTACTGTAATAATAATACCCACACTGTATTAGATCACTGTATCACCAAAATCTTTCATTACATTTTGCAGTGCATGTACTACTTGTATTAATTATTTTTTTTTAAGAAAGAGAAATGTTTTCAAAATAACATTACAAACGATTCAAAACCAGGCGCAACTTACGTATACATGTACTTGCACAGATGTAACCCACTATTTAAATTAATGAGGAATCCTCTTTTGCACCAAACTGGATAGTCTCCTTTTGGCTGCTAAGTCCCGCATTCTCTTCAACAGCAGAAGCTGTATAGGAAAGCTGTCATCTTCTTGCTCGTACCAAGCCATCGCTGTTTCTAGTGCTATAAAGGCCTCTTCAGGACTTGGTCGACGTTTTGGGTTTTCTTCATAATCTACAAGTACATCATGTACTTCTGAGGAGTCTTCATCATCGGTCACTACATGTATTTGGTTTTCTTCTTGCACAAAAGACAAAATTTCTTCGTCATTCAAAAACTGAAAACCAGAATCATTATCATCTTCTAGCCACATGTGTGCATCATCTTTGTCACAGGCCGAAAATCCGGGCATTGCTTGAAACAGTTCCACAACTTCATTTATACAATCATCATTTGTGTCCACTACAGTAGTTTCATTTCCTCCTTTTTTCCCAAGCAATCTATTCCAAGCCTTGTTGAGATTATCTTGTGACAGGGTGGTCCAAGCATCAGCTAACATATATCAGCAGTCTTTGAGATTAAGCTTTTTGGAAAACGCCACCACACTTTCTTCATCTTCAGCCAACAATAAACGACGCATGACTTCCTTCTTGTACATCGTTTTAAGCTTTGCTATAACACCCTGATCCATTGGTTGAATCAGTGCTGTTACATTGGGAGGCAGAAAAATTACTTTAAAATTTGCATCAACTGCATTCAATGTATCCGTCTCTGGATGAGATGGTGCATTGTCCAGTAGAAGAATTACTTTTCCAGTTTTCTTTTCTTGTTCTCTCAACCTCTTCACATTTGGGATGAACTGATTTGTATACCAATCAAGAAATATTTCACTATTCATCCAAGCACTCTTCTGTGCTTTGTAGCACAATGGGAGACATGTCACATTCTTTAAACAACGTGGTTTTTTGGCTTTACCGATCATTAGCACCGGTAAACGATGACTTCCACAGCATTCGCGGCTACCAAAATTGTTACTCTCTCTTTGCACTTTTTAAACACAGGGGAAGCTGCTTCGCGCTGAGATGCAAGTGATTTTTGAGGCAATGATTTCCAGCATAAGCCAGTCTCATCGGCATTATACACATCGAGTGAATAATCTTCTTCTTCCAAAAAAGCCAAGAATGTTTCTTTAAAATTTTCAGCGGCAGTTGCATCTCCAATTCTCGTATGCCATGACGAGATTTAAAGTTTCTTAACCACCCCTGGCTAGCCTTAAAGTCAGGAGGACAGTCAAGTTGATTGTTGAACTGAAGTGCCTTTTCACACAATAGAGAACCAGAGATAGTTTCCCCTTTGCTTCTTCTTTGCACAAACCATATATACAAAGCCTCTTCCAATTTCAAATCTTTCGCATGTCTCATGGTTTACGTTTCTTCGACCCATTTTCACTATCCAATTTCGGTGCAAAACTCATAATTTTATCCTTGTTACTTTTGATGTCAGAGACGGTAGCTTTCCCAACATTGGAAATCCTCGCAAGTGAAGACACAGTTTCATCTTTTCCTAGTCTCTTGATAATTTCTGTTTTCGTTTCAATTGACAAAACATTGCGGTTCCTTTTATATGCTTTAGGCCTTCTGGAAGATTCCATATCGCACAGAGAAATACTTGCACACCAAAATTATTCTGCTGTAGTAGCAGACACAATTATTTTAAGTTGAACTGTCTGTTTAGCCAGTGTTCTGCCTAGAACGCATACGTACACTAGATTGGTAAACCAGATATTAACTGACTTTATGATCTGACTGACTTCCTGTACGTAAGCGACTGACCATTAGCCCATTCCATCCTCTACAAATTGTTCGCACACGTTTGAAGCTTGCAGCATCAAAAGATTCAAAAATAAAGTCTAACATGACTGGTGGCGCCTGATTTTTTTTTTTCTCGAAAAAGTGTTCGGATAATTGGATGTTCGGATAATTGGGGTTCGGATAAATGGAGTTCTACTGTAACTGTTTTTTTTTTTGTTGAAAATTCATTAAAAAATTGAAAGACATAGGCCTTTGAAATTTTCAGAGCACCTTTATGAATGGTTGCCACATCCGAAAAACATATTTTATGCAAATTTGTCACATGATCATGGCAGCCATCTTGAATTTGTGTGGCTATTTATAGAAATTTCAGGAGATGTTTTAAAACCATGATCTTTTTCCACTTTATAGTGAATTTGTTCAATGTCAGTGCAATAAAATGTTAGGGACATGGATGGCAATGAATAAAATAAGCTCGATTGATGTATTAATTTAACGATTAACCACGTATTTCAACATAAAAGGCTAACAAAAATTGGGAATAAAATGCAAAAATAAATTTAATTTTTTAATTTGTCTTTTTTGAATGTATTCTGTGTCTGTGGCATCTGACAATGAGTGTTTGTGAATATTTGAGTAGTTAAGTACCTCTAGTTGGAGTCTGAGCTGCTTCCTTCATTAACTGTGGTTGAAGTTGTAGCTGTAGGCCTCTGCAAGAGTCTTTGTCTGGATCGTTGATAATCCTCGACTGTGTAGTATAACTTGAAGCAGGGTATCAGGCATAGAGGTACATTGCAATCTGGGCAGTACATGCAAGTCTGGCTTCTGTTCCCTGCAGCCTTACACACTTTAGAGTCTGGTTTGTACCTTGCCCTTTCATATTTATCAATGAAGTGGCGCTCAGTAAGTCGTGTTGTTGTGACCTGTGGTTTTGAAGGTGTCACATTGTGTTGAAGAATAGCAGGTTCAATAAGAGTCAGACTGACATCCTGATCTTTGCTTTGATCTTTTTTGTAGAGTTGGCAGTGTTGTAGGTTATGTGCCCATTGACCAGGGCAGTTTCAACTAAGAAATTATATAAAAATAGGATCTGTGTGGGTAGGGGTAGCTTGCACCTAGTTGGCCGAAGTGGTTGACACCTCCCATACTTTTGCTGTATTTTTCTGCAAGCACTGGCTTCTGAATTCTTCTGCCCTAAAGAATTTGTTTTTCTAACTGTCTTGTTTATATTATCATTGGAGTGAACAGTAGATATAAGGTTAAATCATTTTGTATCATGCCAGGTGACTGTTGGCATGCCTTATCTTCTGTCGCGCAAAACACAGGATGATTTGCTTTTTTCAATTTGAGTTCCTTTTTCTTCAGTGCTTCATGAAAATGCTTCCTATTTTCAGCTACTGTTCCAAATGCACCAATCTGAATTTCTTTCAGGTCTTGAAACAAAGCTGAAAGCTGAATAAAAACTACCACAGAAGAGAATATGTCCCTTGTTGCCTATCCATCAAGAAGATCTTTCACAACCCTGAAAGTTGCCCCAACACAACCTTCATAATTTTCCTTACCAGTATCAATTTTTAATTTCATGCAATATTATGTTTTAGCATCAGTGAGAGCAGATAGTTTGAATACCCACTTTGTGGCAGTTAGTGCTTGAAATATATTCCTGTCTGTGTGCAGAGCGAGGTGATTTTCTCCGTACCTATTCGCTTCGTCAGTGGTCAGATCTATGGCAGTGTCGGGGGAAAAAAGTTTGAAAAAAAATAGATGGCCATATATTCAGTTGTGGCACCATGAACTTTGTGCAGCCCACAGCTTCCAACATTAGTTCTATGCCATAGTTCTGGTTCAGTAGCGCTTTAATTTGTCATGAAAAGCCCAGTTTACATTAGGTCCATCAATGGACAGTTGGAGTAAATGTCCTAAATTTAACGATGAGCATGCATCATCAAATGCAGTCAGCATATCAAGAGCTCTAGCATGTTCAAGAAACTTTGATGTAAGATAATGTGTTTTTATCACATTTACATCCCAGAAACAAACATGGAAATCCATTTGCTTTCACTGCATTGATTTGTTCAAGCTTTCATCAAACCAAACAATGTAACTGTTCTTGCTAAGCTGGCTCTCAAGAAGTGAGGTGAAATATGGAGCCAGTCCAAAAGAGGCCAGGTAGAAAGTTTTCCTTTCAGATAGACCAAACTGTCTGGCAATAGAACTATCAGGAAAAATTTTGTGAAAAATTTTATTAATTCCTGTATTTGAATTAAAACTATGGTGACTTTTGACTGAAAACAGAGTCCAAATAATCTCAGTTCTGAGAGTTTCTTCCTTGGTCACAAATGATGTCACATCTGTAGGTCTTCTGGTAGTGTTAGACATTTTTGACGTGTCCGAGGGGGTAGTGTTAGATGGTTTTGATGTTTCTGAGGGTAAAACTGCTCCTTGGGGTTGTGTTCTTTTCTGTAAAAAAAAAAAAAAAAATGGAACACACAAATAACTTATGAGTAGGCCTAAGCTATGTATATTTACCAAGTCAAAGTTCTAAACGCATACATAATATAGTCAAACAATATTTAACTAGAACAAAAGCTAATATATAGTAACTGTGAGGGTGAAGGTATGATAATATTCTTATAATACTTATGATAAGTGAAAATCTATTAATTATCTAACTGGAAACAGCAGGCCTGTACACCCCCACCCATCTTTACTATTTTTGTTTGGTTTTTTGTTGCATTTTGTTTTATCTCGTTTCTGTTGTTTAGATTTTTTTTTAAATTTAATTTATACTGCTCAAAAAAAGTTAAAGGCCACTTTCAATTTTTAGGTCATTTCAACTAAGCCTGTTTTTTTTTAAACCTGAACACTCAGTCAAAAAAGTTTTGCTGCATTTTGTTGCATGCTTAAACAATGTTTGTTAATCTGACAATAAATCAATTCTGTGTTACGTATGTGTACCTTCAAGGTCAATCAAATGTACGTGGCGGAAAGGGAAATAATGCATGTTCGAAAATGCTTCCTATGGCAAAGCCTGTTGAAAACATTGCTGAAATTTGCTTTTCACGTGCAAGTCATGACTATAGTGAACACATGTCACCCACTTTTCGGAAGGAACGGGCAATGGGTATGTTTGTAACATTTACCATTTTAGCCATGGCTCAGCGTGTCTTGCCGTCTTGTGGTAGACCTTGGACGTCCTGACCTGCGTTGTTCTGCGACACTGCCGGTTGCATTTTAACGATCACGCAGAGTTTGTATGACAGAGTGGGCAACTCCTAATCTCCTAGCAACTTCTCGCAGCCCTACATCATCCTGCAGCCATGCCATCGCTCTCCATCTGTCAACATTGATCAAGCGTCTTCGCTGAGCCATGGCTAAAATGGTAATTGTTACAAACATACCCATTGCCCGTTCCTTCCAAAAAGTGGGTGACATGTGTTCACTATAGTCACGACTTGCACGTGAAAAGCAAATTTCAGCAATGTTATCAACAGGCTTTGCCATAGAAGCATTTTCAAACATGCATTATTTCCCTTTCCACCACGTACATTTGATTGACCTTGGAGGTACATACACGTAACACAGATTTGATTTATTGTTTAAGCATGCAACAAAATGCAGCAAAACTTTTTTGACTGAGTGTTCAGGTTTAAAAAAAAAACAGCTTAGTTGAAATGACCTAAAAATTGAAAGTGGCCTTTAACTTTTTTTGAGCAGTATATTTATTTTTAAAATAACATAGGCCTGTGCACAAAATTGGTAATTTTCATTTATCCTAATTACAGTGATTTGACAGATGTGATGCCACTTTCATGTATCGGCGGTTATTCATGTTAGGCCTATCTGGAATTGAAAACATGTAGGCCTATCCTAATTATAACCCTTCAGAGGTTGAACGGGATATGTCTCTTCATCATAAATAAAAATAAAAAAAAGCATTCAAAATATATTTATTTCCAAAAAAATGTGGTGAAATAAAAAGTGGGACATGGGTCTGATAACAGGGTAGGCTATAGGATATGGAATCGCCATCAATTTCTATTCCTGACCATCTTAAACTGTGTCAAACATGTTCCCGTAAGCAGTTGTAAACCAAGAAATTTCATTCAAACATTATAGGCTTATTTTGGCCATGGTTAAAAATAAAACTGTAAATACATTGTAAATTACAGATGCAAGTACAGTAGGCCTATCTATAAACTGGACTTATTTAAATATGTTTTATAAATGAGATAAATGAATTTATTACTTACCTCAGTTGAAATGAACGATTTAATACAACTTGAATGCGCAGACAAGTTCTTGGTGTTTTTTTCCAGTAGCATGCGACTTTACTGCACTTTCTCCCATGCCGGTCAAATATATTTCTTTTTTACACATAGTGCAATTTGCGTAATTTGCAGTTTTTCCAGGCGCTATCCATGTTTTATAACTTGGCATTTCTAGCCATATATAGGCCCACTGAAAGTGACAACTAGGCATGTTTCTAAATAATAATTTCAAAGGTGGCGATGCTTGATTCGAATAGCAGACGCGAGCGCTAAAAATAAATTTGTGCGTTCGCGTCATTAACGCAAACTGCCGAAAACGTCTGGAAATGGATTTAGTGCGCAAAGGGAAGTAAAAATTCTATGGTAACTGAAGTTTAACGAAAAATGGACACCAAGCATCCAACTTTCGATTCATATTTTTTTTCCAGGTCCGATACGGGAAATTCAAGGCTTTTAGCCATTTTTCCAGCCTTTTCAAGGCCTGGAATTTTTTTTCTTCGTTTTCCAGCCTTTTCCTGGTTTTTCCAGGTTGCTACGAACCTTGATTCTTGTACAACACTTCAACTCTCTGGGTACCTAGATTAGTTCATAAGTTTTCTGGAATGTGTACTTCAAACACCCTATGTAACTGTGGTCTTTACCAACTTGACAATCCATTACCAACCTGATATTGGTCATGCACACCCCTTTCCTAAGTACCATCATCATGTAGCATATCCTTTGCAGAACGTCTCTCTTATCATAGCCCGCCTGAAAGACTCTGGATCTCTAGCCAACCTTCCTGCCTCCTCCATTGTCATATTTAAGGTGTCTTCAATATCCTGTGTCCACCGTCGTCTTGGTCGGCCTCTGCCTCGCCTTCCAGGTACCATACCCTCCATCACTGCATCGGATTATCTTTTCTTATAACATCAACTGTAGGTTCTAATGACGATGTTTGTACTTTTTAACATATGTTATGTCATGCTTATAAGTAATTAATGTTAATATGAGTGTGCTATATTATTATTTTACTTTACGTTGAATTTCTTGAAATTGATATGTAAAATGCATATGAGAATAAATGAATTCAGTATGAAAGGTGAGCGAAAGGAAGGGCAGAATGTTAGACGGGCCTGTGTACCCAATTCTCAACCCTTTGAAAATAAAGTTCATTCGTTTGTTCACTGCTCTTTCTAAACCACTAAGACATTTAATGTGGCCAAAGTATTTCAGTTTCCGGGGCATGATATTGTTTATGAGCCAGTTTTCCTCGATGTTCAGGTTGTGTAGGATGTCTATATTTTTCTTCTTCTTGGTCCAAGATATTCTAAGAATTTTTCTGTAACACTTTGCTTCGAAAGATTCAATTTTTGTCTTTAATGTTTGTGTAATGGTCCATGATTCACATCCGTACGTTGCCACCGGAAAGATGCACGTTCTCAGAAGTTTTACTTTTATTAATTTGCTGGTGTTATGCCATAGATTCTTCATTTTATTTAACCTCTGCATTGCTATCGCCAATTTTTGGTTGACATCTTGTTTTGTCAGTGGACATTATCTTTGTTTATTTTTTGTGTTCAGAAAAAGGTTCTGATCCTCACTGTCTCTTTTGACAGACAGGATTAACTGTTCTAGTCCCTTGGCACTGTTTGAAAGAATAACAAGCGTAACTGGTTCTGAGAACAGATCACAATTTTCACATTCTTGGTCACTCCTAACATTTCTCATTATATTTTCTGCATAGATGTTAAACAAGTATGGAGAGAGGATGCAACCCTGTCTTACTCCCCTTTTCACCTCAAACCATCCTGATGTTTCCCCCGCTACTCTGACAGTATAGGAACACAAAAATGGTGAAACTAACATTACCGTTCTTAATTTCTCTATCCATTTTGCATGGCCTAAAACAACTAAGCCACACACACTTTTTTTTTTCTGTTACATTCTGTTTACCATAAAAGTAGAATAAAAGTATGCATTAAAAAAATTAAAGACAATCTTAATGATAACCCTTTGTTTGAAAAAGCACATTACAATTAGGGGTAAAACTAATTAAATGCAATATTAATTAAAAATCAGTAAATTTAAGCCTTTCTGATTCATTTGTCACTCAATGAGAATTGCTGTCTATAAGTATTTTTATCTTGAGGAAGTGTCATTTTATTTATAAACAAAATCAAAGGGTTAATTTTCTACTATCAGCATTTAAACATACCTTAGTTGGTTCGTTAACAACTGCACCTGATTCTTGTACAGGTCCAGCTCTTCCGTAAGAAGATGTATCTCTGTGTCTTTCTCTGAAAGCTCATTCCTGAGCAGGTATACTGTTTCTTCCATGCCATCGCACTGTGCCTAAACACATCAAAGAGTTCACATAAACAACTGTAATGATACTGATAACAGCTAATGCACAGATGGTGATGTAGATAATCATGAATATTATAATGAAGATACTTTAAATAAATATACAAATGTAAAACATTCATGAGGTGCCTGAGATCCAGACTTTGGTCAAAGGAGGAAGGTAGATAGCACCTGCCTTCCTTCAAAATATCTGTAATGGGCAACTCAGGAAGTTATGTCAACCATGTACTTCCTTGAAAGAAAGAAGAGGAAAACAACACTAGCATATGTACCAAACTGAGTCTCCAGGGTGAGGTGACAGAGGTGGAGGGAGACCTAAATTCACAGGAAGAGAAGAACTGGAGACAGAAATGAAAAGAATGAGGAAGACATAGCGAGACCATGAGCTGATGGCACTGGACAGGAAGAATTGGCTTAATTTTGTTGATAACCTGTTCTCCTCGGGGAGCTGAAGGGTAAGATCCAACAGCACTGACTGATCCATGAGATTAATGAAATATCTGGTAGTCAGATCAAAAATGTGTAACTGAAATCTAAAATTCTGCCCAGTGTCTGTCATACTGCCATGGTCAAATGTTCAAATCCCTTTGGGGAAGCCAAAGAGAACAAGGAGTAGGACTGGGATCTCATAGGTGAAGATTTTTTTTTTAATTTAAAAAAAAAGAAAGAGCTAAAATAAAATCAGTAGTAAGAAAAGAACTGCAGCCTTAATATTCCAAAGAGAACAAAAAGGAGGGATAGATAGTTAAGACTGAATATATTCACTTTGCTTCATTCAGTATTTTAACTAAGACTGGTAGATGTTGCGTTTCCACAACAGTTAAACTAAATCAAATGACATGTGCATTCTCAGCAACTAAACTAATGCAAACTCCAGTTGTACGGTACTTCCAATTAACCAATATCTTAGCCTCACTTATGTGAACAGCCTAGCACTTAAACTCATAGACATGCCAGTTACGCTATCAGTTAATGAATATCATTGCCTCACTTGTAGGAACAACTCAGTGCTTACACCAGCTTCACTGTCAATTAACCAATGCCTTTGCCTCACTTGTGTAAACAGCTCAGTACCTGAACTAACACAGATGTCAGTTGCACTTTCACTTAATCAATGCCCTTGCCTCATTGGTGTGATCAGACCGATGACCATAAATGGCTATTCAATTTATTTGTCTGCCATTCTTTGCTGGTGTAAATTCCATTCTTAATTTCTGTCATGATATTTCTTCTATATGAGCCCCCCCCCCCCCCCCCCCCCCCCTCCTTTCCCTGTGGGTTCCATGTCCGTGATGGATGAATTACATTAGAAGATATTTTTCCTCTGTGGATGTTCATCCCAATGGGCTTTCTGTGTGTCTCGTATTCTTCTTCTTCTTCATACACTTTCAGACATCAAGTTGAATAAGTTTAAAGAAAGCGGTGGTCACAATGAGGTTGTTGGTATCTCCGAAGAGTTTGTTCAGGAGTCATATTGGTGATGGCCATATGAGCTTTCTTTGTTTTTCATATGTTGGGCACTTTTGCAGCAGATGTTCAGCTGTCATTTCATTAGGAGCCACAGCTACTCTCATCGATAGTTCCTATTTTTAGCTTCTTGAATAGATGGTATCTCAATCTGTTGTGGCCTGTGCAGAGTGTGAAGATAACCACTCGTTCACTTCTGTTAAGCTGATTATATGCACCGTTCTTCTGGTGGCCTTGATGCTCTGCTTCCCACTTGTTTCTGCATCTGCTTCTGATAAAACCCTTGACCTCTTCATATGTTTTGCTTGTATCAGGCCGAGGTACCTTTCCACCTTCCTTTGCTAATCTGTCATCCTTTTCTTTGCCAGGGATGTTGCAAATGTGATGGGATTCACTGTATCACAGCTCAACTAAATCGCTGACTTAGTTTGAAGAGTGTTGCTCTTAGGTCACTTTGGTCTGCATTTTTTTCACTCCTCAGCACTGTAAATACTGAAAGCACCTGTGAAGAAAGCTACTTGTCTCTACTTTCCTTTGCCATCAGGACTTCTGCTGCAGTTTTCAAGGTCTCTGCTTTTGCTCTGAAGGTAATTGAGAATTTTCCATGTATCGTTGTCTAAACTCCGAAAAATTTCTCCACCTCATTTCCTCTGTTGCATTATGTGCTGACCACATCACCCCTAGTGTGCCGATGGTGAAGAAAATGTGGACCTAACACCATATTCCCAATATGCCTCAATGGGCATGTTACAGCATCCTTTACCTTTTACCTTATTATGTGCACATCAGTGTGTTTGGTATTGAAAATATGCTCTCTTTATAGGCTTTCCATGCATCAAGTATCAAAATAACCTAACTTTAAGCTTACTGTGTGTCCCGGAATTGAAATGTCCATCTCCACTGGCTTTCTGTATCTGTCAATCTTCATTCCTGCTCTATGAACTATTTCTTAGTATTACTTGTTTACCAGTTCTGAAATCACATAATAACTGATACGCAAGTAGGTGGCTAGTGTGTCATCAAAATACCCCAGTCACCTCTTATGAGGATACTTCATACATGCCACACCTCAGAGATGAAAAACCTGTACAAAAAAATCCAAAACCCTGTACAAAGACCCGCAAAACCTGTAAAAAGACTGAAAAAACAAATCAAAAGAGTTAATTCATGTAAAAATATTTTCAATTACAGTGGACTGCATTAAAAATGAGACACAGGGGACTTTGCCTTTTAAAGTAGGTCTTCACGTATTATAAATGTCTGAGTTTATTTTACACTGTAAAAATAATGTGATGGTGTCATCATTTAGTCTATTTCTGTGTTTAATTATCACTGCAAACTGGGAAATCCTGTGTTCAATAGGACCTTATAAAAGAACTCTGAGACACAGTAATAAGGGGAATGGGTTAGAAAACCTGTACAGGAATTATGTACAGGGTGTACACATCTGAAAATGCAAACACCTTGTACAGATTATGGGTAAACCATAGCATGTGGCATGTATGGATACTTTGAGGGCAGACAGCAGTCATAATCTTTCTCCCAGGATTAAGTTAGGCCTGAGGCTTTAACAAGGAGTATATATTTTTTTTAAATAACTGTTTGCCCATTTTCTCATGGCATGCTTCTGTCAATCCCAGACAGGAGTCCTTTAATTATATTGGGTTAAGACAGTGCATAGTACAACATTAGTCTTCCAGTGAGTGCTTGATGTAAATACTGTCTATATATTGTTCTGTACTGCGTTTTCATACTCCAGATAATGTAATCCTGAAAATGATTATTGTACTTTATTCAGCACTTCAACTAACACTGACATTAACTACAGTTTACTCACTCTGCTTTCCTCTAGGCTGTCATGAGGGCCTGGAGGATCATCAAAACAAAAGAAATCTCTGACTGGTTTGCTGGAATAACAGACAGGAAGACAAATGTGTCAAAGTTACACAGCTTAAGAGCTACATTTTTGACTTTATGCACACACAGACTACATGACACAACTCATTCTCACACACATACATGATAGTCTGTCAAATATACAATACTGGGGAATATTACAGAGTACACAGCACATGAGGGAGCGCAAATACTGGCAACACACACAGATAGAATAGAGTGGAGCCATTCAATTCACTAAGCAACTTGACAAAAGCACACCCTGCCTCATCACACTATAGACCTAGACAAAAACCAACATCATAGATAGTGCAGGAAACTTCAAGTAAACAAAACCACTTCTAGAAAATAATGTAGATGACACTACCTTCTGCTTTATTCCCCCCCCCCATATTACCATTCAATTATTTTAAAAAATAATTAATTTATGCACTTTTACATAGGTAGTGGATAAAATTAGATGTCCAGAAGTCAGTAACCATGTTTATAAGCCAATGGAAAAGATAAAGTGGATCAATAAACAATATTACGCATACAATGCAAGGTATATATTTCTCATCCCACCCAGACCATACACATAAGGTAATGTGGCAGAACATCATTTCACAGACAACAGACATGCTATAGCCATAAATACCAAGACAACAACTATTTTTGGAAGAAGCACCATAGTAAACATATTTTTGTATTATTCCGGGACCCCAAGATGCAGCAATAGTGAATGCAGTCAGCGACCCATAGCTGTACTGCTTGCATCAGGACCAGCGAACCAGAGCTGGTCAAGACCGCACTCCACCTCCACGTGGTGGTCCTGGAAACAGTCTGCAGCAGTGCAGTCTGGCTGAGCGAGTGTGGATCGCAATGGGAAGGCAAACCCGGTCCCTAAAAAATGCCATGCTGAAGTCGGATGTGTCGACCGAAAGGTGCAGATATCACAGCTTAGGCGTAAACAGACACAACACAACCACCGTCCTTTTCAGGGCAAACGAAGAAGAAGAAGAAGAAGTATTATTCCTAAACTTTAAAAAATACCAGCAAAGAACATCTTAAATGACATACTGGAAACAATATGCCAAACAACAAAAGACATTCAAAAAGCCATTATGCTTAATGCAGTCCCCAAGACTCTATCAGACCCTAAACACTACTCATCCTACTTTCTGAATACAGATATTTAATATGGACAAATATGAATAAAGCAGTGTTCAACCACAGAAGGCATAAACACACAAGTTAATGAAATGTATGTCCCAGGCAAAACAATTAACCAGCCAATCTTTAGTCAATAGTTATCTAGCATACTATCTAACCATAAAGGATCTTTTTTTTTCTTAAATAAAATTTTGGCGAGGCACATCCCGTTCAACCTAGTCAGTTATATTAAGGCGCAAATCCAAATATAAAAAACCTATAGGTCTGGTAAAATGTTTATAAAGGATCTCAAATATTATTAGGGGGGGTCATTTTAAAAGTGTGCTTTCCTATTTATTCTCAATATTTTATGAATAGCATACAAGGAAACTAATAAAGAAAACCTGCCAAAGGTAGAAATATAACTGGCTATTTTTTTTTTATGATCATGGCCTGGTTGATTAATACATGAAGGTCCAGCCACTAATACCAATGTTAGCAGATGAAGATTAAACAAGTCCATATTTTAGACATGCCTCTAGATTAGACAGGTTATATGCAGCAGACAGTTACGCTACGCACAAAACACAACATGTGAAAGGCACTGTCAAATTCACAGCATCGTCAAGCAGTATATACAGTGTTAAATATAAGACCTTCAAATATGATATCTAAAATCTCTACACATAGGATGTTTAAACAATAATTTTCTTAAAAACATATTTTTTGTGAGACAAATACAACAGCTCTTTTTAGAATATACACAAGATATCCCTGAAACAAATGTTACAAAATATTGAAACTTACTAAAAATGCAGAGCACTTATTTTAGCAACCTATATCATAAGTAATTTAAAAAACAAGAAAAATGTACTAGAAAAAGTGATTAACTTAACAATACAAATAGATATCACAAATCCTCAGATTCATATCCTGCAAGAACAAATAGACAATACAAACAATATAATATCAAGATGCTATACTGCGGACTAAATTAGGCAAAATAACATGAGATTCCTAACAAACAGTACCTAGGAAAAGAACAAAATGTACAATGCAGTAAACAAATAAACCAAATATTTTATAGGAAAGGGCAGCTGCAAACAGGCAACATTAACATTTGTCAAGATTTTCTATCATTTTATAAACAGGTAAATACTAGAGAAGAAACAAAAGAAGACATATGGAACTAATTTGTTCATTATACACGGTCTAACCAAACAAATTAGTCAATGCTAGACCCAGCCATTATATTAGCTAACTAAGGAAAGCAAGGAATATATGTCAGAAAGCTAAGATGTCTGGGCCCCATGAACTTAAAAGCAGAATGTTATGCCATCTTTAGACCAATTCTAGGACACCTCTTAATTAAAATTTTTGAAGAAGCCGTTAAAAATCAGAACTTCCAGAAAGTCTGAACCAGGCATACATAATACTTATACTCAAAGACAATACTATATGAAAACATTGCTTGAAAGTTACTTATATCCCCGTTAAAAACTGACAATAAGATTCTACGCTGCACAGTTGCCGGTGGTCTATGAGCAGACAATAAGACTACTGCTTGCTCAGACATTCTGTAAGAGACAATAATGTGAGGTTGTGCATGGAGCTGGCAACTTCATCAAGTAAAACTAGTTGCAATAGAAACCACAGCTGCACTAACACATGAATGCTTTGATGCAGACTTCCTACAAGAGGATGAGCTGTAGCAGTTCATAAGGAGCAAAAATGGAAAATATGATGATGTTAAGGTTCTAGCCAAGGCTCTCACCATTAAGCTCAAACTATTCATGAACAACACCCTTGTGTCATTAGGGGCCGAAAGGGGAGAAAAGTATAGTCACACTGTAACCTACCATATAAACTAATAAAACGGTATTGCATCAGTTTTACAAATAACAGTTCACATGAGACAAGGGACGTTTCGGGTTTTACCCTTCGTCAGCCACAAACAGGTGACAAAGACAAAAATTACATATAGGTACTACAAAACTATACGTTGATGAGAAACATACAACAAATGGGCGATACAAGCAGATGGAAAAAGTAAACAATAACAATACAAGAAAACCGTAAAATCTAAAAGAAATACTGAAACAAGAAAGTAAATAATCCAACGAAACGAAAAAAAGAAGAATAAACAAAACTGTGGAACTAGTTAAAGTTAGCTTAGCTCGATGCAAAGAATCCATGGAAGAAAGCGGTAGTCTCTTGTCACAGAATTCGCAAGGAAGTGACGTCCGATAGCGACAAAACAAGAGATATAAAAAGATACGAAACGAACCAAAGCAAAAACACAAGATGATAGATCATAAAGACAATGAATAAAGAATGAAAAAGAGAAAAGCTACCAGAATTTATGCAAAATGATGTTGTATATTTAACCCGCCGGGAGCTAGAACGCCCATATTAAAAATAAGGCGATTCTCCAACGAAAAGCGAGTCTTGTCATTACCGGCACATGAACGCAGGGCAGTGACATGTATATCGGAATTACCTGAATGGTCCGGTCTATTGAAATGAAGGGCCACCGGTAAATGTTTGTCCTGATAGATGTCATTCAAGTGTTCACGAAACCTGTCTGCCAAACGCCTACCAGTTTCACCAATATAGGTCATGCCATATCTCTTGCAGATGATAGCATAAATCAGGTTTCTGGATTCGCACGTAAAAGACTCTCTAATGATAAATTTTCCTTTAGGAAAAGTGACTGTCTGAGTGGAGTACAAACGGACAGGTCTTGCATATCCGGCGTTGGCACGGTTTAGTACCAAAGTAAGATGGGTTAAAATGTCGCAAGCAACTGTGTACAAGAATATCCCTAAAATTCCTATCCCTACGATAAGCTACCAAAGGTGTATCACGAAATAACTCTTTGGTATCAGGATCAGAGTTGAGAATAGGCAGATGTCGAAACAGAATTCTCTTTACTGCCAGGCAGTGAGGATGGAAAGTTAGAACCAGTTTGAGTCTGTCAGATTGGACAGAAGGTTTAGTAGTGAGTGCCGTCTGACGAGTGACGCATGTGATACGATTAAGGGCATCAGATAACACATGTTCTGGATAAAGACGTCGGCGAAAGAACTCAAGCATCTCTTGAGCTCGCTTAAAAAACTTTAACTACCCGCCGGGAGCTAGAACGCCCATATTAAAAATAAGGCGATTCTCCAACGAAAAGCGAGTCTTGTCATTACCGGCATTACTTTATTCGTTGTCTTTATGATCTATCATCTTGTGTTTTTGCTTTGGTTCGTTTCGTATCTTTTTATATCTCTTGTTTTGTCGCTATCGGATGTCACTTCCTAGCGAATTCTGTGACAAGAGACTACCGCTTTCTTCCACGGATTCTTTGCATCGAGCTAAGCTAACTTTAACTAGTTCCACAGTTTTGTTTATTCTTCTTTTTTTCGTTTCGTTGGATTATTTACTTTCTTGTTTCAGTATTTCTTTTAGATTTTACGGTTTTCTTGTATTGTTATTGTTTACTTTTTCCATCTGCTTGTATCGCCCATTTGTTGTATGTTTCTCATCAACGTATAGTTTTGTAGTACCTATATGTAATTTTTGTCTTTGTCACCTGTTTGTGGCTGACGAAGGGTAAAACCCGAAACGTCCCTTGTCTCATGTGAACTGTTATTTGTAAAACTGATGCAATACCGTTTTATTAGTTTATAAACTTATATTCCTTACCAGTTTTACTGCAGCCCCTTAATTTATTTACTTATACTATGTAACCTACCATAGCATGGTGTAAAAGGCAACTAAAGAGGGTTAGGCATGGGGCCCCAATCCCAACGCCTAGAAATGTTTAAAGCACAAAAACTTCAACAACAACTGAATGGGATGAGGAAAACATGGAAAGACTTGCCAACTGATGGTATGGGACAGGAGAAATTGGCATGAGTTTGATGAAGGTGAATGATCTTTGGGAAGCTAAACAACAGTGATGATAGTTCATGTATCATGTATATCCTAATCCATAACGGCCAACAAAATAATATGCAGGATTGATATATCAGAAAACACGCACTTCCTAAGAGTATTGATTACATACACACATGATAAGCAATCACCAAAAGCAATGTAAAGCTGCCACACTATCTATTGACCTCAAGAAGGCCTTTTATAGAGCGATGAATTCCTCTTAACATAAATCTTCTGGCACGTAATGTACGAAAATGTTTTAGAACATGGATAAAAATCATGTGTAAAAAAACATGAGACTAAACATTTAATAAACCACTAACTCACAGAACCCTTTAATTTAATTATATCAGTAAGGCAAAGATGCCCCTTTCACCTATGCTATATGTAATATCAACAGAACTAAAATTAGACAAAAATCAGAAAAGACACAAATGTCAAAGGAACATTCATTCTGAGTAAAAGGGAATGAAAGTTATTGGCCTTAGCTGACGATACTGTCATCTTTCCGACAACAAATCAATAGGTATAGAAAATTTGAGAAACATTTTATGAGTTTGGAAGCGCATGCAGATTGAAATTAAACATTTGAAAATCCTAGATGCTGGGTATAGGTAAATGAACTAATTAAAAAATGTACATAAAGTATAAAAGGAAATGAGCAGTTAATTCTTCTTCTTCTTCTTGCGATCGCATCTTTGATGATTACACCGTCAGACGAGTTCTCATGATGAATTTGACTGTTGTTTGAAGTTCCTCTTTAACTCCATATAGCTTTGAGTTTAGTGTTGAGTCATTGGGCCAGTATATCTTTCTTAACTGGTCATACAGAGGACAGTCCTGTAGAACATGCTCAGCAGTTTGTTCGTTTAATCCACATGTGCACAGTGGTGAAGCAGACAATCGTAGCTTGTGCATGTGTTTATTCAGTTTGTTATGCCCTGTCCTGAGTCGAAAAATAATTATCTGTCCCTGCCGGTCAAGAGTGTGATAGTCGTCTTTGGATTGGTTCTGTTCTCTTCTGATAGTCTGGATAGCTCTCTTTTTCTCAAAGTATGTGACTTCATTATCTTCTTGTTCACATTCTCCTCCCTCTTTTGCAAGTTTATCTGCCTTTTCATTTCCGGGTACACCACAATGAGATGGTACCCACTGAAGTATGGTTCTCTTTTTGGCAGCTACCTTGTTTAGTTCATTTCTCAGATGCGGGAGTTTACCACCCTTGAGAGCTTGCAGGACAGACAGTGCATCTGTGAGGATGACTACCTGGTGGCAGTCAGAGTTGGTGTTATTAATCATATTTGCAGCTTGCTCTAGAGCTTGAACCTCAGCTGTATAGTTGGAACAGAATTTACCAGTGGGAATGTGCCTAGTCTCATAGTGGTTGTCAGGATATGAGATAAAGATACCGGCACCTCCATTCCTAACAGCATTAGTTGCTGATCCATCTGTATAGGCATGTATCCATGATTGATCGGGATAGCTTTCTTGGATCATACTCAATGTAGCAGTTCGTTTTTGCAGATCATTATACTCACATCCACTTGTGAGACCACTGACTGATGTATTAATTTGGAGGGCACTGCTGGCCTGCTCCCATGGTACAGGGTATAGGGTGGGCTTCAGTGGTGTTGTCTTCATGGATAGGTCTTCTTGATGCTGTCTTATAAGTCTTTTTCCCCGATGCACAAAGCTGCTACGCTTTAGACGTCCCAATGCCAGATCATCTAGTCTTGCCTTCATTGGGTGCATTGGCATACTGTTGTACTTTTCCATCTGGATCATGGTTTTTGTGTCTCTTCTATGGGACAGTGTCTGTAATCCAGCAACCTTCTGCATCTCTGTTAATGGTGTAGTTTTCATGGCTCCTGTAATGAGCCTGAGAGCTTGATTTTGCACCTTGTCCAAAGACTGCAGATGTGAGTTAGCAGCTGATGACCATGCTGCTGAGCTAAACTCTAAGTGTGGTCTTATTACTCCATTATAAATCTTCTTTAGATTTCGTTCATTTGCTCCCCAGTTGGTACCTGCTAATTTTCTGAGTATGCCTAGTCGTCTTCGGGCCTTTCCTTCTGCATTTTCAATATGCTTATTCCATGTAAGCCTTTGGTCAAATGTCACCCCAAGATAGGTGGGGTAGCTTTCTTCCTTGATCACGGTTGTCCCTAGGTGTATGTTAGCTGATTTGTCCTTGGGGGCGAGGGAGAACAGTGTTGTGGAGGTTTTGTCTGTGTTTATTGTGATAAGCCATTTCTCTGCCCATGACACTAGCATATCTGCTGCCCGCTGCATTCTATAATTTGCTGTGGTGACATTTTCATCAGTGCACCAGAGTACTAGGTCATCTGCATATAAGGCAGCTTTCACTCCTGCAGGGAGATCTTTCACCAGGTCATTGATGTAAACAAGGAAGAGTGTTGGGGAAATTACTCCTCCTTGAGGTACCCCCTGATGGAGCAACACTTTTCTGCTCTGCAGACCGTCAAGAGTGACTCTAGTTCTCCTGTTATGCAAGTATGACTGGATCCATTTCATCATGTTGCCTTGGATTCCACTTCTCCTAAGTTTTGCAATGAGGCCATCTTTCCACACCTTGTCAAAGGCCTGCTTGAAGTCGACCCAGATCGTTAGGACCTTTTTCTTCTCCTGGAAGGCATCTTCTATTGCTTGAGACAAGTAAGTAACTTGGTCTTCTATACTGTAGCATTCTCTAAATCCAGCTTGTTCCGGCACCAGGATCTGCTCAGACTCTAAATACCATTTCAATCTGTGGTTGACTATTCGCTCCATAGTCGTCTAAACACCATAAACTATCCCGTCTCATCCCTACCCCCACAGCTACCCCTCCATCCTCCACTCCATCATGCACTCAGGTAGTCTGCATCCCCCCCAGATCTACCCCTCTCTGAGGGAGAGCGCTCTGTTCTTAGTAAGGGCTTAAAATTTGTTCCTCTTCGTCCGACCCTAGACCAATACAATCTCCTCCAGGATGTTCATCGGTTTCACCGTCGCATGAGGCTGAAGCTCCATTTTAGAGAGAAAGACAGCACTCCGCAGTCTCAGGCTGAATCCGACATCTTCGCACGCTTTTCTGACTCTACTAAACCTCCCTTTACACCTAAACCTGGAGCCTCTCATGCCCTGGACCTGTATATCAAGAACACCATCCATGACATTCAGCAGCTCCGCCCTCGTAGATTGCATTATTCCAATCTCACTTCGGCAGAGTCTAGTGCTCTCTCCCTTCTTCGCCGTAGAGACGACATTGTCATCAAACCGGCTGACAAGGGAGGAGCCATTGTCGTCTGGCAGAAGGACTTGTACCTAAGTGAAGGTAAAAACCAGTTGACCAATGGCTCTTTTTACAGGTCCAGGACCAGCGATGCGACTGTCTCTAACAATCGCATTGTACACAACACGATTAACAGCTTATCACTAGTAATGATCTTCCTCCCGAAGCATCTCATCTTAGGATTCATGACAGCTCTTTGGGCAAGCCTGTATTCTACATGCTCCCCAAAATTCACAAGATCGAAAACCCTGGAAGACCTATTGTCTCAGCCTGTTCTTGTCCTACTGAACACATTTCTGACTTCCTCGATAGCATTTTCCAGCCTATCGTTGAGAATCTTCCCTCCTTCATCAAAGACACCAATCACGCTCTTACAACTTTCTCCTCTATCCGACTCCCAGCAGACCGCTCCTACCGTCTTTTCTTGCTGGACGTCTGCTCTCTGTATACCTCTATTCCCCACTCTGATGGTCTCCGAGCTCTTCGGTTTTTTCTGGACCAACGCACTTGCCCTTCTATATCCACTGTCACTCTTCTCCGTCTTGCTGAACTGGTCCTTCAACTGAATTCCTTTGAATTCAATGGTCAGTTTTTTTTACCAAATTAGTGGTGTTGCCATGGGAACGAAGATGGGTCCCAGCTATGCCTGTCTATTCATGGGCCATTTGGAGCATCAGATATGGCAACAATACTCCGGTCCTTTCCCTGGGTTTTACCGCAGATATATCGATGATGGCATAGGTCTCACAGATATGTCTGAGACTGATTTACACCGCTTCATCGACTTTGTGAACCACTTTCACCCCACCATCAAGTTCACCTCCCTCGTCTCCACAGTATCTGTCAACTTCCTTGACATTACTATTTCTATCACGCCCTCCGGCCTTAATACCTCAGTATACTACAAGCCGACAGATGCCCACAGCTACCTCCTGTATACCTCTTCTCATCCTCGGGCCTGTCGTGACTCCCTTCCTTTTTCACAACTTCTCCGCTTCTGCCGTTTATGCCAAGACGACGATGACTTCCACTTACGAGCAAATGAGATGTTGGATTTCTTCCGTAACAGACTTTATCCAGAACATGTTCTCACTTCTGCTCTCCAACGTGTGCTCCCCATCTCTCGTCTGGAGGCCCTCAAACCTCACCATAAATCCACTTCGGATAGTCAAATTAATCTTGACCCATCACCCTCACAGTACTACTGTCAAACAGATCCTTTTCCGCCACCTCCCTATCCTCCAAGCAGAGCCTCTGACCCAAAAAGTATTCAGTGAAGCACCTTTGGTGGCATATAGACGTGACAAGAACTTGAAGGATCTTCTTGTTCACAGCCGTCTCCCTAAGGAGAATGCCACTCACTTTGGCACACTACCCTGTGGTCGGACACGATGCAACACGTGCAAGTATGTCATCTCAACCCAGAAGGTGTCCTTTCCTAAGGCTACGTACACCATCACTAGTAGCTTCACGTGTGAATCGCGCAATGTCATTTATACGATCATATGTAAACGTTGCTGCAAAACCTATATTGGCCAAACAGGCAAACGACTTGGGGACAGATTCAGCCAGCACTTAAATGACATCGCTCAGCAAAAGTCAACACCAGTTGCTATACACTTCAATGGTCCTGACCACCATGGTCCCATCGACATCCAGGTCACAGCGATCCGATCCTGCTCCTCTGACACTGCCAGCCGAGAACAGCTTGAGAACCGTCTTATCCACCGCATGGGGTGTCTAAAACCAGCCGGTCTCAACACTTTTCACACCTTTGTCTGAGGTCACCCTCTCCTCTCTTGCTCTATTTTACTCTTTCCACTCTTATCCTATTCTTCTATTTGTATGCCATATACATTTTTTTATTTCATATTTATTTATCTCCCACTCATTCTGTCCTCTTCTATTTCCAGTCCCCACTTTTATCACGTTGGGTAGTTTATTGTCCGGTTTCGTTTTTTAGTTTCTTAGTATGCATTGTGTACATCCGGCGGCGGAAGTCGCTTTCTGTTCAGCCACGCGCTCATCAACAGAAAGCGATTTTGATAGAATTTCGGTTCTTGCCTTCAGGGAAGTACCCAGTTTTTATTTTATTTAGTTTTTATGTGTCCTATCTAGCCTTCACTTTCTTTCCTTTCCTGACGAAGGCCTTGTGGCCGTAACGTAGACTATTTTCTTTGTCTTTTGTCCTCGTAAGACGAATCACCTTTTTTCGATTTTTTTTCAAACCCATCCATAGTCTTCCCAACACAGCTTGTGAGACTGATTGGCCGGTAACTTGCAGCCTCGGTCTTACATTTCCCTTTCTTTAGTATGGGTATTGTGATGGCTTCTCTCCATACTTGGGGTACCGTTCCTTTCAACCAGCTGTGGTTGAATATCTCAAGCAGTTTTTTGTCTTTGCTGCTGAGCTCAGATTTACTAGCATTTCGTTGCTGATTTTGTCTGGGCCGGGTGACTTTTGAAACTTAAGCTTGGAAATAGCCTTCTGTAGTTCTCCTAGTGTGATGGGTTCCCTCACTGAGGCAGGAGTATCTGTCTGTCCCATGGTTGCCAGTATTTCTTTTCTTATCTCTCTCTGATGGTCTATGTTAATGGGTAAGTTGCTTTCTGAACTGTATCTTCTAGCAAACAAGTCTGCAGCTTGTTTTCCTCTGAAAAGTTTGCCACCTTCATCCAATGTGATAGTCTGCCTTGGTGAGGAACGCTCTTCATTTAGAGACTTGACTAATCTCCAAAGTTTCCTGCCGTCTTTCAAGGTTCAGCGATGCCGTTTTAGTTCTCCAGCTTTTCCGTTTTTCTTCTAGCTTTGTTCTCTGAAACTCTGCTACAGCCTTTTTCCATTTGTTGGGAGTTTCAAGTGAAGGATGAGACTCTGCGTCCTTTCTAGTCCTGTCCATAGCTTCCTGACGTTCTTGGAGTGTGCTGGACCAGTATGGTATGTAGTTACGCCGGCATCCTTTGGGAATGGTTTCTTTTGCAGCTTGTAGTATGCATCTGTTGAAGTCTTTTACCACTTCATTAATGTCTCTGTTCTGTACCTTGAGGGTAGACAGCAGCGTGTTCACCTGATGCCTGAATAAACCCCAGTTGGCTTTTTTGTAGTTCCATCTTGTAATGGCTGGGCCTGTACTGAGAGTTGCACTCTGGACAGTAAGAAAGATTGGGCGATGGTCGCTTCCCCCTAGTTGGTCTCCTACTTCTCTACTAATAGATCCTGCTATATCTGGTGTGGAGAAGGCAAGATCTGGTGTTGAAGTTGTGTGCCATCCTCTGGAGTAGAAGGTAGGAGTATCTGTGGCATTATTGACTAGGATTAGGGAGTGATCATCTTGCCAAGTTTCAACCTCTTCACCTCTGTGATCCAGATGGTTATAGCCCCAGCTCTGGGAGTGGCTATTAAAGTCTCCAACTGCTATAAAGTTGGTGGCTGGTACCTGTATAGTGCTGAGACTCAGGGGTTTGTTGTTCGGACAGTAATAGTTCAGGAGTTCTATTTCCATCTTGTCTACCTTTAGCTGCAACAGCTGATATTCTGCTCCATCCATGAAGGTTTTCCTTTCGTGTGCAGGAATGTTATTCCTTACAAGAGTAAGTACTCCTCCTTTTCATCTATCTTGTCTGTCGGATCTGAAGCATTGATATCCCCTTATTTTAAAGGTTTGATCTGCTTTCAAGTGAGTCTCTTGGATACAGCAAACACTGACTTGCTTCTCATACAAGATGTTTTCCAGCTCTGTCTTTTTGCTGTATCCAGCCTGCTTGCTGTTCACTCCCTCTGCATTCCAGTGCATCATGACAAGTGGCACTCTGGGTTTCTCTTTTTCTGTTTTGTTTTGGTCAGTAGTTCTCCTCCGCCGTCTGCTGACTCCACAAGACGGTCTAGAGGGTCCTCCATTAGCTGAGGGTGGGCTCTGTCGAGGCTCAGAGCCCGGCACTGCACCTGCCTGGTGGAGCTCCACAGGGCGAGCACCAGTACGAGATTTATTTGACGGTGTACTCTCCATAGAAAAAAAAAGCGAGTTGCGTGATACTGTGGTTTCCGGTGTGCCTTCTGGCCCAGTATCTACGACTTTAGCACCTGTTCAACGGGAGAGTGGGCTCATCCCTAATCTGTTTAAGTTCCCAGTAGTAGACTATTCGCAAGCAGCCTGGGGGTGTCACTGCTCTGCGCGGACCTTGTTTACCGAGGCGGCGTCCGAGCTCGTATGGTAAAAATATGGTTGCGTTATCTTCAAAGGCCCTGTCTTTCCCGTGGCTTTTCTGCCATCCTGCAACTTTGAGTTAGGGAGTTCTGAGCTCCAGTCTCTTTCCCAGGCATTTTATCCTGGCCTGGCACGCATACAGAGGACCCCACTTCTGGTTCTAAGTTAGCAGTTGGGGATAGGTGGGGTAGCACACTATGCATTCCCCATCATCCAGGGGGGCTTTCCAACTATGCAGAGCTTGCACAATGCTGTGCTCTGGTTCTGGGTACTCCCAAGGAATCCTCACGTCCTGCACAGAGCCACTTCCAGATACCCACCACCTGCCAACCCTCCATTGTAGAAATCTCCTGCATGCGGCCATCCAGTCAAGAGCCAGTATTAAGTCTGGTGCCCAAGTGATCCCCCCAAGCTCAGTGTGCAATGCTTGGTTCTCATCATGCTGCAACACAGGGGGGATTGTGATGCTCAGCCATCTCTCTCAACTCTGCACCGATAAGTGACATCGGGGACTTAACTGTGCCTCAGTACTGGGAGGCCCCGTTTCCGGGTACACCACACACAGCCAATTGAGGCAAATTTATATACATATTTCTAATAAAATTGCAAGAATGGTAACTGAGTGCAAGATTAACACAAGGAAAGAAAGAAGGATTGCTTAGGAGATAATTATCTCATGATTCATCATTATTGTCAATACCTCCTAGTTACCTGTGGAGAACAGTTACCTGTATCCCAAACAAAAACATGCAAAGCCTTCTTGTCCTGTGCCATCTGCTCAAGGTCTTTCCATATCTTTTTTATCCCTTTTACATCTGTCTCTAGACCTCATCTCCATGTGTTTTGTTTTTAGTTTCTCTCTATTTCTCTTTCCCAGAAACTGCCTTGTAATGTTATCAACTGGTTTTCTAAATGTGTATCATATCCAACGCCAGCATCTTCTCTTCCCCTCCTGCTCCACTTTGCATTTGTCTGGTTCGTTCCAACAGTTCCTCATTAGTGATCTAATGCATAACTATTATTCACACATTTTCAGAAATCTCCATAAACTACACATGAAACCACAAGCAAAGAGGTCACATTTAGGGTACTATTCAACATATCACCTAATGTACAATAATCAACACAGACATCCAGACTTGTTCCAAAATGCTAACTGCACAATTCAAACACACAAGAAACAGAAGACCACCTGTTTTTTCAAATGTTACCATAGCTGACCCTGCAATAAAAAGTTGACAGAGACCACAATTTCATAAACAAAATTAACATCTTACATGTATACAGCCATTTTACTAAACACTTTACCTAAAGCTTCTAAATAAATTGAATCCAAATTAATCACTTTGCTATTAGAATTTTAGTATGGAAATGCAGAAACATGGCAGTATTTTAAGGGAAACTATAATCCAAAAAAACAAACAAATTACAAACATACTTATAAAACACATAACAAATATTATAATAAACAAGAAAAAACTGAAACAATCTTTCTCACAAAACAATAGATGCTAAGCATAACTTGAGGATTTAGATCATCATTGCAGGATGTAAAGGTATATAGAGGAGCAGATGTGGCATCAGATCACCATCTTCTGACAGCCAAAGTAAAAATGAAACTCAAGAGATATGCAACAATGAAAAATTATAGACAACAGTATAATGTAGGACAGCTAAGAAATCAAGAAACAAGAAACAAATTTGCGGTCACAGTATCCAACAAATTCCAAGTGCTCCAACAGCTGGAAGATGTAGAGAATACAGAAGACTATTGGCAGCAGGTCAAAACAGTATGGAAGGAGACATGTGAAGAAATACTGGGGAAAAGGGAAAGACAACAAAAAGCATGGATAACAACAGAAACCATCAATAAGAAAAAAGACAGAAAAAACAAGAAAGCAGAGTTAAACACAAGCAAAACCAGAAGTTCCAAAGCCAAGGCTCAAGAAGTGTACACAGAAGCAAACAAAGAAGTAAAAAGAAGTATCAAAAGAGACAAGAGGAAGTATATTGAGGAGTTGGCAAGAGAGGCAGAAGATGCTGCAGCCAAAGGAAATATAAGAGAACTGTATAGCAGCACAAAGAAGCTAACAGGGAAATACAAGCAAACAAGTTGCCTCATAAAAGACAAGAATGGGAAACTGCTCAGCAATATACAAGAGCAAATGAAGAGGTGGACAGAATATTTTGGGGACCTTCTCAATAGACCAGCTCCACAAAACCCGCCGGACATCCAGCCAGCAGAAGAAGAGCTACAAATTAACGGTGAAAGACCAACGAAGGAAGAAATAAAGAAAGCCATAAAGCTTCTAAGAGATGGAAAAGCGTCTGGACCTGATGGCATTCCAGCAGAGGCCATCTAAGCAGATATCGACACGGCTACAGAGATGTTATATAAATTACTTGGTAAAGTCTGGGAAAAGGAAGAGATACCAGCAGAATGGAAGGAAGGATATCTGGTTAAGTTGCCTAAGAAGGGAAACTTACAAGAGTGCACAAATTATAGAGGAATAATGTTACTATCAGTGCCAGGAAAAGTATTAAACAGGATTATCCTTGAGAGATTAAAAGAGTCCATAGACAAGAAACTGAGAGATGAACAAGCAGATTTTCGACAAAACAGATCATGTACAGACCGGATAGCCACTTTGAGAATAAAGAGAATCACTTTGGAAATTGTTGAGGCATTATGGAGTTCCCCTGAAGATCATTAATTTAATAAAGAAAACATATGAAGACATGACATGCAGAGTTCTTCACGAAGGACAGCTTACAGAACCGTTTGGGATAAGAACAGGAGAGCAACAGGGATGCCTCTTGTCTCCATTTCTTTTCTTGCTGGCAATAGATTGGGTTATGAGATCATCGGCAACACACAACAGAAATGGAATCCAGTGGACTCTGACTAAGCAGTTGGATGATCTGGATTTTGCTGATGACTTGGCTCTTCTGTCCCATAGCCGTAATCAGATGCAGGACAAATTGAAAACACTCGATGAGAGGTCACAGCAAATTGGGTCTGAAAATACACAGGGAAAAGACAAAAATAATGCGAATAAATGCAGGTAATGATAACAGGGTTGAACTTGAAGAAACACCAATACAAGATGTAGAATCATACACATATCTTGGCAGTAATATAGACAAAGTTGGAGGGACAGACAGTGATATCAAAATAAGAATACAAAAGGCAAGAGGAGCTTTCATTGCATTGGGAAATATATGGAGATCAAGAGAAATAGGATCCAACACGAAAATAAGAATCTTCAACTCAAATGTGAAGTCAGTCCTATTGTATGGCTCAGAGATTACATGAATTATAACAACAAAGACAACAACCAAAAAGCTACAGACTTTCATAAATGGGTGCTTGCGTAGAATAGAGGGATTAAAATGGTATGACAAGGTTACCAACGTGGAACTGATGACAAGAACTAGGCAAGTGCCAGTGGAACAAGAAATGAGAAGAAGACGATGGCGATGGATAGGACACACACTGAGGAAACCTGTTGATAGCATTACAAGGCAGTCCTTGTTCTGGAACCCCCAGGGCAAGAGAGGCAGAGGAAGACCAAGAAGTACATGGAGAAGAGAGTTGGAAACAGAGGTGAAAATGATGAGGAGAACATGGAGGGAACTTGGGATGATGGCACGTGACAGGAGGACTTGGCATGTGTTTGTTGAAGGCCTATGCTCCTTTGGGAGTGGAGGGTTATGAATGAATAACTTGAGGAGAAGCTTCTCTCCTTTTTTACTGTAAACAGACGCATATATAATAAATTTGTACTTTCAAGGTAAAGGTAGTCCCATAACAGATACTGCCATAGAGGAGTGAAGTGTATGGTTTTCCTCTATAGTGTTATGGTTTCTCATTCATAACTCCAAGCCATCTTCTTCTAAGCAATCCTTTCTAGCAACTTTTGTTCATATGTTCTTTGACATGCCAGACTGATAAGGATTCATCCTGACTGTTGGTTTTCAATATATTGCTTTACTGTGAAGAACTTTTGGGCTCCTCTGTACTTCAGCAATAACTAAAACAGTTTTAAACACGAATTAACTAACATGACCTAATCTAGACATGTATGAATCTATATGTTGAACATAAACACTGACAAGCTACCTGTTACAGATGTCTCTGTGTCCTGTGACATTGTTGACAAAAGCCTGTAACCCTAGCAGTCGCTCTTCAAGAAAGTCAAAATCAAAGTTGCTTCGAAACCAGCGCTTTGGTGGCAGAGAAAGACGAAAGTTGGGGAAGAGCGCGTTGAGCTGTGGAGAAAGATAACACAGGCAATAGTTTAGTTTTTAATACAGATAACAGCTTCTAGTTCAGTAACTATACATAACAGTTACTAGCTCAGTTGTTACAACAGATAACATACTAGTTCAGTTGTTACTGCAGACAACAGATACTAGTTCAGTTGTTACTACAGTCAAGTTACTAACTCAGTTGTTACTACAGATAATAGTTACTGGTTCATTTGTTGCTACAGATAATAGTTGCTGGCTCAGTTGTTGCTATATATATGACAGATACTAGCTCAGCTGTTGCTACAGATAATAATTACTGGTTCAGTTGTTGCTACAGATAATTACTGGTTCAGTTGTTGCTACAGATAATAATTACTGGTTCAGTTGTTGCTACAGATAATAATTACTGGTTCAGTTGTTGCTACAGATAATAATTACTGGTTCAGTTGTTGCTACAGAAGACAGTTCACTGGTTTAGTTGTTGCTACAGATAATAATTACTGGTTCAGTTGTTGCTAATTGACTTGTTGGGGATGTAGGATAAAGAGAGAGGGATAGTACCTCAAGGTGAGAGACAGCCATGTCCTTTTTAGGATAGTCAGGATCCTATTTGGTTCTCCTCTCTTTATCTAGCTCATGTATGGCTCCATGAATACCGCTTGTGTACGGAGGTGGCCACATCCCGGGCAACAGTCTTGGCTGACTGGCTAAACTACATGAGTGGAGTAGGAGTAATCTTACTCAAGGGAATGTCCATCCCTAGTACACAAAGACAGAGACGGTGAGTGAGGCGGAGCAATCTAAGAAGATCAACGGCTCGCAAAGTGGAACAGCAAAGTGTGTGGTGCACTAGAGGAGTGTCGGACATAGAAAAAGACAACAGCTAGCCACCATGGAAGAGATTGGGGCCTTACTACGTACATCCTACAGAATGTAATGAGATCACAACAAGATAAGATCCGATGTGTAGAGAACTCTCTGTCCCCTGGGGAAGAATCTACTGTACAAATTAACAGGGAAGAGGCAACTCCTCTAATGAGTAAGGAAGTACATAATGACAAGTGTTCCTCAAATTTTGTTGAAAGGGAGCATTCTGAGAAAGACCACCTAAAAACTAGTAGGAGGAGCCTATAAATAGGAACATGGAATGTTAGAACTCTAAACGGAGAAGGAAAGCTTGACAATTTAATATTAGAGACAACAGACATGAAACTCGATATACTGGGAGTTGCAGAGGCAAGACTATTGGATACAGGCTACATAAAAAGAGACCAATACACGCTTATACACTCAGGAGGAGAAAAACATGAAAGAGGGGTAGGAATGTTGATAAAGAAGGAGTTAGAAAAATATGTATGTGGATACTGGACACACAACGACAGAATGATGTTACTAAAGATGAGAGCAAAACCATTCGACATATCCATCTTACAAACTTATGCACCAACTAAAGATCACAGCGAGGAAGAAATAGAAGAATACTATGAAGAGCTACAACACACACTTAAATCAGTAAAATCTACAGATGTGTTGATAGTAATGGGTGATATGAATGCAAAAGTAGGAAAAGGAAAATACAAGAAAATAGCAGGACAGTATGGATTAGGGACAAGAAATGATAGAGGAGACAGACTTATCCAGTTCTGTGAAGAAAACCAGCTGGTCATATGTAACACTTTTTTTGAACACCACCCAAGGAAATTATACACATGGAAAAGCCCAGGAGATGTAACAAGAAATCAAATTGACTATATCATGATAAAACATAGATTTAAGAACAGTGTCACAAGTGCAAAGACACATCCTTTTAACCGACATAAATTCAGATCACAATCCGGTCGTCATCAAAGTAAATATAAAGCTGAAAAGAACAGGAAACAGAAGACAGGAGGAACCCCAGATAGAAATATCAGCACTGAAACAACCAGATATAAAACAAAAATATCTAATCGACGTCAAAAATAAATATGAACAGTTACTGACAGAAAGCATGGAGCAGTATAGAAGAGAAAACCCAGAAGAAAAGGTAACCACAAAATGAGAATGCTTAAAAACAAGCATACAATCAGCAAATGCAAATTTACCTAAAAAGGAGCCTAAGAAAAATCAAATTTGGATGACAGATGACATCTTGAGTAAAATGGCAGAAAGAAAGAAAGCAAAAAAACACTCCAGAATATAAAACAATAGACAATGACATACGTACTATGTGTAGACAAGCAAAAGAACGGTGGATAGAAACAAAATGCAAGGAAATAGAAGAATTGGAAGCAAAGCACATGACAAGAGATATGCATGAAGAAATAAAGAAATTATCAAATAGGTCACGGTTTGCACAAGGAGGAAGCTGTATCAAGAACAAAAATGGTGTAATATTACTTGATGAGAAAGACATATCAAACAGATGGGCAGAATACGTAAAAGAACTATTCGAGGACAACAGAGGTAAAAAACCATCACCAGATTCTAATGAAGGCCCAAACATTCTCAGATCAGAAGTAGAGAATGCCATACATATGATACAAAAAGGAAAATCAGCAGGCATGGATAACATAAAAATTGAAATGATAAAAGCCCTGGAGAGTTTTGATATAGATACAATCACTGATTTATGCAACGATATATACAATACAGGATATATACCACATGACATGAAGACATCAGTTTTTATAACATTGCCCAAAAAAACCTAATGCAACAGAATGTTCAGACTTCAGAACAATCAGCCTGATGAGTCATGCAATTAAGATACGGCTCAAAATCATACAGGAAAGAATAAAAAGGAAGGCTAGACTGGAAATACAAGAAGAACAGTATTGGTTTCAAGACGGAATGTCCATCCTAGTGGAACAAGAGAGGCAATATTTTGCCTAAGAATATTAGCAGAAAAATATACAGAGGTCCAAAAAAGTATAGGAGCCGCGGTAGCATAGTGGTTAGTGCACTGGCTTCCTAACGCAGTGGTCTATGGTTTGATCCCCAGATGAGGTGGGATTCTTTTAGGCCACAAACAGCTCCTGGGTCGACCCAGCCCCAATTGGGTACCAGAGCAACTCTAGGAAGGTTAAGGCGGCCGGCGTGATGCCGACCACATCACCCCTAGTGTGCCGACGGTCAAGATAATATGGGCCTAACACCATATTCCCAATATGCCTCAATGAGCGTATCATGGGTTCCTTTACCTTTTTTTTTTTAACCAAAAAAAGTATGTACATGTGCTTCATTGACTATAAGAAGGCTTTTGACAGAGTATATCATGAGAAAATAATTGAATGCCTCGAAGACATAGGTATTTGTAGTGGTGTTTGATGGTATTGTATGATGGTGATATTACTAAATGTAATGTATGAGGCCAGCTGTGAAGGCTCCTGAGATAAAATGTAGTTGAGAATTGTCAGAAGGCCTTTCTTGCTACCACTACGACCTCACACTTAATTTTTTTTAATGAATGTGGCTACGTAAAGTGTCTAGGGTTATGATATGTAGTGTGGTGTAATAGGTTATAGATATACCCACAGATATTTAACAAAACTAATAATATTTAACAAATATTACAACACACTGAACTAACTCAATAGTGTAAAATTTTTTGATAGAATTATATTACATTTATTTTGTTCTGTGTCAATTTTTTAGGTTGACCAGAACTTAAAAGGATTTAGAGATTATGAAAAGAAATGCATGGAATATTATATCATAAATGCAATAGTGTACATATATATGTACTATACTAGTTAGTTTTATTAAAATGTTCTAGTAGTCATCTACTTGGGAGGATAGTTAATGTTTGTGCTGTTGGGGTGGCCTCATCACACCTGTCTATATTGACTACACAGTGTCCAGAAAATGGTGGGAATTTTTATGGGGGTATTAGTAACTAAACGGGGTTGGTGAATGTCCAGCAGACCAGAGGCTCACTCATCTGGTAGTTGTAGCTCTGGTGCTGAAATCTTGTGGTCCCACCTCTCCGTGCTGGCGGGCAATAATGGTGGTCTCTGTCACAAGTACTGCACAGATACACTCGAGTAAAGTCACCAACTGAATAGACACTGCTTGGTTGACAACAGAAACTCGCAGCTCTGCAATCAAAGTATGGGCCATGTGTCAAAATCTATTCTCTACCCACGTCTGGACACAACACTGACACAACAACCACATCATACAGACAGGTCAGATCTCTCTGACCAAACAGCACATTTACCTGTCTGTATGATGTGGGTTTACATCAGATAGATCCTCCCAGACTATAGATTCTGAAAAATATTTATTAGTTGTCTGCCCTAAAAGAGGATAGGTAATATGTTTCATTATTCTCAACACTTGATCTGTCTTGCCTAACCCTTGCTGGAGTTTATGTACATTGTTGGTCCCTAGACCCTGACTTGGGCGGGGGGGTCTAGAGCAAATCCCTACTTGTTTGTAAGGCTAGATTTCGATATGGCAGTATCAAATCACTCGAACATGAAACAATATTCAAAATATATATAAGGAAATAATTTCAATCTTACCAGATTATGAATAAATAACACAGAATTGCTAGCAAAACTCAGCTGAGCTGCTGGCTATAGTATGGCGTCCCTAAACTTCTTACACTTTCTTTCATATGGAAATCACCACACTTTAAAATCTGTGTCTATCACTGAACAACTATTGAAGAATGGCCCCACTTTCGCGTCTGAGCGCTAATGATATGATTGTCTGTGGCCAATCACTGCCTAGGTTTATTTTAAATTCAAATTTCCTACCATAAAGTCATTTCAGTCATGCTTCAGTCAAGTATGGATGGTTATCTGTTAGTCTGTCCGTCTCTACTTGTGTTTCTACAAAATGTACTCGATTTTTGAACCAACCTTTCTCTCCCCTCCAAAATTTTGTCGTTAAAAGTTATTTTTAGACACAGCCACCACAAATATCCCTTCTCTTCCATACTACGTAGATTTGAACACCTGCGTCCCAAAGTCGTGTTTTTTTGTGCAATTAGCGACACTTTTAGATTCAATACAGTCTGTCGATGATGTGAACAACACTGTCTTTTGTCATTATCTTCAATATTATCTATCCGTCTGTAAAATTAAGAACATATTAGTTCACTGCTCAGAATAGGCCATCCGGCCAGCTAATTTTTATATTCCTAACATTAATATTAAGAAAAAAAGTACTTTTTAATTTTTGTAATATTCCTAACATCTGCGTTTAGCCGCTGAATTCAAATCAAGGGCTTGGTATCGCGCAAAAGCGTCCAATAAATGACTGTGGCGTAACATATCTATGGTCCCTTCTGTCGAGTTGCTTACTTTTTATGTCAACTTGGGAAACGTGACTTTCTCCGTTCCCCCCCCCCCCCAATGGGGCCTCCTTAGCCCTTCCAGTCTCACGCAATCTTTCCAGTCATATTTTTCCTTTTTGATCCTCCGTTCCCCTCCTGTCTAGCAAGTCAATTTTTATGGAGGGTGATGACCCGCGGTATAGGTAAGATCTGGAAGGAATTATTCACCATACATAGACATAAAAAGAGGTGTCAGACAAGGTTGTGTGCTGTCCCCCTGCCTATTTAATTTATACACCGAAAACATTTTCAAACAGATACAGGAAATACCAGGACTAAACATCAGTGGAAGGTCAATAAACAACCTTAGATATGCAGATGATACCGTGTTGTTAGCTAAAAGCGAACAGGAGTTACAAGAACTAGTGAAGCAAGTGAACAGTATAAGTCATGAATATGGACTCGACATTAATATTGAGAAAACAAAAACTATGATAATTAGCAAAACAGACGATAAACCCACATTAAAGATAAGCGTAAATGGGAAAACCCTGGAACAAGTCAAGAGCTACGTATATCTTGGTCATATAATAACAGAAGATGGCAGATGTGAAACAGAAATCAAGAAGAGAATAGGAATGGCCAAGGCTACATTCAACAACATGAAACATATACTGACATCAAAACAGTTATCTCACAAATTAAAACTGAGAATCATAAAGTGTTATATATATTCTGCATTTCTGTATGGGGCAGAAACATGGACGATGTATAAGCATTTGGAAGAAAGAATTGAGGCTCTTGAAATGTGGATATATAGAAGAATGGGGCGTATCTCATTGAAAGAGAAGAAAACAAATAAGGAGGTCCTAGAAAATCTAGGTATGAAAAGAGAACTAATGAGGGAGATCAAAGTTCGGCAGCTAAAGTACTTTGGCCACATAAAAAGGCATAACACCTTGCAGAAGACCATAATAGAAGGGAGAGGTGAAGGCAAACGTGCAAGGGGAAGACATCGCTATAAGTGGGAAGATAACATCAAGAGATCGACAGGGAAGAGCCTATCAGAGTGCACCACCAAGACAAGAGACAGAAGACGTTGGAGATCCTTTACAGCCAACCTTCGTTGCGGAGATGGCAGCTGATGATGATGACTTGACTTGACTTGGATCCACTGTCACTGAGCGTCAGCTCTTGTTGACCTTGATGCCATTATATGGTACGGCGCAGTTCGTATAAGCTGTTCTGAGCTGCCATACAGTATATTGTCTATGGATGGGTTGTGTGGTAGTAGTTGTCTCAGTCCCTGAAGTGCAGGGCACTGTAGTAGGTGGTGTTCTACTGTCTCCAATGGGTTTGGGCAGTGTCTACATTTTGCTATATTTTGTGAACACATTCTGTTTCTGTGGCCATTTAGTGTAGAGTGACCTGTTCTTAATCTGAAAATTTTGGTTTGGTATCTTCGTTCGATATGGTTCATAACATCTTCCTTATTTGGGGCTGTTTGGTGTATGAAGAGTCTTCTTCCTTTTTAGCCTGTGCCCACGTGTTCAGCCAAACTTCTTTACAGTTGTTGCTACAGAAGACAGTTACTGGTTCAGTTGTTGCTGCAGATAATAATTACTGGTTCAGTTGTTGCTACAGATAATAATTACTGGTTCAGTTGTTACTACAGATAATAATTATTGGTTCAGTTGTTGCTAAAGATAATAATTACTGGTAAAGCTGTTGCTATAGAAGACAGTTACTGGTTCAGTTGTTGCTACAGATAATAATTACTGGTTCAGTTGTTGCTACAGATAATAATTACTGGTTCAGTTGTTGCTACAGAAGACAGTTAACTGGTTCAGTTGTTGCTACAGATAATAATTAATGGTTCCGTTGTTACTACAGAAGACAGTTACTGGTTCAGTTGTTGCTACAGAAGACAGTTAACTGGTTCAGTTGTTGCTACAAATAATAATTACTGGTTCAGTTGCATACATGCCACATGCTATGGTTTACCCATAATCTGTACAAGGTGTTTGCGTTTTCAGATGTGTACACCTTTCTGTACAGATTTTCTAACCCATACCCCTTATTACTGTGTCTCAGAGTTCTTTTATAAGATCCTATTGAATACAGGATTTGCCAGTCTGTTAGTGATAATTAAACACAGAAATAGACTAAATGATGACACCATCACATTATTTTTACAGTGTAAAATAAACTCAATTTAATGCTTGAGTTTTAAAATAAGTGAAGACCTGCTTTAAAAGGCAAAGTCCCCGTGCCTCATTTAAAATGCAGCCCACTGTAATTGAAAATATTTTTACTCAAATTAACTCTTTTAATTTGTTTTTTTAGTCTTTGTACAAGTTTTGCGGGTCTTTGTACAGGGTTTGGGATTTTTTGTACAGGTTTTTCATCTCCATGGTGTGGCATGTATGCAGTTGTTGCTACAGATAATAATTACTGGTTCAGTTGTTGCTACAGATAATAATTACTGGTTCAGTTATTGCTACAGATAATAATTACTGGTTCACAGTTGTTGCTACAGAAGACAGTTAACTGGTTCAGTTGTTGCTACAGATAATAATTACTGGTTCAGTTGTTGCTACAGATAATAATTACTGGTTCAGTTGTTGCTACAGATAATAATTACTGGTTCAGTTGTTGCTACAGATACTAATTACTGGTTCAGTTGTTGCTACAGAAGACAGTTAACTTGTTCAGTTGTTGCTACAGATAATAATTACTGGTTCCATTGTTGCTACAGAAGACAGTTGCTGGTTCAGTTGTTGCTACAGAAGACAGTTAACTGGTTCAGTTGTTGCTACAAATAATAATTACTGGTTCAGTTGTTGCTACAGATAATAATTACTGGTTCAGTTGTTGCTACAGATAATAATTACTGGTTCAGTTGTTGCTACAGATAATAATTACTGGTTCAGTTGTTGCTACAGATAATAATTACTGGTTCAGTTGATGTTAAAGATAATAATTACTGGTTCAGTTGTTTCTACAGATAATAATTACTGGTTTAGTTGTTACTACCTCTACACCTCACGGTAGAAGGGGAATGACTAAGTAAGTAAGTCAGTTGTTACTAAACTTAGAACAGGATGTAATTCTAGAACAAGTGGTAATACAGTAAGTATTGGAGAAACAGTACAGTCCTGGTCAAGAGGAGCCGAGGAAAGCAAAAAGACTTGGTTTTAAACTACAAGAGAATGGACAAAACTAAAAAGTAAGAAAACGGATACAATTTCAGTATAATATAAGGGATGGAACACAGCTAGAAACAGCTCTAAAGAGCTGTATTTGATTTTCTGTACTTCCCCTTCTTCTTTTTCATAATAAAATCAGTGTTTACAAGACTGACAATCAAGCCATATCATTTTAACACTTGATAGTAATCTGAGCACACTGAGATATTAACTGTTACACCCAAGTCAACAGGAATCAGAAATCAACAGAAAATAATCATAAATTATCAGCTTTTGAAAGATAAACCACATGAAAAGATGAAAATGACTGGAAGCATCCTACAGCTTCCAGTCACTAACACTATCTTCATTCATTTCCCTCTTCACTCCTGATGGAGCACAAAGCCATCATTACAGTTGTGTCCCTTGCAGGAAGCATGCACCAAAGCATTCAAGTTTTTTGAAGTAGTGATTTCTGTAGCAATTTGTCTTGCATGATGAGGCTGCCAGCCTTATTTACAATGTCATATTAGTCCCCTCTAACAATTTGTCTTGCATGATGGTGCTGCCAGCCTTATTTACAATGTCATATTAGTCACCTCTAACAATTTGTCTTGCATGATGAGGCTGCCAGCCTTATTTACAATGTCATATTAGTCACCTCTAACAATTTGTCTTGCATGATGGTGCTGCCAGCCTTATTTACAATGTCATATTAGTCACCTCTAACAATTTGTCTTGCATGATGAGGCTGCCAGCCTTATTTACAATGTCATATTAGTCACCTCTAACAATTTGTCTTGCATGATGAGGCTGCCAGCCTTATTTACAATGTCATATTAGTCACCTCTAACAATTTGCCTGATGGTGCAGTGGTTGTGTTCTTTCTTCCCTCTACTTAGAGATCCACGGGCAACTACATGCAACAGTCAACCCTATCTTGCCAAATAAAAATAAGTCAACTTGTCCCACATCCAATCCATACCTCAAACATGGCTTTTGATTGTTATTGTTAATCAGAATCGACCTCACTGCACTCCGGGCAAACCCATAGGTGCTCAGTCTCCCTCAGCAAATGTCGAAGAGTATGAATGCTAATTGTACCTGTAGCACGCTGGTTGTACATACGATGGATGCATCCTCTCTCAGGTCCATTTTTGCTAGTCCCACGTTTGATGCCAAACTCCAACAGCCTCAGCCTTGTTGATTCATCCATTGCAGTGTCATTATCCACTAGGCGATCATTAATAGCCCTTAGTATCTCTCTTATCCATGTCAAGTTTCCCCATTATGGGTGCCCTCGAGGCCAGTCTGTCAGTTCTCTCACTGCCACGTACTCCTGCATGACCAGGACAGTAGTTCCACACCAGTTCTTCAAGACTTGAGGATTCTATTGATGTTTTCCATTCCTGTCGCAGCCATCCATTCTGAACTTTCCGAAGCATGGCTTGAGAGTCTGACAATATAACTGCCCTGGTTGATGGAATTTCAGACAGCCACCTCAGTGCTGCAGTAACTGCCTCTACCTCCATTCTCATGCTGGAGGTTGTTGTCATGTAGGCTCCACTCTGTTCAGCGACGACCCTCCCCTTTATTCTCGCAGAGAAGCCCCATCCTGATTTCTCACCACGCACTACAGACCCATCAGTGTACACAATGGCGTCATCATCCCCAGCATGATGACTTATCAGCTGATTAATCTCCAGCTCTGCTTTTCCATTGCCCCAAGATCTGCACTCTCTGCCAAGGCTAATAATGACCTGCTGGTAGTTTATCCAGTTCTCCCCTGACTTACTCCACTCTTCCCCTTTGGATACATTTTCAACCATGGTCACCTGACCAATCGTATCCTCTGCCTGTGCCATCCATGACATCCCCCTCTTGATTCTTGCTCCTTTGATGTCAGCTACATTCTCATGTAGGAGATGTCTTTTGTCGGTGGTTACCTGCATATATACATTTGCCTGGGCCATCGCATATCTGGATCTAATGGACAGCAATCCGAGCATGTATCTCATTGTCACAATGGGTGTATCATGCCTACAATCCAAAACTAGTTGCATCCCTTCATTCTGAATGCGTTCCAGTCATTCACATTGTGATACTGACGACGTAATATTCCTAGCCCGTACTCGATTACTGAAATCACGAGCTGATGATACAGGAGAAACAATAGTCTCTGTTCCAAGCACGCAGCAGTCCTTGCTTACACTTCTGTATGATCAGTTCAACATGATACTTCAGCCTGTCTTGCCTTTCAATGTTCTGCCCATTGAAAGTGTTGTCTGGAAGGTCTGCTTTCACTATGGAGTTGTTCAAAGAGCACGTCACATAGTCCTTGTTGGGATTGACCTTTGATCCGCTTTCCTCACACCATTTAGAAACCGCCTGTAGCGTCTCTTGTATGCCTTGGACCATTTCCTGTCTGTCTGAGCCAGTTCTGTACATGAGTATGTCATCTGCAAAAGTTAATGTTCGTCCCAGTCCTGTTGGTTGAAAGGTTGCTACTTTTGCTGTGTAGATGTTAAACAGCACTGGTGATAGAGGAGAACCCTGGGGTAGTCACGGGCAAATGCGCATTGGTTCTGATGTCCAAGTTCCCAAGCAACTTGCAACTGATCTCTCCATTAAGGCAGCTGCTATCCACCTAGTTATCCAAGGGTTTACACCACATGCCATTATACAGTCTATTTGGGTTGCAAAGTCCACACTGTTATAAGCATCCTCTAGGTCAATTGTGACAGCCACCATTTCTCTTTTACCTTGGAATCCCTCGTACGCAAACGTTCCAGCGTTACCCCATGTTGTTTTCATAGGCCTATAGCTACCCAGGGTATCAGGAAGGATGTGTGCATTTTCGAGGTGGCTCATTACTTGTCTTGCAACTATCTTTTCAAGTAATTTACCATAGACATTCTGTTGAGTGATAATTTGATAGCTGTTGAGCAGTGTTGGGTCTTTGCCAGGTTTAGGAAGTGGCCGAAGGTAACTGTGTAGCCAGTCTTCCGGAGCCTCAGCATTCTGTATGCTGGTGTTGAAATCGCTCACCATATTTATAATGTCTGTGTCATCGAGCTGTTTAATGTGCTAGTACTGTACACCATCAGGACCCAGAGCAGTGTTTTTGCTGGTTTTCAATGTGTACACCACTTCCTCTTCAGAAATGAGATCGAAGTATATCTGGCCCCTTATGGCATTTTCCAGCACACTGTCCTTTATTTTCAGGCGGGCACTTTTGTCACCTTTATCCGTTTGCTCCACATATCGATTGAATAATGCCCTTCCCTTCTCTTCATCCATCTTTAAGCTTAGTCCTGTACAGCTTTTGATATTAGGGATGGGTTGACTTGCACTTTTCCTATTCATTCTTCGATGTAAGGGCCAGAATTTCTGTAGGGTTTTTTCCATGCCCACCTGTGTCACAAAGTCCTCTCACACTTTATCCTTGGCCTCCCTTGCCAAGCTCTTGAATCTATTAACGGCTCTTTGCTTTTTCTCCTTCATCTCTTCAACCTCTCCCTCATTCATCATTCTTCTGTTTCGTGCTTTACGCCATTCCTTTGTTGCTCTTTCCTTTTCTATTCATGCTTCCTCCACTGTCTTATTCCACCAGGGAGGTTGGGTGAAAGGTGTTCTCGCTGTCTTTTGTTTGTCATTTTGATGCAATGTGTGTAAAGGGTTGTTAGTCGAGTGGGACTGTAGAATACTTGAAGGTCTGTTTAGGTTTCCTGTGTCTAGTGGTCCTACCATTTGCAATAAGTATGGCGCAAGGTAGGTGATCACTTTCCTATGCACCTAATACATCCCAACATGCCATGGTGGTGGCAGCACTAGAAATGAATGCCAGATCTATGACACCATTTGTATCCCCAGGTTTAGTTGCCAGTATAATTGGGTGTTCATCATTCAGGATGGCAAGCTCCATGTTAAATTAAGTAATGCCTTGCTCAAAGCTATACCCTGCCTATTTTCCGTGATGTGCCCCCACTCCTTGGATCTAGCATTGAAATCGCCAGCAATTAAATACCTTATGTTAGAATTTTGAGACAATTCTGCCAGAAAATTCCAATCACTCTCTACTGTAAGATGGTCGACATGAACATATAGATTGTACACTCGCCACTCCTGACCCCCTATATTCACAGCAATCCCCTGCAATTCTGCATTCTCACTAGTTTGGGAACTTGTATCTAGCCACGTATGAGGCAGCTCATGTTTTACACATATAGCTTGCCCTCGTCTACCAGCCCCATGTGGACTGGAGTAACATCTGTAGCCTGGCCAATTGATAACACTATTGGCTTTTAAATTTGTCTCCTGGATCATGAGGATATCGAAATTGTAGATGATTGTTTGTATAATAGTTTCACGTTGATTGGCACTTCGACAATTCCCATATCCTATATGCACATATCTCATCGAGATGCGATCTGCTTTCTTTCTGAACCTTCTCTTTACAACTGTTCTTTTTCTCTCTCTCCTCTTCCCTCCCCTACCTCTCCTTCTGCACTTGTATTTCCTCATTTCATTTGCTGCAAGTATCAACAACAGAGCATGATCTCCGTAGCTCCAGTGATGATTCTGGATAGTTAAAATTCTCATGGTGTATTTGCAATAAATGGTGGAAATATTCAGTCACCCTGGTAGAGCCACCATACCAGGAAAGAGACAAGGTCCTTACGGAGTCCATATGCCTGGTGCAGCCCCACTCGCCCTCTAGACAGCCAATGTTCGCGACTGCTTACCCAGTAGCCATTCAGTCTCTCAGCATATTGGTCCACCTTAGACTTGGGGTCATTCACTGATGACTCAGTTATCATTTGACCCATGATTTGGGAGTGGATTGATGGGTGTCAGAGCATATACAAAACTCATCGATGAGTTCTGCACACCATATCTTTAGGGATCCACTGACTCTAAGATCCTCTGCCAGTTTAGTTCAGACCCCGAGTGGGGCTGTTATCAATGGCGTACAACGAGGATGTATGGCAGAAGTCTTGCATGAAATTCCGCTGAAACCAGCTCTGGCAGGCTTATGAAACTGCACTCTTTTTGCTTTGTGGCTAGCTGGTGCCCCAAGTGATAACCGTGAGGTTACCCCCACCTCTGTCACCATGGATTTAACTTCCTTTCATGCCAGTGAGTTGAACCCACTGTGCCATACTTAAACTGAACATTTCTCAACACATGGCACAAATACTAGTTCCATGCTAATGGCATAAAACTGTATTAACTGCTGCATTAAAGTAATTTTTAAACAGTGTGAGATTTCTTGTGTACGAAAAGTTTCTGACAATTGTGTCTATCTTGTTTCTGTGCACTGCAAGATAAAGAGTAGTTAGACACATGAACATTGTTATTCATTTTGTAAAAAGTAATGCCAGGATTCCAGAACAGTGACTGTCTTGTAATGCTATCAAATGGTTTCTTGACTGTGTGTCCTCTCCGATGTCAGTGTCTTTTCCTCAACGTTTGTTCCACTGGTATGTTAGGCAGTTATAATACTGTTCTCAGCTTAGACAACAGCCAATAGTGATATTAGGGCAACCACCCATTATGATACTGTAGCATCAACACCTTGTTTCCGGTCTAAACCCTCCCTCAAACTTCAAGTTCATGTTTTCCTCACTTTAAAAACTATGAAACTGTCTGCTGATTAGTTCTGATCAGAGTATTAGTCCGGAAAACAGTCAGTTATGACATTCTGTGCCTTCGTGTCAATAATTTAGTTGCCTAACAAAATGCACACAAGTCATGAGTTAAACCTGTCTTTGATGGCGCTAAAGCCATTCTCAAATTTAGAAGCAGATTCATTTGTAAAGAAAGTGTTGTACAGAAACATGGTAGATAAAATGTTGGAACAAAAATGAGATATAAAAATTACCTGATCATTAAGGTGAACAAAATCTGAATAGCGCCGAAATATAAACCATCCTACATCATCATCTTCAACCATCACATGAATTTTGAATACCTGTGGAGAATTAAAATGAGTCATAGTACATCACTTTGAGCATCTTGAAATCTGTATATACTCACAAATATACTGTACCGGTTTATAGACAGTATAGTCTGTATACTTCATACTAACTTTATTTTGTCCTGATTTTTACTTTATTTCATTCAGTCTAATTTGCACCTATGTCTGGTAACAGTATTACACTACCTGATTATGACTTTCAATCAATTGCTTTATTTCAGCTTTCAAGTCTCAACAAAAAAAATATAAAGTCATACTTTCTCACTTCATCACTGCCCTTTAGCTCCCTGTGAAGCACTTGCCTGCATCAAGTTAATGCCAATCTTTCCCGCCTTGTGTCATCTGTCTTTCCACACATGTTTCCTTTACCCCTTCTTAAGCCTGGCTCCAATTCCATTCTCCATGTAGTATTCTTCATTGTTGTCTTTGTTGTTCTTCATATTTCAGAGCCACACAATAGGACTGCCTTGGCAACTGTGTTGACAACCCTTAATTTTGTGTTGGACTTTGTTTATTTCATTTCCATACATTTCCCAATGCAATGAAGGCTTCTCTTGCTTTTTGCATTATTATTTTGATACCACTGTCTGTTCTTCCAACTTTGCTTTGTTCACACCAAAAGCACACAATTTATACTATTTTCACACCAAAAGCACACAATTTATACTATTTTCACACCAAAAGCGCACAATTTATACTATTTTCACAAAAACGTTGCTATCTAAAGCAAACGCAACATAACAGTATTTTAATCTGTAAATGAGATAGATGCTAAGAAAATGGCCAAGAAGACATGAAGGGACAAAACAAAGAAATGTGTGGTACCATGAAACCTATGAAAATCTGCTATAGATAAAATACATAAAGAAGAGGAGAATGAATGTGGTCTGGACAATTTGGGTAAGAATGTATCTGGAACGAGTGACAAGCTTCTGAAACAAAACATTAGGATAACAAACGTGGTGCTACTGAAGGCAGAAATGACTTGTAAAATTGTTGAATAACACAAGAAAAATGGCCTAACATCACAGAGGCCATGAAGTTTAACAGACACCACAATAAAATTAAATGAATTTTCTCATGAGCTAAAGAACAACAAAGTCACAAATGGAAATAACTGAAAACAAGAGTGCATGTTTGAACTGAAAACAATTTTAAAAAACCTACTGTAAACTTTGAGCGTGCTTCCATAACCTCATGGCCCACAATAGGCACTCGAACTGAACCAGGGATCATAAGGTTTTCCCTTGCCTGACTTGTTATCAACATGTTATTTAAAGAACTGTGGTCACTATCACCAATGTAACTGGTCTCACAAGATGTTTCTGAGGTTTCATTTCCTCCTTCTGTATTCAGGTCAGAAGAAGAACCAGCTGTTGAAAACTCTTTATTTAGCAAGGGTGTCTTGTCAGACACATGACTGGAGTCTACAGCTGCCTCCTTGTCCACCACCGGAGCTGACATTGACAGACTTTTGCTTAACTTTGAATTTTCAACAGTGCAATGGTTGGAGTCAATTTTCATATCATTTTCTATAGCCTCATTTGGCTCCCTAATCTCAGATACATCATTCAAATATTCACTGCTATTTTTACTACTGAAAGATTGTCCTGTATTTTCCACACTCCCATTGGAACACTTTTCCACTATTTCATTTCCGTCTGAATCTGACAGTGAGACTTCTGCTGAATAAAATGACTCAGAATTCTCCTCAGTTTCTACTTTTTCTATGACCATCTTGCTCATTTTTGCAGTTAATAATTATCACCAGCAGCAGATGTTTTATCGTAAACTTTTAAGGATATACTCCTAGAAAACATGGTACTTTGATGCAGCGTGATTCACTGTATAGCAGTGTTGTATCATTACTGTGTTACTCCACTATCTTCTTTTGTTACGCTGCTGAAAAAAAATGAAAACAACAGTTACACTTTAGATTAGATGTTGCTTTTCTATAGCAAGAACATCAATAATGTAATCAGAACTATGGCAATGGCTTAAAATATGACTTCATCAACATGTAAAGTTCAAGGTTAATTAACACTCATCCAGCACAAAGAAACCAAAAAATAAACAGCTTCTAAAACAAGAAATATATTGTTAAGAAATGCACCCGTTGCATGGAATTTGGGGTTTTCAATTTAGCTTGTATTTCATAATGAAGTGTCCTTTATTTTCATTCAATAGAATGGGGAGGGGGGAATGATGATGTCTGTTTGACCAGATAATGTGAAGACAGTGTGTCTTCATTTGAAAAATATGTTGTTTAAAATGTGGACAATTTACTATGAAGTTGTGATGGTCCTAAAGTGTTAACTTGAGTTTTAATTAGATATATAAAGGACAAAGCATCTTGAACATAGTCTGTGTATAGACTACATTATCATGCATTCTTAGTGGCGTTGAAAGTCAGTTAAATGATCACAGTGTTATACTCTACATATTAGCAAAGTGTGTATGTTTATTTTGATCCTCAGCAAGTTTTGACAAAGATAATTTTTTTAGTTGACTTTGTTGGACTGTCAATGTCTAGAATATATGTTGGGATTAACTCTGACTGCCACCAGGTAGTCATCCTTACAGATGCACTGTCTGTCCTGCAAGCTCTCAAGGGTGGTGAACTCCCGCATCTGAGAAATGAACTACACAAGGTAGCTGCCAAAAAGAGAACCATACTTCAGTGGGTACCATCTCATTGTGGTGTACCCGGAAATGAAAAGGCAGATAAACTTGCAAAAAAGGGAGGAGAATGTGAACAAGAAGATAATGAAGTCACATACTTTGAGAAAAAGAGAGCTATCCAGACTATCAGAAGAGAACAGAACCAACCCAAAGATGACTATCACACTCTCGACCGGCAGGGACAGATAACTATTTTTCGCCTCAGGACAGGGCATAACAAACTGAATAAACACATGCACAAGCTACGATTGTCTGCGTCACCACTGTGCACATGTGGATTAAACGAACAAACTGCTGAGCATGTTCTACAGGATTGTCCTCTGTATGAACAGTTAAGAAAGATATACTGGCCCAATGACCCAACACTAAACTCAAAGCTATATGGAGCTAAAGAGGAACTTCAAACAACAGTCGAATTCATCATGAGAACTCGTCTGACGGTGTAAACATCAAAGATGCGATCGCAAGAAGAAGATGTTGGGATTGTTCTTCAAACTTCAGTTTTTTAACTTAAGTTGAGAGTATGTGTGGGTGATTGCAAGGCCTTACCATCAGTTCAAGAATATATCATAACCCACCACCATGCATCAACTTTCTGACATACATACATCACTCAAAGCAACATGGGCGACTTGCTGACTGCAAGTTCAGCAATAAGATGGCGATCAGACAGTAAAGTGTGATTCAACCAGAGAATACTGAACATACAATTGACATTAGTGACTGAATCATGAAGAAAATATTAAATGAATGTTTCTGTCTGTCCCTCCTGGTAACATTAAGTATTTCATCTCGCACGATGTGATTTTCTTTCTCTGTGCTCTGGTGAGGTACCATGTTTGACAGTGATAGCAAAGAGCTGTTAAGAATATACTATTTATCAATTGCCGCTAAGTTTCCCTACTGATAATCGGATGTATGAGTTGTGGTGACAGCTGGTAAGCACTGCGCTGGTCTTTCGGCATCTTGTTTCAGTTTATCGGTTGAAATGAAAAACAGCGGGGCGTGTGTTCGACAGCACATTAAAAAAAAAATTCAGATATGTAGTAATAAGGGGTAAAGGTTAGGAGCCTAAACCTAACCTTAATCCTAGCCATAACAACGTGGGTGACTTATTTGGATGGCATCGAAGACACGTCCCACTGTTTTCATTTCAACCCTATCAAGTCTTCCATTTTCTGTGAAAAAAGCTTCCTTGTCACTTAAACTCTGAAACCTGTTTAATCTTAATGCTGTTGACATGTATGTATTTGGGATAATGATAAGCATACTCAGATACGGCATCCTCATACTTACGATTGTTATACAGCGCATACCAAATGTCTGAATCACTTTAATGGTTTATACACAAAGACATTAACGTAACGCAGTGCTATGGTAAGCTGTAAACAGCTGTGACAAGGGTCGCATGTAAATATTCAAAATAATGAGCGGAACATGATATTGCTGAAATCAGAACTCGGGAAACGAAAAAAAAAATACAACGACTCTACTGTATAAATTATATACTGTGGCCGCACAGTGAAATAGCCATTATTTTCTAGATGTTTTTGGGGACAATTTTGAACAAATCTGGATTGTTTTCGGGGACAAATCCGGAGTTGTGTTCGGGGACAGTCGTTCAAAATGTTGTGGACGTTAGAGAGGGTATGGTCATGTAAAAAATCTGCAGTGTTGCCATGTCCTCGGATTTCGCCTATTTAGTTTTTATTTTTTTAATCATACTTACTTACTTAGTCGTTCCCCTTCTACCGTGAGGTGTAGAGGTTTGGAAGAGAGAGCGCCAGACCATTCTATCAGCTGTCTTCTTCCTGGCCTGGTTCCATTCTAGTCCTCGGTCCTTCAAAGATTGTCTAATGTTGTCCCTCCCAGCGGACTCTGGGTCGTCCTGGAGGTCTGGATCCCTGGCTCTTTGTTTCCCATGCTTGTCGTGGTAGCCGATCTTCTCCCATTCTGCAGACATGGCCAAACCATCTTAGTTGGGACTGTTCTATTTGGGTCTGCAGCGGATGGGATTTTAGGCCTTGACGGATCATCTGGTTGCGGACCATGTCTCTTCTTGTTACTTCAACCACTTTCCTCAGATACCTCATTTCTGAGGTTTGGATCTGGCTTTTGTGGGTTGTAGTCATTGCCCACGACTCGCATCCATATGTCAAGACTGGGACATAGGTGGAGCGGTATACAGCCATCTTCGTTTTCTTACCAACCTCTTTCTTGCTGAGGAATCCACGATTTATGGCCTGAAAAAGTCTCCCAGCCGCTGCTTTTCGAGTGGCCAACTCTTCTTTGATGCCTCCCTTTCGGTCTATAATAGCTCCGAGATATTTAAAGTGGTCGACCTGCTCCAGGACCTGTTCTCCCAACTTAATCTGATGTTTTCTTTCTTCTCGTGATATCACCATGGATTTTGTTTTGGAGCTGCTTATGACCATCCCTCTCTTCTCCAGCTCTTCCTTCCAGACTTGCAGGTTGGATTGGAGATGTGCCTCTGATTTAGCAATCAGGGCAACATCATCAGCAAATGCCAGCTCCGAAATATAGACCTGTCTCATCTTCCAGTACCACACTGAATACTTTCTTGTTCTCTCTTTACATGCCTTGATGACATCGTCCATAAGGAGTATGAAGAGGTAAGGTGATAGGATATCACCTTGTCTTACAACCAGTGGTGGTCCTGAACTCTTCTGACTTATGGTTTGCTGTCCTCACATAATTTCTGCAAGACTTGTAGAAGCTTTGTATAGCATGAATCAGAGGTGCTGGAATATTCTTCCTTGCCAAACAGTCCCAAAGTTTGCTCCATGAAACAAAGATGGATCTCACTCTTATACTCAAGGGCCTTTTCACTCAGCTGTCTGAGTGTGAAGATTAGGTCTTGAGTACTTCGGTTTGCTCGGAATCCGCACTGGACCTCATCCAATTGTGGCTCAGCTAGGCGTCTGAGTCTCTGCTCTAGGATTCTAGAGTAGATTTTACCAGGGACACTGAGAAGGGATATGCCTCTATGGTTTCCACATTGTCGATTGTCACCCTTTTTGAAATTGGTGTTATGATGGCAATCTCCCAATCCTTTGGTATGGTCTTGTTGCACCATGCTGCCTGTAGGACCTTTAAGAGTAATAGGTCGCCTGATGCTCCCATGTACTTAACCATTTCTGGTGTTATGCCATCATGCCCTGCTGCTTTGCCCATCTTGATTTTCTCTAGTGCTGCCCTCAGTTCTTCCATCTTTATGTCATCTTCACCATCATTGGTTTCCTCTTCTGTGTCAGTGGTTATCATTTCTGATGCTTCATCATGCTCACCATCCAGGAGTTCTGAGGAATATTCTTTCCATCTTTCCATTACTTCCTTCGGGGCAGTAAGCAATTTGCCTTGCTTGTCCTTTATAAATTTGAGAGGGCATTGTTTTTCTTTCCTCATGTTCTTTAGGGTCTTATAGAACAATTTCTGGTTTTCTTGTGCATCTTTTTCTAGCTTTTCTCCAAATTCTTCCCAGGACTTCTGTTTTTGCTGCTAGCACTTTGTTCTTTGCTTCTGTTCTGAGTGTCACATATTCTCTATATTTTTCCATTTGTCCTGTTGTGTTTTTAGCTCCTAAGTATTGTTTCCATGCCATTTTCTTCTCTTTTATTTTCTCTTTGACTTCCTCTGTCCACCAAGGTGTCCTCTTTCTCTGGTTCCCAAGTCGGACTTCACCGCATGCTTCCGCAGCAGCTGTCTTTATGATATCCTTGAATTTATTCCAGAGGGTTTCCAAGTCATCAGGTCGTTCTTCTGTGTTGCTCACTGCTGTAGCAATAAGCCCATGATATCTGGTCTTAATTTCTGGCTCTCTCAGCTTGTAGGTACTAATGCTCATTTTTTAATCATGATCATCTATACCTTTCAGCTCCCCGGGAGTACAGGCCCTCAACAAAGATTTGCCAAGCCCTCCTGTTCTTTTCCGTCCGCTCAAGATCTGTTTATATCTTCTTTATCTCTTCCATGTGTATCTCACGCTATCTTCTCAATGTAGTGTTTTGTCTCGCTATGTCTCTTACCTAGATGGTCAAGGTGCTTTGTCAGAGTCCACTGAATTACATTTTAATGGTTTATATTGTTTTCATAATACAGTCATTAACCAGTAAGAAGATACATGGTGACAGGGTGTGACGATACGGTTGTGCGATTTCACGTCCAGTCCGGCAGGATCACTTTTTTTCTTCATTTTTCTCTTCCTCTCACTCGTCGCTTTTATTTGGCATATTTTATGGCCTTCCATTCATTATTTTACTCTCTTTGCTGAGTCTAGTAGTTGAAAATCTTTAACACTCCACTTCCCTGCGGAAATATTTGCTATGGGACGGTCTTTATCTTGTTTACTACTCCTCGGACTTATTTACGTTCAGCTAGGTGAACTGGGGTATTATCGTAACAATACCCAGTCATTATCACCGGTCAGCGAGCGAGATTCTTATCATGAAAAGACGGTCTCGCCCGATCAACATCTATAGAAGCCAATATTGTCTGTCTGAGATAGCCGTCTGAGGTGGGCAGATTACACAGGTGGTAGATGCGTTTATCGTTTCACGGGACCATCCATGTGTGTGATTATCACGAAAATCTGTCTGGAGAGACAATATGTAGCATCTGGACATCAAATGAGTTCACAGATAGTGTTTATGAGTTGTGCACAGGATGCCCGCGGAAGTCTGACGCAACGATATAACATCACTGTAAGAGGTCACGCGTGGATATTAAATTTAATATTTTGAAACACGTGAGGGTATTTTTCGAATTTGAAAAACGCCGCTACCCACGTAGTGCTGAACGAGATTCGATTGGATTGGTTCATTTTGAGGAGTTGAAATGTACAATGCATTTTACTGGCACACTAGTTAGAAGTGCAATATGTGATTTGCATTAAGAACTGAGAATATAGTGTGATGAAAACACAGACACACATCACACAGAGAGACTGCAGCGCACAAATCATATCAGCGACTCCTAAAAGCCAGAAAGAAAAAGGAGACATTGGACTTACAAGACTGGAAACTAAAAGGGGCCATGACTTTAATTAACAAGACTGGAATCCTAGGAATTTGATCACAAGTCATAGAGGAATTTAACAAAAGTTTTCACAGGCCCAGGTGATTTCAAAGAACATCCGCCATCAGAGGAATTAACTCTAATTTCCCAGATCAAGTCATAGAGGAATTAAACAAAAGTTTTCCCAGGCCAGAATTTCGCAGAACACCCGCCGTCAGAGGAATTAACCCTAATTTCCAGACCAAAGTGATTTCGAAGCTTCTAATATAGAGCTGTGTCCAGTCTCTAAATCTGTGCAAGGAGATTGTGTATTCCCAATATTTTGGGGTAAGTGTAAACAATTTATTTACTAATGTAAATTCTACAGGTTTCTTCCTAAGTGGTTATGTACAAGGCTAGCAACCTCAACATATGAAAATAGTATGTGCATGAACCACTACTGCAAGAGCTGGTGATTGTTTCTGACTAGTCGTGCGGGAAACCCGACAGCAGAGCGACCCCAGACTCCGACGGGAGTAGTGATGAGAAATGAGTGATGATTACCTCACCTGTGCCTAAGGTGTAACATATTATCTTGTGAGATTTGTGTACCTTTTTTAATTGTAATTCAGGCAAATCATTATTCACGCACTCCAGACGCAATATCCTAGTTAACACCCAGAAGGATATTATTGAATTTTTATCATATTCCCTGAGTTACACTGTGTGCTCTGGAATTTAATTTTTCTGAGAGGTTAACATTGGTGGTTAGTTTGCGGCAAACAAATATACTTAGCAGGCATTTGTTTCTTTCTATTTGTCTAAAGTTCGTGGTTACAAGCCATCAGACGATTTGTGGTATTCACGCCGCTATTGTGAGGGAAAGCATCCACCTTAACTGCCTACATCGGAAGAGAGTGTGAAGAAGGCTTCCGTCATCACAGAATTGATGAACCACAGCTGCAAGACTCATCTGTAGTAAATTTTTTTTGGGTCACAGGCAACAGCAAAACACGGACATTCATAGTGCCCCGACCCAACCTCTGTGAGGAAAAATTTAATTTACCTTTCACCCCCATTTAATCCTTATTTTAACTTGTTGAACTAATTGACTATTAAATTTGTTGTATGTTATTTTAAACTAAACAAATAATTGTTTATTCAGTCATTAGAAGCATGAAAGCAAACGTATGAGCAAGATTATTTAATAATTACATATATATAGAGAGAGGGTCATTACGTATAAGAGGGCATTCGTTGGATTACACCAACTGGGGGCTTAAAGGGCCAGAACCATTGCTTAAACCCTTCACAAAAAGCGACGGACCAGATAATAAGTTAACAAATTGCTCAGCACTAAGCAGCTTTTGTTCTTGACTTCTGGGAATATCTTGTGAAACTACCCTAAGGTAGAAGCGGCATACACCTTCTATCTACATCTCTGCCAAGAGTAATCTTGCGCAAAGATAGATACCTTGGACGACCTACTTTAGATACGCTTGCGTTTTGGCCATAAGTGGGCCACTACTGCACAGCAGGGGAGGCAATCCGTGACACAGGGGTATCCATTTTTAATAAGTAACAAAAATATAAAGAAAGAGAGAAAGAATGAATGAATGAATGAAATTAAAACGAAAGAAAGAAAGAAACAGGACATTAGACACTAGTTTTGTCTTTCCCTCTTTGTTTATTTCTGTGTTCGCACAACTGTTTTATTTTTTAACCAGTTTTTGCGGACATTTTTAAGCGGTCGAGGACTGTGGTTTTTTTCCCTACTTAGTTTCTTGTTTGTTTATTTCTTTCTGGAAGGAAGTATTGTGGATGTACTCGGTAATGGTTGAATTGTTCTATTTCTTTGTATGTCTCTGCTGACTTGACTGCACGAATTTTAATTCTGATTGTCGCTTTGGGGGTGTATTAGTTCTACAAGATTATATATATATAGCATGAGGCAGTGAAGATACATAATTCCAATCTCATTCGTCAGATGATTATTCAGTACCGGTAACTGTGTTGTCCCTCAATTCTCTTAGCCTGAATTAGAGACGAGAGTAATGTTTCTTCCTATCACCCCGCTGTCACCACTGCCATAAATAGCTTTAACGTTTCCGTGTAAGATTTAAGGTCGATAATATAATAATTAGGCTTCCGCTGACACGACACCTGTTACCGTAACAGGCTAGCAACCTTCCACATGACTATTGACAAAAAGAAGCGGGAGGTAAGTGCTGCTGTAACAACCTAATAATATAAAGTAAACAAAACACAACACAAATGGCAACAATAACAATGAAAAATGAGCAATACGCTAATAATAGCCCCTTCAGTCATAACTGACTATGGGAATGCGCCCCTGAGGTGACAGCCCTCACTGTTTATTTCCTGGTGCTCCTTTCGACGTTTTCTCCTCTCTTCTGCTTGTTGTGTGAGCTTCTTTTCACCCAATCTGAAATGGCGCCGTAAATAGCATCGCCACTTGGTACTATCGGCAGCTTCATCCTCCCACGTTGCTGGATTTATGTCCAGTGCCCTCATATCTCTCTTGCACACATCTCTGAACCTCAGCTGCGGTTGCCCAACTGTTACGCTAGTAGCATTTGAAAGGTACGATGCGTCACACACCCAGGACCTTCCGTGCGACAACCCTGCCTAGCTATGCAAGCGAATCACACCATCCTCCCTGCCACCTAGGCATCACAAAAATGATGCTTCGATGACGGGTCTTTAGTGGACCCGCAACACATAACACCGGAAGTTTACAATGGGCAGTCCAGCCTAGTGCCCTAGATTCATAGAGAGTTACGCCAACTAAAATGTGGCCGCCATTTTCGGCCGTACCCGTATTGCAGGAAAATGGACCCAATCGCGAGTTTCAGACCCAATTTGCATTTTCGTTTAGGTTAGCTAATAATTTGAAATAAAATTAGATGCAAATACAGTAGCACATATTTGTACTATTATTTGTATTTCAACTAACAAAACAAAAAGAAGAAAACTAGTTTACTTACCGGTTTATTGAAAAGAATCAGTAGCGTGGATTTTTAACACATACTCCGTTGAATTTTATATTCCGTTAGAATTCCACTATTTAGCAACAAATATTCCGTTAGAGTTGCAACACTTAGCAAAACATACTCCCTTCGAATTGAACTATTAACCTAGTTTGACATGTGGAAACTGGTGAATGACTGTTGTAGACACTGACAGTTTTACTAGATCCAGATAATCACATCAGTTTATGTTTTCATTAAAAATGCGACTATGTACAGATAGTTTTAACACAATCTAATTTCATATTTTGGACCGGAGATTTTATTATAGTTTTATTATATAATTATATTATATATATATATATATATATATATATATATATATATATATATATATATATATATATATATATATATATATATATATATATATATATATATATATATATATATATATATATATATATATATATATATACACACACACACATACATAATTTATATATTATATAATTTTTTATTATTATATAATAATAATATTATATAATTTATTATATAATTTTGTTATCATGTTATTATAATTAATGAATATTAATAAAATATTACAAATATAAAATTGTATTATATTATATAATTTTTATTATATAATTTTGATATTTTATATATTATAATTATACAGTTATATAATTTATATTGTATAATTTAAAATTATATAAATTATATATATATATATATAAATATATATATATATATATATATATATATATATATATATATATCAAGCTCTGAAGCTCCTGTTGGCTTTGAGTGACGACTGCAGCATCATCAGCCTAAAGATTATTTAAAAATATCCTATGTGTGTCAGTTGTGTAGTGGTACGAATGTGCTGAGTCAGGATGATGGCAAGAGAACAGTTGGGCGACCACAGCTGAGGTTCAAAGATGTGTGCAAGAGAGATATGAGGGCACTGGACATGGATCCAGCAACATGGGAGGATGAAGCTGCCGATCGCACTAAGTGGCAATGCTATTTACGGCGCCACCTCAGATTGGGCGAAGAGAGGCTCACACAACAAGCAGAGGAGGGGAGAAAACGTCGAAAGGAGCACCAGGAAAATAAGCAGCTGAGGCTGTCACCTCAGGGGCGCATTCCCATAGTCAGTTATGACTGAAGGGGCTATTATTATTATTATTTATATTATATATATATATATATATATATATATATATATATATAATATATATATATATATATATATATATATATATATATTATATATATATAAAATATATATATATTTTTAATATAGAAGAGGTAATATACATATACATATATATATATATATATATATATATATATATATATATATATATATATATATATATATATATATATATATATATATATATATATATTATAATTTGCATTATTATATAATAATAGTATTATATAATTTATTATATAATGTTATATAATTTTATTATAATTAAAAAATATTAATAAAATTATAAAAATATAAAATTTTATTACATTATATCATTTTATATATTTAAATTATATAATTATAAAATTATATAATTTATATTATATAATTTAAAATTATATAGATTATATAAATATATAAAAATAAATATATATAAATAAAAATATAAATATATAAAAAATATAAATACATAAATATAAATAAATATAAATATATAAATATAACTGACTATGGGAATGCGCCCTTGAGGTGACAGCCCTCACTGTTTATTTCCTGGTGATCCTTTCGACGTTTTCTCCTCTCTTCTGCTTGTTGTGTGAGCTTCTTTTCACCCGATCTGAGGTGGCGCCGTAAATAGCATCGCCACTTGGTGCTATCGGCAGCTTCATCCTCCCACGTTGCTGGATTTATGTCCAGTGCCCTCATATCTCTCTTGCACACATCTCTGAACCTCAGCTGCGGTTGCCCAACTGTTACGCTAGTAGCATTTGAAAGGTACGATAGCGTCACAAATGTGGAGCTGATGACAAGAACCAGACAAGTGCCAGTGGAATAAGAAATGACGACGCAGGCGATGGGTAGGACACACGCTGAGGAAACATGTTGACATCATTACAAAGCAGTCCTTATTGTGGTACCCCTAGCGTAAGAGAAGCAGAGGTTGGCCGAAAACACACACACGGAGAAGAGAGCTGGAGGCAGAAATGAAAATAAAGAAGATATGGAAAGACCTTGAGCCGATGGTAGGCGGCAGGGGGACTTGCGACTTGGCATATGTTTGTCGATGGCCTATGTAATGGCCACTGACTGCTTTGACGGTCGGTGGCTAAGGACGGAAGAAGAAGAAATGTTTACGACCGGAAATTTGACTGAATAATCTGAACGGCTCCTGCACATAAATCCCGTGTGGATGGGAAGGAGCGAAGCTCCTGACCGGGTTGGAAGGAAAGTCCACTGACCCCCCAGCCTCGCAATGACATGTCATTGGGCCGAAAGAGCCGGAAAGCTCGAGTGCCGCTGGTTATAGAAAAAAAAAAAAAGTACAGTAAGTACAGGACAGAGGGTAGGTTTTGGTATTGTATAAACATTTATAACAAATTCAGTATGTTACAATTAGAGGGATGCTTCCGGAACGTAGATTTAAATAAAAACTAACACAATTTTTCGTAAAAAGCAGAGGGACACAAACATAAAACGTAAGAACCATAAAATAAATTTATGAAGTTATGAATCGTATGTGTAGTAGCTATGTTTTTATAATTTTTCTTGTTCGCATTATTTCGAACTTGTTTAAACAGAGACCACATAATAGTCACCTTTTTTTTAATTAAAGTATCACGTTCAACCCTTGATGGGTTATAATTAGGACATATCGTATACTAATTCAAGAAAATAAAGTCAGATTTCCAATATCCAAATATAGTACCTTCTTCCACCCTCCACTCAGTCCAAACAGAGTAAATCAAAACTAAATTTATGTGCATGTTTTTGTGTATGACCTCCCCTTTCCAAGAAATTAACAAACAATAAAAATAAAAAACGGAAAAAAACAAACAAACAAAACTAAAATGAAGTCTCTCATAACGGCCCTGTTGTTAACAAGGTGAGAAGGGGTGAGAAAGCCCGAGGGTGTCTGAGATTACATCAAATCCACCAATTATCTGCCATCAGCCATTCAAGCACCCCATCAGCCCCTTTTCCTCACACCATCAGTGATCCTTATACATACATTTTAGTTCTTGTTATATATTGTTTTACTATATTGTGCAATTCTCTAGGTATGTCTCTCCTCAACACCTGTTCCACAGTTATGGATGAATTGCATTCCTGTAAATAATCTAATATTGGTTTTCTCTGTTGTTCATACTTCGTACATTTTAATAGGAAATGCTCTATATTATTTTTTTCTGGACACTCTGCGCAGTAAGGTTCTTCTGTTCTAAAATAGCCCATTCCTAGATGCAGTCTAGGAAGTTTCTTATTGCTAGGAATTTTTAGTTCTCTAGATACGGTACCTGACACGTTCTTGTTGGAGCCTGTCAGGTATCTAGAGAACTACTAGCCACTTCAGTCATAACTGACTATGGGAATGCGCCGCTGAGTTGACATCCCACAGCTGCTTTTTTCTCTGGCGTTCCTTTCGACTTTTGCTCCTCTCTTCCGCTTGCCGTGAGAGCTTCTTTTCGCCAAATGTTAGATCACAATGAAGTGAAAATATCGGCGCACATAATTATATTAAAAATGAAAAGTTTAAATGTTTTGTAGAAGCGATGGATGTTAAAGTTAATGTTAATCAGAATCGACGCCATTGCACTCCGGGAAAACCCATAGGTGCTCAGTCTCCCTTATCAAATGTCGAAGGGTATGAATGCTAACTGTTCTTGTTGCGCACTGGTTGTATACACGCCGGATGCGTCCTCTCATACGCCCATCCCTGCTGGTCTCACGTTTGATGCCAAATTCCAGCAGTCTTAGCTTTGATGATTCATCGATTGCAGTGTCATTCTCTAATAGGCGATCATGAATCGCCTTCAGTATTTCTCTTTTATCCGTGTTCAATTCACCTTCTATGGGTACTCTTAAAGCTAGTCTGTCACCTCTTTCATTACCGCGTACCCCTGCATGAACAGGACAGTAGATCCATATCGATGCTTCGATGGAGGTTTTCCATTCATGTCGGAGCCATCCATTTTGAACCTTTCGAAGTATGGATTGTGAGTCTGATACAATAACTGCCTTTGTTAATAAAGTCTCAGACAGCCATCTTAAGGCAGCAGTAACTGCCTTTACCTCTATTCTCATGCTGGAGGTTGTTATCAAAGCCCCGCTATGTTCAGCGACGGTTCTGCCCTTTACTCTAGCAGAGAAGCCCCACCCTGATTTATTACCACGGATTACAGACCCATCAGTGTACACAATGGCATCATCATCCCCAGCATAAAGATTTATTCTTCATAACCCTCCACACCCAAAGGAGCATAGGCCTTCGACAAACACATGCCAAGTCCTCCTGTCACATGCCAAGTTCTTTCCACGTTCTCCTCATCATTTTCACCTCTGTTTCCAGCTCTCTTCTCCATGTGCTTCTTGGTCTACCTCTGCCTCTCTTGCCCTGGGGGTTCCAGAACAAGGACTGCCTTGTAATGATATCAACAGGTTTCCTCAGTGTGTGTCCTATCCATCACCGTCGTCTTCTTCTCCTTTCTTGTTCCACTGACACTTGTCTGGTTCTTGTCATCAGTTCCACGTTGGTAACCTTGTCATACCATTTTTATCCTTCTATTCTAAGCAAGCACCCATTTATGAAAGTCTGTAGCTTTTTGGTTGTTGTCTTTGTTGTTCTCCATGTTTCAGAGCCATATAATAGTACTGACTTCACATTTGAGTTGAAGATTCTTATTTTCGTGTTGGATCCGATTTCTCTTGATCTTCATATATTTCCCAATGCAATGAAAGCTCCTCTTGCTTTTTGTATTCTTATTTTGATATCACTGTCTGTCCCTCCAACGTTGTCTATATTGCTGCCAAGATATGTGTACGATTCTACATCTTGTAGTGGTGTTTCTTCAAGTTCAACCCTGTTATCATTACCTGCATTTATTCTCATTGTTTTTGTCTTTTCCCTGTGTATTTTCAGACCCAATTGCTGTGACCTCTCATCGAGTGTTTTCAATTTGTCCTGCATCTGATTACGGTTATGGGACAGAAGAGCCAAGTCATCAGCAAAATCCAGATCATCCAACTGCTTAGTCAGAGTCCACTGGATTCCATTTCTGTTGTGTGTTGTCGATGTTCTCATAACCCAGTCTATTGCTAGTAAGAAAAGAAATGGAGACAAGAGGCATCCCTGTCACACTCCCGTTCTTATCCCAAACGGTTCTGTAAGCTGTCCTTCATGAAGAACTCTGCATATCATGTCTTCATATGTGTCACGCGTAGGGAGAGAGCAAGGTCGACACAGGTCAACTGCTCACTATAACACTAAGAATATAGATTGATTTTCTTGCAATACTGTAATAATGATGTTATTTGTTATGAAACCAAGAGGTTAACTGTCTGGAATCAAGGGTAATTAAATACCATATAAGAATATCAGACAAGTTGTTCTCCCACGTGACTTTGTTCCACAACTAACATACACCACACGATGTTGACAATTCGACAGTAAAAAAAGGACAGTAAACAAGAAAGGGAAGTAATCACAAAAAGAGAGCCCTGGACAGGCTTATGATATTTTATCAAATTGACTCAGACGTGTAGTAAGTAAATAAACAATATGCTATTTATTAAGGGAATCACATTTACAAAGGGTTATTTTACATCTGATGAAAAAAAAAATATGGACGTTTAAATCTGAAAAATAAACAGGAATCTAGGTCCCAGTGGGGTGCTTTATTTTCTTCCCTGACTAAGTCTGAGCGTTTGATGGCTATGGGTGTATGTGGTCTTCCTTCGCTTTATTATACTTATCGTAGTGTTCTTGTAGGATGTAGGCTGAGAGGACACTCTGCTGTGACTTCTTGATGAGAGCACGTGGTGGTGACTGACTGCCCTGTGTGGCACTAGTGTCTTTAAGGATGTCTGGTTCACACTCAGGGGTGAAGATTCAGTCCCTGTCCCTTCTTGATTTTTGGGGCTCAGCAAAATTGAGGGAGGTCGAAGCCAGGTCCTATGTTACTGACACTCTGCACTGGAGAACAAAGTAAGGGGACCATTAATCTCTTGTCTAAAGAGATTTTACATGTATTAAGTTCCTCCCCGAAGACTTTTGGTCTCAGAGCATAGGCACACTTACCACTGAAGACTTTGACTGTCCAGTACACTGTATGTAAAATATATCTCAGTGACCATTGTCTAACAGGCTCTGTCCTCATCCTTCCAAGTCAAGTGTCTCTCCTCTACACTTAATATGTCTTACTATTTTCCACAATCAACAGTCTGTCTTGTAGTCTGGTGTATCTTTAGTTAATAATTAATTCTTAATTATTTTTCAGCAAGGAACAACAGCTTTCATAATGTATACTCATAACAGAGTTGTGTTCTAATAAGGCAAGCAATAATGCACAGTAATAAAATACTATAAGCAAATCATATAAGAAAATTAATAATATGTTATACAGGTACATAATGGATATGGAAGAACTAAATCCAATAGCATAACATATGTTTCTTATCATAGTCAACCACATACTTCTTCTGCAAATTACACTTGTATCATTAAGCAATAATTAAACAAATAATTTTGGGAGATAACTCACCACACAAAATCACTTCAGGTTCACACAATCAGAACTTGAATATTTGAATATATTCATAAGCACGTTATTGACTTTACACACAGTTGTGTACAATCTGTGTATATTCTTTAAAAGTCTTATGTACTTAAAATTTAGTTTAGGCTGCTTTCACGGTGTTCATCAAGAGAGTAAAGTAAAGTTACATTTTCCTCTGATAAATACAGTTTAAGACCGGAAATAGGTGGTCGTCTATGGGTCACGGGTTAATTGATGTCACCCAGAAAAAAACCCACCATTACCATCGCGTCTTCGCAAAACCCTACCTGCGGAATCTAAATGGCCTGTTAACGAAATTTAATACAAGAACTTCACCTGATCTCGCGTTCTCGTAGGAAAAAAAAAGAAGGGGGTCATAGGGAAGACTAGAAAACAGTGACAGGATGGACTGAGTAAAGGAATGTGGAAGATTTAGGAAGAGAAAGGATAGACTGCTCCATGACAGATAGCCCCCCATTTAAGTTAGTGGTCAGACTAACAACGCGAGTCTAACTTTCTCTGTGCATTCTATCACGTATGATTCTAACGTCACGTCTAAACTTCACTCTCTTCATTTACTTTTACGATCCTCTCGGACAGCGATGCTGAATCCGATGGTGTTTCTTCGATTGTGTCTAATTCTGCCAGCGTATGCCTGCTCAGAAAGTCTGCTCCCACGTTGATCTTCCCTGGGATGTATTCCACCTTGAAGGAATAGGGCTGAAGTAGTAAAGCCCAACGCATGAGTCGTGCATTAAGTTTCTTTGACGCCGCTAGAAACATAAGTGGGGCATGGTCACTTTGTACTGTAAATTTTACTCCATAGAGATATGGCTGATGTTTTTTGTACCGCCCATACCAAGGCAAGACACTCCTTTTCAATTGTTGAATAATTCCTCTCTGCTGAGTTTAACCTACGACTGGTATAGGCTACAGGAAACAACAAGTCAGGATTGTTATCATCTGTCTGCATCAGTGAAGACCCAATTCCAATGTTACATGCGTCTACGCGCAGCACAAACGGCTTTGCTAGGTCCGGTAGTCTCAGTATAGGTCGTGATGTCAGCTTATGTTTAAGTGTAGCATACACTTCTTCACAATCCGGAGTCCAAACTACTTTCTCTGGCTGGCCTTTCCTGGTCAGATCCGTCAGCAGGGCGGTCAGTGTGTTAAAACCCTGAATAAAGCGCTGGTAATATGCACAAAGGGACATAAATGAACGGGTGTCTTTCTTGGTAATAGGACGCGGTGCTTGTTTTATTTTCTCAACGTTTTTATCCACAGGCCACATACAGCCATGAGTGATCGTGTGTCCCAGAAATTCTAACTCCTTGAAACCAATTAAACATTTACTGGGTCGCGCCGTAAGTCCCGTCTCTTTCAGTCGCTGGAGCAGCTGGGCGAGGGCTTCCAAATGTTCCTCAAATGTGCTCGTTGCTATTAATATGTCATCCATAAAGTTGTGGATGGCATTATTTTGCAATGGGGTGAGTAATTTCCTCATCATTCTGGTGAAGATACCCGGAGCGTTGCTCAACCCAAATGGCAGAACATTAAACTGATAATGTCCTTCAGACGTACTGAAAGCAAGCAACGGCCTAATTTCTTTCTTGACCGGGATTTGATAATAACCCTTGCTCAGGTCAATTTTTGTGAAGAATTTGGCCTTACTTAATTTGGTGAAGAGTCCATTGGGGTCAGGTAAGGGTTCTGGTTGGGACTATGTCACTTTCATCTCAAACTCGACGAGATTTGTCAGACCCGGCCTATCTGTGAGCACTTCTGAGTGTTCTTCTAAAAGTTGTTTGACTTGTTCACCTTCTGCACTCCCTAAAGTTGAGCTTATTTGCACATCCTTGTGCGATTCTTGTGGACGAAGCGGATACTCAACATATATTTTGTCTTCATTATCCACTTCTGTGGCAACCGCCAGGGTCATAAGATGAGCTGGTTCGGGGTTTGGGCGTTCAACGTACTTTTTAAGAAGATTTACATGATAAATCTTATGTTTCCCCTTCTTGGAGATTTTTATAATTAGTACGAGAAATCTTCTGTACCACTTCAAATGGTCCCTGCCAACCGATTTGAAGTTTATTGTTGCCACTGGGCAACAACAAAAGTACTTTCTCCCCAATATGCAATTCCCTGTCCTTGGCTGATTTGTTGTAATGTTTGGCATACTTACTACGCGCTCGTCGCAAGTTTGTTGATGCCATCTCCCAACCAACCTTTAAGCGTTCCTTGAGTTCCTGGACATATTTTGACGCCGTAACAATACTGTCGTCTGCACTTTCATCTGTCATAGCCCGAAGAAGAGCTTCAAGCGGTCCTTTGATTGGACGCCCGAACAATAAGGTGGCGGGAGAGAGACCTGTCGAAGAGTGTGGCACTTCTCGGTAGGCAAATAGTGCTGCAGGCAGAAACAAATCCCAGGTTTCTGGTTTTTCCTGAGCCAATTTGCGCAACATAGTGATGAGAGTTCCATTGAACCTCTCAACTTGTCCATTGGACTGAGGATGATAGGGCGAGGTGTGAATATGCTGTGTACGAAATACTCGGAAAACCTCTTCCGCTAACTTTCCCTTGAACTGTGACCCATTATCCGTAAGTATTTGTCGAGGAAAACCTAGCCTGGTGAATATACTCACTAATGCTTCTGCTACATGCACTGAGTCTGATGAGGGTAGTGCAATGGCTTCACCCCACATTGTACATGTGTCGACTAGTGTTAAAATGCAGCGGTTCCTCCTTTTAGTTCTCAGAAGAGGTCCTATGATATCCACAGCTACTCTCTCGAAGGGAGTTCCTATTATTGGCATCTCTCCTAACGTCGCTGGGGATGTCCAATGTTTAGGTGCCACTCTTTGACACTGGGCACAGGACTTAACAAATCGGATGATATCTGCATTCATCCCCCGGCCAATAGTAATGGGCTGATATGCGTTGCATGGTGGCATTTTGACCCATGTGACCACTGAATGGAAGTGCATAACCCATCTCCAAGATTTGGTTCCTGTACGTAGATGGAACGACTAGTTGCCCATGTTCTAGTCCTATGTTTCCTGCTCTACGATATATTAATCCCAATTTCATATAAAAGTTTCCTTTCTGCAGGGGAGTATTGGCAAATGGCAGTTTCTTGAAGCAGGAGGCCAGAGTTGTATCCTGTGTTTGAGCATTCTTTAACTCCTGAGGGAGGGGATTCTGCACAGGTGCTGGCTCCTGTTCCCTCGCAGCTTTACTTCTGGTTATCACTGCCGCAATAACAAGAGGTTCTTTTGGTTCACCTAGGAATACGTATCTATAACCCAAGATCAGGTCATAGATTGGGTCATCCATGACTACTGCTCTTATCTGTCCTGACACAAAGCGGGATTCTACCTGGATATTTGCTATTTGCAGAGTCATTGTCTTGTCACCTTTTGTGGCTCCACGAAGTTCCACAGTGTCTGGTGTTACCTGGCCAGGGTCTACCAGTGATGAGGCGACAACTGCATCAAATTCCAGTCCCGTGTCATAGAGGCATAATACGTGCTGTCCATTTACCTTCACTGTGTCGGTAACGGACGGTCGATTGAGGCTATTCGTTTGCCTCATTGAATTCTTCTTTGGCGATTTAGTCTGTATGAATGCAGCATGTTGAGGAGCGGGTTTAATTTACATTCTTGAGTGTGGTGTGTGTGTTTGTCTTACTCTCCTTACCCCCCTTCATCGCCGTTTCCTGGTTAGTAGAGGCTCTCTCCTGTTTTATACTATTATAAGTTTGTGATGTGTTCTGTGCTTTATGGGAAAATCCACTAGATTTAGGGTGATTGTCGGAACAGGGGTGTGTAGATCTTGGTGCACGCAGTATCATAAATTTCCGTCGTGTAGACTGAGCTTCTGCCAAAGCTCCCTGAAACCTTTCAGCCAGAGTGAGTAACGACTCAAGGTTTTCGGCCCCCATGCTCTGCTAGGAACCTTCTCATATCTGGTGTCATTGTGTCCTTGAGTTGTTCCATAATAATCATTTCCTGAATCCCTTCCAGAGACTCAGGAAAGTTTCCTAACGTGCGCCATTTTTGCAGATAGGATTCGAGGCGAGATGCAAACTGTGCAAATGTTTCCCCTATGTCTCTTCTGGCCCGACGAAACTGCTTCCTGTAAGCTTCTGAATTAAGTTCAAATCTTTGTAAAAGAGCCTTCTTTAGAGTATCATATTTATTTTGCTCAGTAATTGGCAACTTCATGTACACCTCATATGCTGTTCCACGCAATCCTTGTGAGAGTTTGAGCGCCCATTTATCTTTGTCCAGACCATACGACGAGGCAAATCGTTCGAATCTATCAAGGTACGTGTCGATTTTCTCAGCGCTGTTGGAGAAAATTTCTAAAGGAAATGACATAGCATTAGTTCCTGTAGCATGACTGGTAATTGTGTTACCATCTGCTGAAGGAGAGGCACCAGAAGATTCTAATGTACTGGGACTAGCCTCTACTTCAACTCTTCTAGCTTCTACGTCTAATTCCTTTAATCTAGTTTCATGCTGCCTTTCTTTTTCTCTCTCCTCTGCTTGTCGAATTTCTCTCCTCTCCTGTGCTTCTCTCTCTGCTCGCTCCTTTTCTAATCTCTCTTCTCTCTGTCAAGATGTTTTATCGATTTCGGCGCTAATGAAACTCGTTAACTCATTACCTACCATCCCCCCCCATGTCCTTAGCGAATTCCATTAAACTAGATCTTACTTTGGCTAATTCAGCCATTGTTGGTGCTGAATAAATCTTGTGGGTAAATTATCTCCCAATATACAAGAACAATTTTTTACCAAAGCAATAATGTTAGTCAGTGAATAGAATATGACTAATAGCACATTAACTCCATACACTCACTCACTCCTTAACTAAAATTAACTTCTTAGAAAGTTATTTGAAAAAGGAAAACCACCACACTACTAGCTTCAATTAATTCTTAATATCCTGTCCAGATGCTACAACGATAAAGTCTAGGGGATAAAAAAAAGATTCTTACTCTAGAAGGTGAAGAAAAGCAATATTTTTGAGCAAAGTTGGCAATGGTTTATGCCTCAGCTTTTGCTATTCGTATCACCAGCGAGAGCTACTGTGCGCTAGGATACTTAAATCTCGAGGCGAGCCCCCACTTGTCACGCGTAGGGAGAGAGAGCAAGGTCGACACAGGTCAACTGCTCACTATAACACTAAGAATATAGATTGATTTTCTTGCAATACTGTAATAATGATGTTATTTGTTTATGAAACCAAGAGGTTAACTGTCTGGAATCAAGGGTAATTAAATACCATATAAGAATATCAGACAAGTTGTTTCTCCCACGTGACTTTGTTTCCACAACTAACATACACCACACGATGTTGACAATTCGACAGTAAAAAAAGGACAGTAAACAAGAAAGGGAAGTAATCACAAAAAGAGAGCCCTGGACAGGCTTATGATATTTTATCAAATTGACTCAGACGTGTAGTAAGTAAATAAACAATATGCTATTTATTAAGGGAATCACATTTACAAAGGGTTATTTTACATCTGATGAAAAAAAAAATATGGACGTTTAAATCTGAAAAATAAACAGGAATCTAGGTCCCAGTGGGGTGCTTTATTTTCTTCCCTGACTAAGTCTGAGCGTTTGATGGCTATGGGTGTATGTGGTCTTCCTTCGCTTTATTATACTTATCGTAGTGTTCTTGTAGGATGTAGGCTGAGAGGACACTCTGCTGTGACTTCTTGATGAGAGCACGTGGTGGTGACTGACTGCCCTGTGTGGCACTAGTGTCTTTAAGGATGTCTGGTTCACACTCAGGGGTGAAGATTCAGTCCCTGTCCCTTCTTGATTTTTGGGCTCAGCAAAATTGAGGGAGGTCGAAGCCAGGTCGTATGTTACTGACACTCTGCACTGGAGAACAAAGTAAGGGGACCATTAATCTCTTGTCTAAAGAGATTTTACATGTATTAAGTTCCTCCCCGAAGACTTTTGGTCTCAGAGCATAGGCACACTTACCACTGAAGACTTTGACTGTCCAGTACACTGTATGTAAAATATATCTCAGTGACCATTGTCTAACAGGCTCTGTCCTCATCCTTCCAAGTCAAGTGTCTCTCCTCTACACTTAATATGTCTTACTATTTTCCACAATCAACAGTCTGTCTTGTAGTCTGGTGTATCTTTAGTTAATAATTAATTCTTAATTATTTTTCAGCAAGGAACAACAGCTTTCATAATGTATACTCATAACAGAGTTGTGTTCTAATAAGGCAAGCAATAATGCACAGTAATAAAATACTATAAGCAAATCATATAAGAAAATTAATAATATGTTATACAGGTACATAATGGATATGGAAGAACTAAATCCAATAGCATAACATATGTTTCTTATCATAGTCAACCACATACTTCTTCTGCAAATTACACTTGTATCATTAAGCAATAATTAAACAAATAATTTTGGGAGATAACTCACCACACAAAATCACTTCAGGTTCACACAATCAGAACTTGAATATTTGAATATATTCATAAGCACGTTATTGACTTTACACACAGTTGTGTACAATCTGTGTATATTCTTTAAAAGTCTTATGTACTTAAAATTTAGTTTAGGCTGCTTTCACGGTGTTCATCAAGAGAGTAAAGTAAAGTTACATTTTCCTCTGATAAATACAGTTTAAGACCGGAAATAGGTGGTCGTCTATGGGTCACGGGTTAATTGATGTCACCCAGAAAAACCCACCATTACCATCGCGTCTTCGCAAAACCTAACCTGCGGAATCTAAATGGCCTGTTAACGAAATTTAATACAAGAACTTCACCTGATCTCGCGTTCTCGTAGGAAAAAAAAAGAAGGGGGTCATAGGGAAGACTAGAAAACAGTGACAGGATGGACTGAGTAAAGGAATGTGGAAGATTTAGGAAGAGAAAGGATAGACTGCTCCATGACAATATGTTTTCTTTATTAAATTAATGATCTTCAGGGGAACTCCATAATGCCTCACCAATTTCTAAAGTGATTCTCTGTCTACACTGTCAAATGCCTTTTCGTAGTCCACAAATCCAATGTATAGTGGTGAATTCCATTCCAGACTTTATTCATTATTCTCAAAGTGGCTATCTGGTCTGTACAGGATCTATTTTGTAGAAAACCTGCTTGTTCATATCTGTTACCTCTCCTTTCTGTTGTGTTGACTGGCCTGTCGGGCTTACTGTCAGTGGCCGACATATTATACTGTTCAAAAAAAGAAACGCATAGCTACTGAAGGCACACACATAGCCATAATTTTGACATTCAATAACTTTTTGAATTTAATGAGTTAATTGTTCAAATTGCACACAAGAATACCTTAGGGTTCAACCAATCAATTGACAGTTGTTTTGCATCTGGGTCACGAGAGTTTTTTGGCGTACGGGCTTTCCCGTTAATATGGTGTGTGGCCTCCTCTGCATCGATCAGCGACTGGCATCTCCTGGGCATGGATGCGATCAGACGTCTGATGTGGGCCTGTGGGATGGGTGCCCACTCTTCCTGGAGTGCCTGGAACAGATCACGATGATTGGCTGGAGCAACGTCTCCGCGACAAACACGTCTATGCAGCTCATCCCACAGGTGCTCAATCGGACTCATGTCTGGAGACAGGGATGGCCAGGGAAAGGTGAGAATGTTGTTGGCAGTCAGGAACTGGGTGGTCAACCGTGCACAATGGGGTCTGGCGTTGTCCTGTTGAAACACAGACCTTTGGGCAGCCAAAAGTGGAAGGACATGGGGTCGACGAATTTCATTGACGTATCGTTGCGCATTCAAGCCTCCTTCAATGTGCACCAATTGACTCCTTCCGTTGTAACTGATCATTCCTCACACCATTGCACCTCCACCACCGTGCGCCGGAGCTTCATCAACGCAATTTTGGGCAAAACGTTCATTTCGCCTACGGTAGACCCTACGCCGTCTATATGACACTGCAACAAAAAGAAAGATTCATCACTAAACCAGACACGTCTCCATTGATTGTCAGCTGCCCAGGGACGATGCTGGTTGGCCCAAAGAAGTCGATTTTGGCTATGGCGGCGCGTAAGGACAGGTCCTCGGTGAGGTCGCTGTGCCCAAAGTCCAGCGTCATGCAGTCTATTCCGGACAGTTTGATCAGACACATGACGTCCTGCAGGCAATGACTGGGCAATTGAGGAAGCTGTTGTAAACCTGTCTCTGAGGTGACGAAGCCGAATAAAGCGATCCTCCGCTGCTGTTGTCACTCTGGGTCGTTCACATCGCTGCCGGTCTTCAACTGAACCAGTGGCTTGGAACCGGTGCCAAAGTCGACTGATGGTACTCTGATGCACGTTTAGATGCCTGGCAACCTGACTTTGACTTTCGCTTGCATGCAGTCGGCCAATAGCAATGTTCCTTAAATTTATCGATAGAGACGCCATAAATGTCTGCTTGAAAATGAACTGAATTTCTTTTGTGTAGCATTATCCTTTTATAGGGTTTCAGTTGCGTAGTCAGTGAATAGTGTTCACCCCAAAGTTTGTTGCTTTCACGTGCGCGCAACATGAGCTGTGGTCAAAAATTGCGTCATAAACACTATTGACCACTGCATTGTAACGATTACAAAAACGAACGCAATTCAGGTCAACACGTGCATTTGACACTGTAAAGAACATTTGAGGCTGGTTTTTATATACCCTAGCACCAAATTTTACTTACAAACTCATAAAAACGCGCCCTCGGATAGCTATGCGTTTCTTTTTTTGAACAGTATATATTTGGTAACGCGAATGGTGTGGGCCGTTTTACTTTGGCATATGGTTAAGTTTGAGAACATTGTTAAATGGGTCAAGACTGGGTGACCAAATTGCAGAGAAAGTAGACGCTGGACTCATTGTTAAATATATATGACGAGACGATTTATTGTACGAAGACGTGGGCATCATAGGCAGGTACAGTTCATTAATATGGTTTAGACAGCATATATATAATAATCAATATGAACGTTGATCAACCGCAATAGCCGTTACCCCACGAAGGTTAACAGTTGTTGTTCGGCAGCGAAGTTGTATGATGTATGGGTTTATGAAATGAACCCATGTTAAAAGCGTGAGCTATTTTCCAATAGGGGCAGTAAATATTAATGTGACGTATGGTAACTAGTGCTTAATTACAAATGGCAATGATGTCTAGCATGAGATGATTTATGGAAATGTATATGCAGCCACACACACACACACACTCTCACACACACACACGCACACACACCCACACACATACACATGCGTGCACTCATACACAAAGGATGTCAAAAATTTACATTATACATAAATGGTAAAGTCAAAGTTCACCTTGCATGGTGGAATACATATTATTTTACCTTGTGTCATATAGAAGTGTGTCAATTGAAAACAGAATTGCATTTACACAGAAATAAAGACAAAGTTTTCAAATTTGGCCTGCTATATCTCGTGTTGTGTGTTCGTATATTTGTGAAAATATTGTATTGTCATATTGTCTACCGTCTTGTACTGCCTTGTTCCTACAAGTCCAAACTAAGTGTCTGAATTCTGCTAATAGGGTTAGCAGTTTGAGTTCTGCCTGTCTCGGTATCGTAGGTAGTGTATTAAGCATTACAGCTTGGTACATGTTGAGTGTTTGTTGTGTTTTGGAGGTTATTAATCTTTTTAATTTATTTAATGTAGGGACCACTGTTTTACATGTGTAAAACAGGTGGTCTTCTGTTTCTATTATGTTGTTGCTGCATAACTTACATTTAGGTGATGTTTTCCCTGCTTTTATTGATGATTGCTTGTCCGCAATGGGCGTTAAATTGTACAGCAATCTGAATGTGACTTCTTTTGCTTGTGGTTTAACGTTTATTGCGTGAATGTTTGTGAAACTCTGCGTGTAGTCGGTTACAAACAAGTTATAACCTCTTCTTATGCGTGTACTCAAACGTGGTTCTTGTGCTTTAACTAAAAGTGTGTATATGAGTTTTGTGTCTTGTTTTATTAGGTGTTCATTCTTTTCTAAATTCTGTATACATATTCTGTAAAAGGGTGGTGGGGTACAAAAAAATGAGGTTTATTATTGTCGAGTTTACATAAACTAGTTAGTCTAATCCCCATATAATAATGCGCTATTGGGTACAGTTCTGGGTATTTTATGATTTCCCCTATGTATTTGATTCTTAAGGCTTTAATTTTAGTATTGATATCCTGCAGGGCTATTCCCCCTTTGCTTTTGGGTTGTATTAGTATTTGGTGTTTAATACTGGCTATAGTGTTCTTAAAAAGGAAGGCCCTAATTAGCTTATTTATTTCTGTTACAATCCCGTTAGGTACAATCTGTATATTTGCAATATATATTATCTTCGGCATAATAAAACAATTTACTATAACACTCCTTCCAAAAATAGTGATCATTTTATATTTATAACTTTCTAGCATCCTTTGAATTTCCCCTAACAATTTTGCCCATGTTTCTGCATTGGTGTCTTGCGGGTTAAAGGAGTAATTTATTCCGTAAATTTTGATTTTTTTAAACTTATGCTAGTTGAAAAGGAAAATCTGATTTATTTGCCCATCTACCTATTCCCATTATACTAGATTTATGAATATTTAGTTAAGATTCGCTAGCGTATCCAAACTCTGTGAAAACTTTTAATATTTTTTAAATAGAATCTTTTGTTGTTGGAAAGAATATAGTGTCATCAGCATAAGCTAATAACTTCCTCTCGCCTTTACCTGGAACAAAGGTTCCCGTAATGTTTGTGTCTTGTCTTATTCTTTCCAAAACTGGTTCTAATGTGATTACATATAATAAGGGTGACAAGGGACACCCTTGCCTAACAGACCTAGACAGTTTAAAGGATTCGGTTAAACTATGGTTAACTAATATCTTACTTTCAGGTTTTTTATATAGGATTTTAACCCATGTTCTAAAGTAATCTCCTATGTTGTTTGCTTTAAGACTTTTGTGTAAAAAGGAATGTGATACTCTATCAAATGCCTTTTCCTGGTCTAAAGATAATATAGCACTTTGACACTGCCTATCGTGTGTGCATGTGATCAAGTCTCTTATAAAATGCGTGTGTCTACAGATATTCCTACCGTGTACACTGCATTGCTGATCCTCGTGTATCATGTTTTGCATAAGCGGTTAAAGCTTGAGAGTGAGAGCTTTGGCCAAAATTTTATAATCAGTATTTAAAAGGGAAATGGGTCTGTAATTTTGGATTGACTTTTTTGTCGGTATTATCTTTGGGTATTAAAGTGATGTAGGATTCCTTTAAACTGTTTGGAAGCTCTCCTTTCTGGAAGGCTTCCTCAAACATTACAATTAAAAGGGACCCTAATATGGGGAAGAAAAACTTATAAAATTCCGCGGTGAGCCCATCTGGTCCGGGCGTTTTATCTTTTTGGAAAGTACTAATACCTTCTTTTAAGTTGTCTAAAGTTAAAGTTTGATCTAATTTCTTGCTCTCCTCCTCGCTTAAACGCTTTGCGTAGTGTAAAATTTTTTCTTGTGTATTTACGTTGGTTTCCTCTTTGGTGTATAATTTTTTGTAATACTCAAAAAAGGCGTGGCTTATGCTAGTACTTTCTGTCTGCTGTGGTCCATTCATGTCTACGATTTCGTGTATCTGTCTACTGCGTTGTACATTCTGTTCTACCCCTAAGTATTGTCTACTGGGTATTTCTTGTGTTATAGTATTGGATTTTGCCCTGAGTAGTGCCCCTTGGTAGGTGTACTGTTTGTACTGCTCTAACTGTTCCTGTAAAATATGAATGTGTGGGTTTGTGTTGTCTAAACTTTTGGTTAAAGTTATTGCTTCTTCTAATATTCCCTCTTCTTTTTTTTAAATTTCCTGTGTATAAATGTAGCCAAAATCGGTGTCCTATCTCTTATCGTATTTTTTAACATGTCCCAGTATTCAGCGATGTTGTTAGTGGGAATATCTTGCATGTACACCTGAATTAGGTGAGATATTTGTTCTGTGTAGAAAGTATTTTTAAGTAGATTATTATTGAATTCCCAAATTCGGGGATCTCTTTACTTGTGTGTGTGTGTGTGTCCCGTGCTTAAAGATGTGTAAACTGCCTGGTGGTCTGTAAATTTAAAGGTATTTTTTATATGGTATGCTTTGTGTATTTTGTAATGACTAGATGCATAAATTCTGTCCAGTCTCGAGGCCCGTCTAAAGTATGGGTTTGTCTTGTTCTGATATGTAAAGGCTTGTTTATGAGGTTCTATTTTTCTGTAGACGTCCAAGAGGTCGTGTTCGTCTAACATAGTTTGTATTTGTGAAGACTTTTCATTAGTCCAACCCCGCGCTTCCAATGAGCTTTTAGAAAGATCTTATAGAATGTCGTGTAAACCGTCGTAAAAACTAGGTCGGTCAGCTTTTTGCGCTGGTGCGTATATGTTAATGAGCGTGTGTGTGTCCTGTCTGTTGTATTTGTTCTGTATTTGTATTATGACAGTTCTGCCACAACTGTCCATTCTTTTGTGTACTGCTTCCCAACCCTCGCTAATTTGCAGAATAGCCACTCCTGCATGGCTGGTGCTTAAGCTGAACCAGCCATGTTAAGTCCTAATTTAGTTACCAACTGTTTGGCATGAAAATCAGAGGTAATACCAGTTTGTTGAAAAATAAGAAATCCGGTTTATTTTTTTTATCAGTTGGAAGACGTGCTCTAGTTTATTTCTCAAACCATTGATATTGAGAGATATTATAACTAGACTGCTCGACACAATGGTAGCTGAAGGTTGGCCATTTGTCGCAACTGATCTGCTCGACAAAGTGGTGGCTGAGAGCTGGCCACTTGCCGCAACTAATATACTCGACAAAGTGGTGGCTGAGGGCTGGCCACTTGTTGTTTCACACAGGTTAAGACTAAGCACAGGCAAACCCGTGCCATCAGGCAATCCCGTACTAACTGGGGGGGGGGGGAGAGAGTTGGCCACTTAATTAAGTTAGTGCGCATGTTAAGGGTATACTGGTGTATGCAGTGTGTGTGTGTAATAACAAATAGGCAAATATTTACATTAAAACAAACTCTTAAAACACAGTGCAAAAACACTTCTAAACTATAGGTGTTGACACATTTTACGAAAAAAATTACACCACTGTTAGCAAGTCCTTTTCTGTGAAACAAAAGGAGGCTGTTCATTTTCCAATACCCCCGCGGCTCTCTGTTCGTTTCCATGGTAAGTGCACAAGAAGAGGGACTTCTCATTCTCTTATAGCTGAAACCGGAACAGCTGGGCCTCAGTGCATGGTGAAAAAACTTGTAAGGAGTTCATTCGCTAACAGGGTCGAACTCCTGGTCATCTATGAATAGACTTGCCTGCGTCATCATCGAATCCAGGGTCTCTTCTTCGGTCTCGACCGCCCAGCTGGGATACAGCTTATCTTCTGCCATCACTGCTACTTCTGGGGTCTGGTCTGGCTTGAAAACCCCAGACCTACCGGGGTATGTAGGCGTTCCGCTTCTGGACACAGTCAGCTCCGGCTCGTCGAATGTCGGTGTTGACACCCACCTAGAGGAGGGCCCCACAGAGGACTCACTTGGCGATAGTGGCACATCTTGGGTGAGCGCTTTGTCGGAGACACCCTTTCAGGTTGGTATCTCCTACTCTCCTTTGGCTTGGTAGGCCTATCTGCTGCCTGAATCGTTAGTATTTTCCCTTTTGCCGTACGCTTGTCGTGTGAGACGGTTGTATACCCGTCCTCTTCTACACTGGCCCGGGGACTCTCTGGGGCGGGGAGCTCACTTGCCTGACTTGCCTTGCTTTGTTCTGCCGGTGTTTTGTCTGCAACTACATCTTCAGCTCTCACTTGTTTGACCCGAGGGGGGGGGAGGGGGGCGCTCGCTTCCTCGGGCACTGACTGACCCAGTGTGTGTCAAGCCCGCAAATGGCACATTGGATTTTTCTGCCTGGCAGCGACACCCATATACGTTGGATTTTTTCTTCCGGCCCCGCTATTTTAAGATGTATGGAATGGGGGACCTGGTATGTTGAGGGTTTGTACATGAAATTCCATTTATCAAAGGCCGTTTTTATCCTTGTCACTTCTGCATCCTTGTCTCCAGAGACCGCAGCCGCCACTCGCTGCACCACCTCTGCTTTCATGGTTGGCGGTATCCAGTGGAGGATCCCTTTATTTTTTTCTTTGTCTTGGTGTTCAATGTACACCGACATTTGTGGATTGGTCCACTCCAACCTCTTTCCATGAAGGGCCTGGTAGTATTTAAGTTGGGCCGCTGCTGTCAATGTAGCATACCATTTGAATGGTTCTGCAAAATAATATAGGGTGGCAATCCCACTTGTGCCCACACCTGCGGGCCCTGCGAGTATGCTCGCTATCAGAGAATACGACGCTCTATTGACCTGTGGGCCTGAAACAGTAATAATCAAAGTACCTGGTTTGTGAAAAGCTCCACCCTCAAAGTCCTCTTCCATGTTAACGTGAAAAATTGGAACAGTTGGCACTGCCATCTTATGATGTAATATCTTCTTGGTTAAACAACCAAATATGGAGGAAAAAAAATAAAAGTCACTGTTAGCCTAAACTAACACACAAATGTCCAGAAAAATACACAGTAGAGGGAGCGAAGTACAACACGTCTGACTTGAATGAAGTTCAGACTCTCAAGGGTGAAAATCACGTCTATGCAAGACCAAGGATTTATATAAATGTGCGTCCAGAATATTTGCTGGATGGCAACAAATCACCGCGACAAATCGCGTCATAACCGTTCAATAATAGTGCACGGTGGTGCGTAAATAATCAAACATACAATTAACTTAGATATACTTCCTATTGTCTCTTTTGATACTTCTTTTTACTTCTTTGTTTGCTTCTGTGTACACTTCTTGAGCCTTGGCTTTGGAACTTCTGGTTTTGCTTGTGTTTAAATCTGCTTTCTTGTTTTTTCCGTCTTTTATCTTATTGATGGTTTCTGTTGTTATCCATACTTTTTGTTGTCGTTCCCTTTTCCCCAGTATTTCTTCACATGTCTCATTCCATACAGTTTTGATTTGCTGCCAACAGTCTTCTGTATTCACTACATCTTCCAGCTGTTGGAGCGCTTGGAATTTGTTGGATATTGTGACCGCAAATTTGTCTCTTGTTTCTTGATTTCTAAGATGTCCTACATCAAATTGTTGTCTATAACTTTGCATTATTGCATATCTCTTGAGTTTCATTTTTACTTTGGCTATCAGAAGGTGGTGATCTGATGCCACATCTGCTCCTCTATATACCTTTACATCCTGCAACGATGATCTAAACTTCTTGTTTATTCATATATGATCAATCTGATTTTCTGTTTTATGGTCTGATGATATCCATGTTGCCTTGTGTATTCTCTTATGTGGAAACATGCTTCCTCCTATAGCCAGTTGATTTGAAGCACAGAAGTTTGAGAATAGTTCCCCATTTTCATTCATTATTCCTAGCCCATGTTTTCCCATGACTTCTTCAAAGCCGGTGTTGACTGTACCTATCTTTGCATTCATGTCACCCATCAAAATTGCGATGTCTCTTCTTTTTACTTTATCCATAATTTCCTGCAGTCTAGTATAAAATGCTTCTTTCACAGAATCTTCTTTGTCATTAGTTGGTGCATAACATTGGATGACATTTACATTTATTTTCTTTTTAGCTGTTTTAAAAGTAGCTGTTATTATTCTGGGTCCAACGGCTTCCCATTCATTGAGTGCTTTCTGTGCTTCTTTAGATAACATAAGAGCTACCCCTTCACTGTGGTGTGAACTTTCGTCTTCATGTCTCGATGACAGCACCAATTCACCTGTGATGAGTTTCTTCTTGTCTACCCCCTTCCACTTTGTTTCACACAGTCCCAGAACCTCGATTTTATATTCTCTCATTTCTGCTGCTACTTGTGCTGCTTTCCCTTGTTCGTTCAATGTCCGACCATTCCAGATGCCAAATCTGGAGGTTCTAGAAGAAAGAAGGTTAGTCAGTAATACAGACTCCTTTCGGCTTTCTCCGTGTTGCATCATACGCCTTCCTGCGAGAGGACCTTTCCCTGTCTTGGATGGCTGTGTTTTATTTTCCTTAATTGACTTGTCCATGTTTGTTGAAGTTTTTTGTGGTTTAAATTTATTTTTACAGGATGGGGTAACCAGCCCCATGCCCAACCCTCCTTAGTCGCTTTCTACGACATGCATGGAAGGGAACAGTGTTACTATTCTTTGCACCTCTTTCGGGCCCCGGTAACACACGGGTGATAAACATTTATAAGCTGATCAATTTCCAGTTCTGCTCTCCCATTGGCCCAAGTTGTGCACTCTCCCAAGGCTGATGATGGTAGTTCATCCAGCTCTCACCTGACTTACTCCACTCATCTCCCTTGAATATATTTTCAACTGTGGTCACCTGTCTAATAGTCTCCTCTGTCTGTGCCATCCATGAAAACCACCTCTTTATTCTTGCTCCTTTGATGTCAGCTATGTTCACATGCAGGGGATGCCTTTTGTCTGTGGTTACTCGCATATACGCCTTTACCTGGGCCATCGTATATCTGGATCTAACTGACAGCAATCCAAGCATGTGCCACATCACGTACCGCCCAAGACTATACGATCCCTTCGTTAAAATGCATTCCAGACGTTCACATTGTGATATTGACAGCGTGAGTAGAAGCGTCGGAACGATTGCATTAATGGATGGACCAGACTATTTTTGTACCATATTATTTGGTAGCTACTACAAGAATTTTTAACTGCAGGAAGCTACACTATGTTAAATTTAGTTGTAAACTCTCCATGGTTGTCAAACATATGTAGCAGATGAGACCATGGTCAATGAACAGTTGACATAATTAGTCTGATGGCGTGTTCACTCAGATTTTATTCAGCACATTTACTTTGGTGCATTTAGGAATATAAAACATGTTTAAATTGTATAGCCATCGAACTTTTTATGCAACACTTCTTGTACTGCTGTGTTCTATAATAAATCATTCTTTGACGCACACTGGCACAGATCCCGACGATCCTAGTTTTCAGTTAGGCACACAATTTAAAGTCGTCGTTGATGAAGCAAAGGCACCAAGGTAGATGAGTGTGAATAGTGTAAGTGAGTTGTGGAAAATCAAATATGGAAATGTGCAAAGATATTGGTAGAAGGAGGGCATAGTAGACCATGTTGCCCAAATTTCTAGGCCTATACATATGTACACTGTTGTGTTTCTGTAGATACCCTAACCTAACACAAAGCCTGTTATGAACTTTGAGACCATATTAAAAATAAAAATTTTCAACTCGAAGTGAATTGCAGTGTATTCGGCAAACATGGCTACCTCCAGTCTACTGTCCCCTGCTTGAACCACATTGTCAATGGCAGTGGTTACAAGCATTTCTGCCAGTTGGGTTGAATCACACAATAGGAGCTGGATCTTGCCCAGATGGCTATCGATACAAAGTAGATTTTGCTTATGCATGCTTTTTTCTGTCTGCAGTTACAGCTCTTGAGAAACAGTGTTATGGTTAGCAGGCCACTATTAGGATTTACGGTCATATATGTTGTGACCCTATGTTCTCCGATTTAATCAGCTTAGGCTTAGGATGAAATATTTGCAAGTGCTGACCCTAACCCTTTTATTTGGGTTACAAAAACTTGATAAATTTTATTAACTTTAATATTTATTTTAATTGCAACATCATATACCACTAGGTCATCTTTTTTTGTGAGCAAAATAAGAAATGGCAGTCTTCACCAACCTATTTGAAGGAAAAACTATTATAACAAGTGAAGTCTGAGATGGACTATTAACTTTATGAGATAAAAAGATGTGATTATATGAAAGTGAATGAAGAAGAAAAAGTAGAGTGGTGTCATTTTGAGATTTTGGTACCATAAGAAATATCTTTCTGAGATTTTTAAAATGGCAAAAAAGAAATTAATTAAAAAAGGAAATATGCACATTTGAAGACAAGTTTGCCCGAGATGTCAGTCTCAGGAGAAATTTGGCTTTATCTGTAAGCATCATTTTGATTTTTCTGAATGAGTCAGTGTATTCTAATGCATTTTAAATATATTTAAGGTCATTTGTGACAAACGTCGCCTTATAGCAGATAATCTGAATTTTCTACTACTACATGTTTCACAGTGTACCTTTTTAGCATGTTCTTTTCTGCCAGTTCACTGAAAATCATCAGTATTTTTTTGTTGCCTAACAATTACTTAAAGAAAAAAACATTTCAGTGTAACCTGCTTTAATCTCATTACCAAAATGTTTGTGCAGTGTGCTGTACTAGCTTATTTTAAGAACAGAAAGGTCTATTTTTTCAATTTGGTCATACCATTGCATTTTTGGCAAATTATTAACTGCTCTACATTTATATAAGGGATCCTTTAAGGGAGGCACTGGCTTTAAAGTGAAAATATAACATATATGAACATTACAATTAATTTGTTCTCTGGTAATTTAGAACCTCTTGAATCTAGCTATGTAAATCTTAGTAGTCACAACATGTTCTAATCAGGTGTATTTTGGCTTTGAAAATTGTATTTTCTTAAGAAATTGTGCTTTTTGTTATGTAGAAATCTATTCATTTCACAAAACCTTGTTTTGTGCTGCTAATTTTCTTGTAACTTGTTTATCTCATTCATCACTCAACTTGAGATTAGGCACAGAAGAATTTTAAAACTTTATCAGATCAGATTTCTTATATCTTATCAAAATTTTCATTTATTGCAAATAATGTAAAATGAATTACTATTTTTAAACATTAACTTTAAAGTCCAAATCCAAGGATCAACTTAAAGTCATCAAAATTATGTTCTGTCAGAATATAATGATGAGCTTCCATTCCCAATTTGGTGCTCTCTACTCAAAATCTAAAAGAAGCCTTAATGAAATGTAATATAGCATTAAAATATAATATCACCAATGAACAATCAAACACTTTGTTATACATGAGTGTTATTAGAGCAGGTTAAACCTATGCTTTTTAGTTGAAATCTGCAATTGTTTATTAAAAAATAGCATTCTGCTGTAGCTCTTCCTCTCACCTTAAATTTTTTTGAAAGTATATTGTGTTCTTTAAAGGAAAACTGTCCAGATCATTTACTCGTAAGACTTTTGACATCATTAATATAAAAACTTGATTCAGTTTAATGAAACATAAGGATTTCGGGAGAAGGTGATGGTAATTTAATATGGAACAGAATCTAATAAGTCTGTTAGATACTTTGTTATGGTAAATAAATATTGATCGAAAATGCAATACAAAACTAACAAATGTGTACATCAGTGCTTCTACAACAAACATTGTCAAGTTTCACTTGTAACATTTTAATTCTTAGGTGAATTGTTTCCTTGCTTTCAGGTATCTTTTGTATGATGTCAATCATGGAGAAGGATTTAATCTCCGCAGAGATGTGTACATGCGGATTGCAGTCTTGACTCGCAGTCTGAATGAAGATGTGCCTTGGATACTAGTGCTGCCACCATGGAGTCGTATCTATCACTGGAATTCACGAAACATTGGGTCTCAGAATAAAATACCATGGTCAACATTCTTTGACCTACCATGTTTAAGGCGTTTTGTGCCAGTTATGGAGTTTGATGAGTTTTTGAAAAGTGAGGAAATTTAGGATTTCAGAAACATTCTTTCTTTGTTTCTTGAGAGATCCCCTGGAACACCACGAGGCTGTTTTTAGTATACTGTAATTTTTTTTTTTAAAACATGTATTCAGAATTTCTGTGGTTATCATTTATATCCATAAAATTCAGAAAGATGCCAAATAAATTTATATGAGTGTGAACTGTGTGGTTTGTCATTATGGTATTTGATTGATATTGCTTTAAATCATGCTATTTTGCTTTTCCTATATTGTTTCAGATAATCAGTTACTTTTATAGTTTAAAAAAAATATTTGAATGTGGTAACATTAAAGTTCTGCAGTAATACCCATACTTCTGGGCTTTAAATAACAATATACATTTTTTGCTGCATTCAATTTTCTTGAGTAAATTTGTTTTATACTTGTTCTATACTGCCAGTCAGCAAAGAATCTGTGATAGAAGAGCTGTATTATCTTCAACACTACAAGGAAGGCTGGGACAAATGGGAAGAGAAGATGGATAGAAGGCCATGTATACAGAATCCTTACAGCTTTGTATGTCTAAATGTTGTCAGAATTTTCAGTTACGTCTGACCATAAATGTACTTAATTAAATGTAAATATGTCTTTTGTTTGTATATACAGGGTGAGCTAAAAGCTACTTTCCAGTCTCTTTTGCTAAAAGCTTGTTAGTCTGTAGTAGAACAATAAAATAACAACGCTATTAAATTCCTTATATTAACCAGATTTATTTACATAATTTAAAAAAAAATAATGTCTTGCGAATGGCAACCTCTACAAAGGATCAAACGTATGCCTTGCATCGGGTTTTCACTTCCAATGCCCAGATCTCTAATGTAAAACACAGCAATGTCACACGCTAGCAACCTTGCTTCATTTATTCACAAAGCATAATAGTGCACAAAAATCTAATATTTCAACAAAATTCATGCTGTTACTGTGTGCATCCGGATATCTTAAAACTTCAGAATATGCCTTTCAGATCTGTTAAAAGTTAAACGAAATAAATTATTCAAAAAACAAGTTATGATATTTAAAATTGGAAACTAACATTTGACCCACCCTGTATGTGTATGTTCTTGCATGCATGCATACATTTTTTTAAACCATTAATGCGAGGTATATACATTGTTGGCCATGTCCTCAGAAGGGACCCTGACAACATCTCCAGAACTGCTATGCTGTGGATCCCTGAAGGATGGCGAAAGAGAGGCAGACCAAAGACAACCTGGAGGAGAACAGTGAAGGCTGAGATGCAAAGCATGAACCAGAGATGGCCACCAACTGAGCAAAATGGGGACAGTTTGTTGCTGCCCTACAAGATGCCACTAGGCGTGATGGCCACTGACTGCTTAGTCAGTTTGGGGCTAAGGATCTAAGAAGAAGAAGATATACATTGTAAACACTCTGATGTGAGAGTTGAGAAAACTTTAAGAGCCTGATGAAATGTCTTATTTTTCAAATTGAGAAATTTTATTTCAGATGAAGGAATCACAATTTGTAGTTTTCATCTGTAATCATTTATCATCTCACAGCTAGCTTTGTGATTAGATTTGTAAATAAGGAATACATTACACACTTGACAAGCTTTTGTGCTTTCCTGAGGTTTTGAGTAGGTGAAGAAAGATCAGAACTATTGCTTCCTCTGGCAACAAATATGAAATTCTACATGTGGCTGGCAGCTTCATCATGTCAAATGAATTGCTGTAGAAACCACCATAGCGGTAGCATAAGAAGTACTTTGGTGGAGGATTCCTGCAAGGATGTGTGCTTATAGAGTGAAAGAACCATGTTTCTTAATGACATTAACTCTTTCAGTCCCAAGCAAAAAAGTGGGTTTGGCCCAAGCAAAAATGGCAACCCCAGTGCGTTTTTATTGTTGTTGTTTGGAAATAATTTTTTAAAATGTTCATATGCATAAATAACTTTGTTGTTGTATATGAAACTGAAGGTAATTGGATGTACTTTACTCTTGTGCTACAAGTATAAAAGCTTTCATTGAAAAATGATTAGTTATTCAAGGTAAAATGGGGGATATGCGCTTAAAAAAAATGATTAGTTATTCAAGGTAAAATGGAGGATATGCACTCAAAAAAATCGCTTTAAAAATCTAAAATAAATATCTCAAAACAGAAACACGTTCACTCTTAAACACGTGCGGTATTTAAAAGAATGTACTTGCAGTCGGAAATGACGTTTTGGGTGGTTTGTGTGTAGTTATAATTAGAAACAGTCTCAAACAGAGGCACATATACTAAAGGCTTTTTAAAGTCGATTGGGCCAAGCGCGTCTAACCCATGAGCCTTTATAAAGTCGATTGGGACTTAAAGAGTTAAAAGGGGCATGCTCCTTATAGAGAGCAAAATGAGGAAGATGAATGAACAACTCATCTCACAGCTAATTTTATTGTTGGCATTGAAAATAATGGTATTATTTCCAGGGAATACATTTAACATTTTCATGGAAATCTTTGTTGCTGCACTGTGAATCAAGTTTTATGCACTAAAAGAAAAAAGGCTTCATATACCATTGTCATTACTCTTTTTCTCCCCAAGGAGCATAGGCATTCAATTGATTTATGCCAAGTCTGCCTATCCCGTGCCATCTGTTCAAGGTCTTTCCATGCCTACTTTATCTGTTTCATGTCCGTCTGCCGCTCCCATCTCTCCTGTGTTTTTCAGCCTCCCTCTGCCTCTCTTATTGTGGGGATTACAGAACAAGGACTGCGTTGTCGTGTCATCAACAAAGCTTTATGTATGTTTAACATAAATTTTACAAACTTCATCAGTTTCTCTTGTAATAATGAAATAATAACTGTTTTTTCATTGTAGTTTACATTTCCTAAAACAATTTCTCTACAGGATTCAGAAGCTAACTTGTGGCGGGGTTGGTTCTTTGGCTATGATGAAATGGTTGGAGCTCACAAATTAGAATGTTTATCAGTGATGGGTCATGCTGGTCTCTTGAAGCCCTTTCTTCTCACAAACACCTCGGCCAGGTAGGAAAAGCCGTAGCAAACACATGGGGTAAAGCCATACAGCTTGCCTTGGATCCACCATCACTTAGCATTAGCTCTTGGTTGATTTTGATGCCAAAATGTGAAACTGTGCAGTTCTGGTTAGTGTTCATGTCTGGTGTGTAGGATCTTTTCAGTGGTTGGGTTTCTTAATAAGAGGAGTTGTCTCATCTCTTGCAGTGCTGGGCAAAGCAACAGGTGATGTTCTACTGTTTCATATGTCAATATGTTGGCAGTGTCAACAGTTTGTACTGTTTTTTGTGTCAGTTCTATTTCTATGAGAGTTAAGTAAGCAGTGCCTGTTCTTAATCTGAAAATTTCTGTTTGATGTTTACATCCAAAATGATTTATAGCATCTTTCTTAGACAATTCTGATAACTGCTTGAAGAGCCGTCATCCTGTTTATCCATTGTCCAGTGTTTAGCCAGTTCTCTTTACAGTTGTTTTTAATTATTTATTTTGCTGTAGTGATGTTGACTGGCTGGTCAGTGTGTGGCATTGAGGTTCCTCATTTTGCTAGTTTATCTGCCTCTTCATTTAAGAGAATGTCTATGTGTCCAGATATCCACTGCATGAAGATGTCAATCCCATACAGCTACTACATCCTTTGCACAAAAGTTGCTTATTCTTACCTTGGTGTTGTCCATGATTTGCTGCAAGTATCAGCCTAATATTAATGTGTTCAGTACTGTTTAAGCTTCATGGCCTCATCACTATATTCACTTATAAGTACATAAGGGACAGCATGTTAATAATTAATGCTGTATGTGTGTACTAGAAAGATCTGAGGCCCTCGAGATATGGATACGTAGAAAATTGGGCCACATCTAATGGGAAGAGAAGAAAACAAAGAGTGTTATAAGTGGGAAGATAACATCTAGAGATGGACAGGAAATAGTCTATCACAGTGTGCCATGAAGGCAGCAGACAGAAGATATTGTAGAACCTTGAATGTAAAGATGGCAGCTGATCTGGTATGTTTATTTAGTGGCTATTTGTGTCTACAGTAAAGTAAAGGTAGTCCCTTAGCAGAAACTGCCAGGGGAGTGAAGTGTTAGAGGTTCCCTTCCTTGCTGCCTTTGCCTTCCCTAACTGAAGCACAGAGTCAGGTACCCATTTACAGTTGGGTAGACGAGCATGATGCCACCATGTTTTGAACCTGGTGCCTTTGCTGTGATAGGCCAGTGCTCTAACCACTCTGCCAGTCAGATACTCAAAAAAAAAAATACGGTACTTGACATGAATAGACAGGTGTTGAATTACATGTCCGTAACTCAGAATCCGAAATGCTTGGGGATGGCAGTGTTTTGAAAATCAAATTTTTTCAGTTTTCAGATATCACCCAAGTCACCCACAAAATTGGTTCAAAAATCGCCCAAAAGCCAGTCGAAAAAACTTTCAATTTTCAGAATATTTCCATTTTTGGATTCTGGGTTACGGACGTGTAGTAGAATACAGTCATACAAAAAGTGGGATTTATTGATTTAATGTCGGTGAACAATCTGTGTGAAAATGTTGAAAGTGTAGTAAAAATCAACACAATATGGATTAAAGGAATAATAAAACAAAGAGAAGTAGTTATGAATTAACTGAGTAGACTCCTGGGCCTTGTGTCCACATAAAAGTTATCATACGAAATGCAAGCTGCAGTAAAATAATGTTATATATAGAGAGAGAGTCCATGATGCCTGCAAGGTATGAGAAGAGGGTGTGGAGAAACACAAAGTACAGACAAGCCAAGTGATGTCATCATGAAAAGAAATAGAATATCTTAGTGAACAGAGCCATTAGAATGCATAATGGTAGTCCCATAACAGATACAGCCATAGAGGAGTGAAGTGTTAAAGATTAAGTGAGACAAAAACTGATAAGAGGGCTAGTAGTGCTGAATTAATAAGATGGTGTACGATCAGGCAGACAAACAGACATACATAGATAAACAGCTGTACATTTACAGAATGGAGTTTGTGACAAAAAGGGTCATAGAATGGAAGAAAGAAAAAGATAGGGGAATGGTAGGGTGGAAATAGAGCCTCAGATAAAGATGTCCTTGACCACAAGATTTTGAGTCAATAGAATGTAATTATACCTTGTTTTTTTTTGGACTGCTTGAGTTACATTGCTCAAATAATGTTTAAAGCTTTTCAAAGTGTCTGCAGCATTAAGTAGCATTCCAAATGTCACTTTATTTATTTAAAATATAAAAATACTCAGCATGGGTGTTTTCTCTTGAGGAAGAGATTGGTTGTGCTAGCAGTTGGCTGATACATAATCTTTTTAATTAGTGAATGTTGTGTTTATCAGGTCAGTAATGCTGGACAGAGCAGAAACCCTGTTACATGATCATTATGGAGACTCTACATTCTGGCAGGTGAGGTTTACATTTGAAATACTGTACTTTTGTCCAAACTTAATCATAAATTTAACTCCATCAAATTACTTATTATTCTACATTAGTTAACAAAATCTGTATTGAGTTGACAGATGGTAGTAATTTTAGGATCACTGTTTTTGTTTTGTTTTCTTTGAGCCTCTTAAGTGTCTTTGTTTTTGACTGTCCCCTCAACCCAAACAGTTTCAGTAGATCATACACTGAGGCAGCCACGAGACCTCTTGCATCCACATCAACCGCCATGACCCTTGCAATGAACCCATCGTATCTCAGGTCTATGGCCAGATCATTATTCTTGGCCACTTTGAAGGAGTGTTGCTCGTCCAATCTGGATTCAAATGGCATGGTCAGCTCAATCATTATAATCTGGTGCAATGATGAGGAATGCAGCTCTATATCTGGCCGTCTTCGAGATCTTCTTTCTCCTGCTGTTTATATCTTACCTATTTTGTCATGCATTTTTCACATGCTGCATGTTCAACTCTTTAGATTATTTAGGGGTAGTTAACATCCTGTCAAAGCACTGAGTTCTCCCAGGACTAATCCTAAGTTTTTCATAGAAGGTATATCAGCCTCTGACTTTCTCATATTCTGTTTAACTCTTTCAATCCCAGGCTGTTTTTCAGTTTTACCCAGTCCCCAAAATGGAGGGTTTTTTTTATCTACAAGTGATGTTTTAAAAACTGGGAGTAGACATACATATTAATTCAGCAGACATATTTTGCTGGCATCAAACTGAAGGAAATGTTGTGAAGTACTTCTTTCTCTTCCAGTATAAAATGTGTGGTCCACTGGAAGTGTTTGCATGCTTTAAGCCAACTTACTTAGTCATCACTCTTCTACCGTGAGGTGTAGAGATTTGGAGGAGGGAGTGCCATACTATCCTATCGGCTGTCTTCCTTCTGGCCTGGTTCCAGTCTAGTCCTCAGTCCTGCAGAGATTGCCTAATGTTGTCCTCCCAACAGACTCTGGGTCATCCTGGAAGTCTGCATCCCTGGCTCTTAGTTTCCCGTACTTTTCATGGTAGCCAATTTTCTTGCATTCTGCAGACATGGCCAAACCATCATAGTTCTACTAAGCCAACGTATGGCCAAGTATTTTCTAATTTTTAGTTAAAATTTGGATTTGTATTAGGCAAGCACAACATTTGGCCCATAGGTAATTCAGTAGGGCCACATGATGCACATTACAGCTCATATTTTAGAATGAGTGAAAGTATATTTACTTGCATGTCCATAGTAACTTTTATTTTTAAAGTTGGATTGCTGGTTTGTGGGTAGGAGCTAAAGAGAAATAATATTTTAATAAATAATTGCAGGATTTCAATCAAAATGCACAGACTTAACCTACATTGATAACAGTTATCTCTAACAATGCATTAAATCCTATTGGTTACCATGGTAATAGTGGCCATATTGGATTTTAATGCCATGTCATACAAAGCGACTAATATGAGGCTGGCAACTTCATGTAAAAAAAATTGTCACAGAAACCACCGCAGCAGTAGCACGTTAATGCATGGGGCAGGCTTCCTGCAAGAAGACCAGCTACAGTGGTGGTTCCAGGCTCTATAAGGGGCAAAAGAAAATGATGAAGGATAGAATTTGGCTTGAAGCAAGAGGCTTAACTCATTCATTCCAGAGTTATTTTGCACGCTGTGCCAGACTTTTTTTGTGGACAGAATTTTATAGAGTGAAGTGTTCATCTTTCAGTCTAAATTTGTTTGTGAATTTTCCTTTGAACATGTACTTATTATATACCAAACTGTAGGGAAATTGATAGAGAATTCAAATATATAATGTCTTTGGTAGTATTAACACAAGTATGTTCGGTATACTTAAAACATTTTGCATGTAAAATTGAAAAACGCTAAAAAGTTGACTGTAGAATACGATCTAACCAAAGACAAATTACTGTTGTAGGCAATAAAACTTTCTTTTTAGTCTTCAAACATCAAGTTAATCCATATACAAGTAAAAGAAAACATGCTTATGGCCACAATTAGTACATTTAGTGTTATTCACACCAGTTTTTCCGTGGTCCTTTGTAAGAAAAATACAAATTATGCAATCGTGCATTAGGTAATTTTCAAACAAATAAAGGAGAATAACGTTATATAAAAACTTTTTTACTCTTGTTTAATGTTTTAATAGTATCCCTAGCTTCATCTTCTACCAAGAACTAGTGATTAGATGTTACGGTAGGTCTAGTTTTGTTGCTTTTTGATCGGCCAGAATACGACTACGCCAACTCATCAACTAAACCTAGTGTGTCTAGCTTTCTGCACAGATTCCGTATTTTGACAACAAACTGTGACTACCAAACAATCATCATCAATGTCAGCAATGTTTCTTCTTCTTCTTCTTGCGATCGCATCTTTGATGATTACACCGTCAGACGAGTTCTCATGATGAATTCGACTGTTGTTTGAAGTTCCTCTTTAACTCCATATAGCTTTGAGTTTAGTGTTGAGTCATTGGGCCAGTATATATCTTTCTTAACTGGTCATACAGAGGACAGTCCTGTAGAACATGCTCAGCAGTTTGTTCGTTTAATCCACATGTGCACAGTGGTGAAGCAGACAATCGTAGCTTGTGCATGTGTTTATTCAGTTTGTTATGCCCTGTCCTGAGTCGAAAAATAGTTGTCTGTCCCTGCCGGTCGAGAGTGTGATAGTCGTCTTTGGGTTGGTTCTGTTCTCTTCTGATAGTCTGGATAGCTCTCTTTTTCTCAAAGTATGTGACTTCATTATCTTCTTGTTCACATTCTCCTCCCTTTTTTGCAAGTTTATCTGCCTTTTCATTTCCGGGTACACCACAATGAGATGGTACCCACTGAAGTATGGTTCTCTTTTTGGCAGCTACCTTGTTTCGTTCATTTCTCAGATGCGGGAGTTTACCACCCTTGAGAGCTTGCAGGACAGACAGTGCATCTGTGAGGATGACTACCTGGTGGCAGTCAGAGTTGGTGTTATAAATCATATAGCAATGTTTCAAAGTAGTTTGATACAATTATTTGCTTAGGAGACTTAGAAAATGTAAATATAAAGCGTGACATATTTCTCTAGCAATAACGACGAAAAACGCAAACACGCAAATCTTCACAAAAATTGTGATAATAACATCAAAACACGCACACGTGCTGATTAACTACAGACAAATTAGTTGTTTAGATAGTAGCGGAAGTCATTCTACGAATTTCAATATATGAACTGCATTAAACGGACGATTTTTAAGGTTTATGCATGATAAACTAAAAACCACGCTGTGAGCGTTGCTGTGGCACGGCGTGTTAAATTTTGCAACGTTCAGAGCGTTGCTGTGGAGTCAAAGAGGTAACTCTGTTGTTCCTCGGATCATGTTGTTAGTCCTTGTCTTGTATGTCTGCCTGTCATACAGTATGTGTACACATTCATGAAAAGGTATTTTACATTTACAAGCTTTGGCAGTACAGAAATTCAAACTGTTAACAGAACTGTATTGTTGATATCATTTAATTGAATTACTGTTCCTTTCATTGACAAATATAATTTTAAAATTTGTTGTCAGTGTCGGCGTAGCATGCGATTTGCCCAGCATTTGCGTGACATTGCAGATACCTTTCGAAAGGAGCATCTTGATTCAACAGATGAAAAGGACAAAACGATACTGGAGGAGGACTGGCAAACTATGAAGGTGAGGACAAAGTGTTAAAGGCATCTGATCATAAAAATACATGTGAAATAATCATTGATATACAAAATTAAACTGTTAAAGGCAGTTTACTATTAAAATACTCATCATCAAAATACATAATTCCCGCTGTAAGTTTCTTGGTCAGTCGGTCGGTCAGTCACATTTTTGCACACCATCATTTACGCACTTTTTTCTATTTTCGAGGGAGTGCATTAACTTTCAACCACAGCTAAGGGGTTGCAACTGTGGTTGAAAGTTAAACAATAATTGTATTGTTTCCCCTTATATGTACTCTCACGAAAATAGAAAAAAAGTGTGCAAATGAAGGTGTGCATGAACAGTTTTGATTATGGAAAGAAGCCAACAACACGATTGATAAACAGTACATGAACTGGAGTTTCGTCAAACTTCAAACGTTGTTCTCAGAGGCAGTAAGTCGACCAAGGCTTCTCAGAGGTGGTAAGTTGACCAGGGTAGATTTTAAAAGATGCATGAACAATTACAAGACATGCTGTCATAAAAGAAATGTTAGTCAATTTACGGTCCATTAGACCATTATCACTGCTCTACATGTCATTTAGGTTGGGTTACTCATATCTTCATATTTAATACATCTATATAATTTTTACCACAAATATCTAAAGACGGTCGTCTGCAATGAAATGACCACAGTAGTGATAGTACCATCTGTAAATACATGTAGCAGAAACAACACACTATAATTAACAACCTGCCAATTTTGGCGGGTTGTTGCTAGTAAAGGAATAATTTATAAATAGCACCCTTAGTGTTTAAAGTAGTTGGTTATTTTAAAAGTACATGGAATAATTATATTTTAATATTGTTGAGGGCTAGTTGTAGATTCGACACGCCTTTTTCATAATTGAACATGTGGTTGAAAAATCGTATTGTAATGTGGAGATGTCTGGAGAAGAAATGGCTATCTGAGTAAAAAATGTATAAAGAAATACTGTCATCTTAAAAAAAGACATACATTTTAATACCTGACAGAGTGTTTAACAACAGTATTAAATTTAGAGGATAACTGCACACTAACATTCAGACTGTTAAACCCTAACAGATCATATAACTATGACAAAGAAGGAAGTCAACATTCAGACTATTAAACCTTAAACTACAGATCATATAACTGACAGAGAAGCAAGTCAACATTCATTCATTCATCATTCATAACCCTTCACTCCCAAAGGAGTATAGGCCTTCAACAAACACATGCCAAGTCCTCCTGTCACGTGCCATCATCTCAAGTTCTTTCCACGTTCTCCTCATCATTTTCACCTCTGTTTCCAGCTCTCTTCTCCATGTGCTTCTTGGTCTACCTCTGCCTCTCTTGCCCTGGGGGTTCCAGAACAAGGACTGTCTTGTAATGCTATCAACAGGTTTCCTCAGTGTGTGTCCTCTTCTCATCTCTTGTTCCACTGGCACTTGTCTGGTTCTTGTCATCAGTTCCACGTTGGTAACCTTGTCATACCTTTTTAATCCTTCTATTCTACGCAAGCACCCATTTTTGAAAGTCTGTAGCTTTTTGGTTGTTGTCTTTGTTGTTCTCCATGTTTCAGAGCCATATAATAGTACTGACTTCACATTTGAGTTACTTACTTGCTTACTTAGTCGTTCCTCTTCTACCTAGAGGTGTAGAGGTTTGTAAGAGAGAGCGCCATACTATTCTATCGGCTGTCATCCTCCTGGCTTGGTTCCATTCTAGTCCTCGGTCCTTCAAAGATTGTCTAATGTTGTCCTCCCAGTGGACTCTGGGTCGTCCTGGAGGTCTGGATCCCTGGCTCTTAGTTTCCCATGCTTGCCGTGGTAGCCGATCTCCCATTCTGCAGACATGGATAAACCATCTCAGTTGGGACTGTTCTACTTGGGTGTGCAGGGGTTGAGTTTTTAGGCCTTGACATATCGTCTGGTTGCAGACCATGTCTCTTCTTGTTTCTTCAACCACCTTCCTCAGATACCTCATTTCTGAGGTTTGGATCTGGCTTTTGTGGGTTGTAGTCATTGCCCATGACTCACATCCATACATCAAAACTGGGACATAGGTGGAGTGGTATACAGCCATCTTCATCTTCTTACCAACTTTTGCTGAGGAATCTTCGATTTATAGCTTGAAAAAGTCTCCCAGCTGCTGCTCTTCGGGTATCTAACTCTTCTTTGATGCCTCCCTTCCGGTCTATGACAGCTCCAAGATATTAAAAGTGGTCGACCTGCTCCAGGACCTGTTCTCCCAGCTTAATCTGATGTCTTCTTTCTTCTCGTGATATCACCATGGTTTTTGTTTTCGAGCTTCTTATGATCATCCCTCTCTTCTCCAGCTCTTCCTTCCAGACTTGCAGGTTGGATTGAAGATGTGCCTCTGATTTAGCAATCAGGGCAACATCATCAGCAAATGCCAGCTCTGAAATACAGACCTGTCTCATCTTCCAGTACCCCATTGAATACTTTCCTGTCCTCTCCTTACATGCCTTGATGACATCGTCCATGCGGAGTGTGAAAAGATAAGGTGACAGGATATCACCTTGTCTTACACCAGTGGTGGTCCTGAATTCTTCTGGCTTATGGTGCAAGACTTGTAGAAGCTCTGTATAGCATTATCAGGGTGCAAGACTTTTTCTTGTAGAGTTTGTTCCAGGGGACTTGTCTGTAGATAAGAAGCATAAATCTTATACTCAAGGTGTTACTCAACTGTCTGATGTTTTAGGTCTTTACTTCGATTTGCCAAACAGGACCTCATCCATTTGTTGCTCAGCTAGGAGTCTGAGTTGGTTGCGCTCAGTTCCAGGGGACCTTGTCAGATGCCTTGTAATTTTGTGAAAAGATAAGGTAAGGAAGCATAGATCTTCTGGATCTCACTCTTGTATAGCATCAAGAGCCTTTTGCCAAACAGTCCCAAGTTTGTCTGGGAGTCAGTGAAGATTAGGTCTTGAGTACTTCGATTTGCTCGGGAGCCACACTGGACCTCATCCATTTGTTGCTCAGCTAGGCGTCTGAGTCTCTGCTCCAGTATTCTAGAGTAGATTTTACCAGGGACACCGAGAAGGGATATGCCTTGTAATGCTATCAGCAGGTTTCCTCAGTGTGTGTAATATCCATCGCCATCGTCTTCTTCTCATCTCTTGTTCCACTGGCACTTGTCTTGTTCTTGTCATCAGTTTCACGTTGGTAACCTTGTCATACCATTTTAATTCTTCTATACTACACAAGCACCCATTTATGAAAGTCTGTAGCTTTTTGGTAGTTGTCTTTGTTGTTCTCCATGTTTCAGAGCCATATAATAGTACTGACTTCACATTTGAGTTGAAGATTCTTATTTTCGTGTTGGATCCGATTTCTCTTGATCTCCTTATATTTTCCATTGCAATGAAAGCTCCTCTTGCTTTTTGTATTCTTATTTTGATATCACTGTCTGTTCCTCCAACAGTGTCTAAATTGCTGCCAAGATATGTGTACGATTCTACATCTTGTAATTGCGTTTCTTCAAGTTCAAGAGGCTAGTAAGAAAAGAAATTGAGACAAGAGGCATCCCTGTTGCACTCCCATTCTTATCCCAAACAGTTCTGTAAGCTGTCCTTCATGAAGAACTCTGCATGTCATGTCTTCATTTGTTTTCTTTATTAAATTAATGATCTTCAGGGGAACTCCATAATGCCTCATCAGTTTCCAAAATGATTCTCTGTCTACACTGTCAAATGCCTTTTCGTAGTCCACAAATCCAATGTATAGTAGTGAATTCCATTCCAGACTTTGTTCTACTATTATTCTCAAAGTGGCTATCTGGTCGGTACAGGAACTGTTTTTTTCAAAAACCTGCTTGTTCATCTCTCTGTTTCTTGTCTATGGACTCTTTTAATCTCTCGAAGATAATCCTGATTAATACTTTTCCTGGCACTGATAGTAACATTATTCCTCTATAATTGTGCACTCTTGTAAATTTCCCTTCTTAGGCAACTTAACCAGATATCTTTCCTTCCATTCTGCTGGTATCTCTTCCTTTTCCCAGACTTTACCAAGTAATTTATATAACATCTCTGTAGCCGTGTCGATATCTGCTTTGATGGCCTCTGCTGGAATGCCATCTGGTCCAGCCACTTTTCCATCTCTTAGAAGCTTTATGGCTTTCTTTATTTCTTCCTTCGTTGGTCTTTCACAGTTAATTTGTGGCTCTTCTGCTGGCTGGATGTCTGGGGGGTTTTGTGGAGAAGTCAACATTAAGGCAGTTAAACTTTAAACTACAGGTCATATAACTATTACAAAGAAGGAAGTCAACATTAAGGCAGTTAAACCTTAAACCTTAACTTGGGAGCCGCGCTGGTGTAATGGCTACGGCGTTGTACTGGCGACCAGGTTTTCATGGTTCAAACCCGGGCGTCAGTGTTTGAAGGAATGTTTACGACCGGAAATTTGACTGAATAACATGAACGGCTCCTGCACATAAATCGCGTGTGGATGGGAAGGAGCGAAGCTCCTGACCGGGTTGGAAGTAAAGTCCACTGACCCCCCCCAGCCTTGCAATGACATGTCATTGGGCCAAAAGAGCTGGAAAGCTCGAGTGCCGCTGGTTAGAGAAAAAAAAAAAGAAAACCTTAAACTACAGGTCATATAACTATTACAAAGAAGCAAGTCAACATTAAGGCAGTTAAGCCTTAAAATCTGGGGGTCGGAGTGGCTCAGAGGTATGGCATCTGCCTCGTATTCAAGAGGTATTGCACACGGACTACTCCATCAGTGCTTCAATCTCCTCCCTTAGATCACACAAGGAGGTGATGGTGGTGGTTTTCAGAACTATCTTCATTGCACACGGACAATTCATCAGAGGATCTCAGTATAGTGCACAAACTCCGTAGCACCGTTGAGAATCCCAGTGTGTGTATATAGGAATCACACATTCTATAAATATTTTTTTATGGTGGGTAGGTTTCTAATTTTTATTTTATTTTGCCAGGGCAGCGGCCTGGTAGGCCTACTCTTTATGATTTCCAACTGCACACGAGACCTCCAAATTTTTTGTGCCCTTATCCGAGAAGGCTAGGCATCCGATCTCACTACCCAGGAGACCAAGGGGGAATATGACATCATTAGGACCACTGGTTCTGAAAAAAAATTTCCATAAATTATATTCCCTCAACTGGGAATCGAACCTGGTACCTCCAGAACTTGAGGCGGATGCCATACCTCTTAGCCACTCCGCCCCCCAGCCATTCATATAACTATGACAAAGAAGCAAGTCAACATTCAGGCTGTTAAACCTTAAACTACAGATCATATAACTGACAAAGAAGCAAGTCAACGTTCAGGCTATTAAATCTTAAACTCATCATCTCAACCCATAACCCGTCATGGGTCGTAGGGGTGCCATGGTGGAAGCATCAGCAGACAGGGTCCTCCACTGCTCTCTATTCTCAGCAATGCGTACAAGTGTGGAGAAACCGTGTCCTGCCCATTCTTTGATGTTATCAGCCCAGGATTTTCTTTGCCTTCCTCTTCTCCGTTTACCTTCGACTGTTCCCTGGAGGATCGTTTTCGAAAGGGAGTCATGACGAGTTACATGCCCAAACCAGGCAAGCTTTCGACGTTTCACTATTGACAAAAGTGGTTCTTGATGGCCTGCATAGGTGTTTATCTTCTCTCTAACATAGACATTTGTTTTGTGCTCTTTATAGCAAATGCGCAAAATTCTTCTATAACATTTATGCTCGAAAGCCTGAATCCTTCTGTTACCTATCACTTTGCTCACAGGCTGGAAATTCATCGCTGTGCGCAATGGAGCAGAACGCAAATCCGCTCCGATTGTAAAAGTGTGCGAGTTGTGGTATGTGTGTAACACAGGTATTTAGTGTATGACGTGGACCGGGTCTTCTGCGGGGGGAACGAAGGTGATCGTTAGGACAGTTGTGTCTGGCTGGTGTTTTTCGAAGTGTATGGATTTTTATGTGAGAGCGACAGACCAGTGTTTATTGTTATAAAATATTTCAGAGTCAGGATAATTGACTCAATTCATTAAGAATGTGTGCCTGATTATGTGTGGCTTAAGGAGATGGACAGTAAGTGATTTGAATCAATACGGATTTGTAAAGCATGAAGGCGTTGTAGACGATACATAGACATTCTGACTTTAAACCGGCACAACGACATTATTGCTTATGGCTGCTACTGATCACATTTGTATTACTAGTGTAACGTCATATCATCATATGCTCTCAAAAGAAGTGAAGTACACTTATGTTGTATTGTGACATATTAAATGTGATAAAACGTACAACAAGCTGTTGATCAAGATCATTCAAGTTGGCCATTCCGTACGTTACTGTTGAGACTGTTGTCTATTATATCAAAATATCTTACAAGACCAGTGCAGCACATTAATATACTCGTTACCCAATAGCCTTCAATAAGTATAAGGTAACAGTATAAAGTGGTGGCCAGTATACACGGGATTTCGTTCTACCCACAAGATTTTATCAAATGATACTACTGTCCCTAGCCACATCGACGAATTTTACAGTATCGGAAAGCAATAGAAATTTCTGCGCAACCTATGCCAACCGGCTTTTCTTCAAACTAGGGCCGGCAAGAAGAAACTTAAAGAGTAAACAGCACACTTCAATCATAATATTTGCTGAACTTTACCAATAGAAGTTCGTATTTTCTTCATCAACATTTTTGAGACGAAAGTTATCATCACTCTACGCAGTTCCAGGTTGGATTCGTCAGGAAAAATTAAAGTAATTAAACAACATTTCTGCAGTCAAGACAAAGCACAGTCATTCAACCAGTGAAACAAGATGGATAGTTCTACATGTGGGAGCAATCTGCATCAATGAAATTTCGCTCTACCTATTGCATATGTTGGAGGCAACAATACTGTCACGTGCATTTATACTTCGGAGGAAGGATCATAAAAAGATAAGTGGACTAGTTTGTTGTAGCCTTAGTCTTACACAATTCTATAGTAGAGCCTTTTTGTTTATCTGTTTTATGTTTGTTGGGGGTTTGTGGGACCTTGATAAGCAGAATTACATCTCATCTTCGGACGGGTCTGCAATCAAGGGTGTCAGTAGAGAAATTTATGTAATATTTTCTCAAAGAGGCCCGGCTCAAAATGCTGTGTGGAAAGCGCTCTTTGTGAATATACTATATTTACTTTATGTTATAGACGTGCTGTCCTGTTTTTTTCACTGTTGTTTGTATTTGTCAGTTGTTTTTTTTAATTCAGTTTTTCTGCATTTTTGTACGTTTATTGTTGGTCTTCTCTAGCTATCATTATGTTGATATATGGATTTTTGTTGTAAATTCGTCTTGTCTAGTCTAACCTTATAGTGTAAGCATATATTTCAAACATTATCCTTTTTTTCTACACCTTAGTATTTTCTTCTGTTGCTACACTATTGTACTACGTGTTCTGTCTTATAGTGTACGACACTAATTTTTTTTGTTTGCATTGATTACTTGCTAAGTCACATTTGCAGAGTACTGAATTTTAACGAATTGGCATTGGTGCTGCTTATCGCTCATCAGTACCCATATTCATATTCAGACTAAGTAACTTATATATATATATATATATATATATATATATATATATATATATAAGTTACTTACATAATGTCTAGTCTGGAGCATTTTATCCAGCTAGGTAAAGAGATGGGAATGCAAGGCCAGGAGCTTAAAGAGTTTGCCATGGAGCAACTGGAAAGAGAAGAAAAGAAACTGGAGAGGGATGAGAGAGCAAGAATGAGAGAGATCGAAAAAGATGAACGAATTCAGTTAGAAAAAATAGCAGAAAAGAAAAGACAAGAAGAATTTGAAGAAAAGAAAAGACAAGATGAAATAGCAGAAAAGAAAAGACAAGAAGAATTTGAAGAAAAGAAAAGACAAGATGAAATGGCAGAAAAGAAAAGACAAGATGAGATAGATTTAGAGGCTAAGAAAGCCCAATTTCTGCGTGAAGAAAAAATGGCTTCTGTAGAGTTGGAGAGACTCAAATTGGAAGCTAGTAATAAACAGAGTAATCAAGAAGGGGCAGGTTCGGTCAAGAGAGAACATGCTTCATCATTTAAACTTCACTTACCTAAATTTAATCAAAATATAGACGACATTTCGTGCTTCCTAAACAGATTCCAGACAGTGTGTGAGGAATACAAACTGGAAAAATCATCATGGGTGATACATTTAATGTCATTACTGACAGGTGAAGCGTTGACAGCTGTGTCAACAATGGATGAGGAAAACATAAAATCTTATGAGGCAGCTAAAACATTACTTTTAAGAAAGTATCAATTAGACGAGAATGGATACAGGCTAAGATTTAAAAAACTTACACCCGAAAGCAACAAGGACTTCAGTGAGTTTATTTCAACTATAAAGTTATGCTTCAATCGTTGGATTGAGTTGGCTAAAATCAAACATACATATGAGGACTTGATGGACCTTATTTTGAGAGACAAAGTACTTTCTTCCATTAGCCCTGATTTTTTGGCCTATTTACATGAACGGAAGCCAGAATCGTTACAATCCCTTGAGTTGTTAGGGCGCCAGTTTATGACGGCACACCCAGGGAAGAGTGTGAACAACTCTACTATTAAAGAGGCATTACCTGTTGCATTAGCTCATTCAGTGCAGATAAACAACCCTAGAGCTCGATCGCAAAGTATGGATAGAAATTTTGGCAGGAATAATGACCGAAATAGTGGATCTTTCCGAGGACGGTACAATTTTGGCAATCAACCTTATCAATATCAGAGAAACTCCCAACGATATTTTGATGGAAATAGACAATCACAGGGTTACTTTCAATCTAACAGAGGATGGCGTAGATCTGATAATACCTACATGAACAGAGGAGACAGATCCTATTATACAAAGAACAACCAAAACTCTCCTCCATCTCAACACTGCCCAGGTTGTACGTGTCCTCAACATTCTAATAATCCTCAGAATGGTAGAGAGAGTCGGAATTATTACCGGGGTAATAACAACTTTAATCGCTCTCGGAGCATGGATCGAAAAAACTCGAACTGGAATCATAATACGAGTAGTAACACAGGAGCAGTTAATCCCAATGGGGAAAACACAAATATTGCAAATGCGTGTGCAGCTGATTTATTTAATCCATCAAATTGTTCAGAATGCAGCACTCTGTTTCAGCCAGATGTGGTCTCCAGACTTTCCTGCGGTCATCCTGTGCCCGCGTTGTTACCTGCATTAGCCTCGCATGATGGGAAAGGCTCGCTAATGTTTCACAGGGGTTTTTTAAATAATCACCTAGTTTCAGTCTTGCGTGATACAGGTTGCACAACTGTTGGAGTACGCAAATCGTTGGTAGACCCATCTTGCTGCACCGGGGAGAATGTAAAATGTGTCCTATTTGGAGGCACGGTGGAATTCTATCCTGTGGCCATTGTGCACATTGATACTCCATTTTTCTCAGGTCAAGTGAAAGCATGTTTATTACAGGAACCAATTGCTGACATAATCATGGGCAATATTGTGGGTATAAAAGCGTGTTCACTCCAAGATATAGAAATCTGGGAACGTCAGCATATACTACTCGCTAATATGGTCGTTACAAGAGCACAGGCACAGGCTCAAGAGGAAGAAGAAATGACTAACAGTCATGACAAGGAGGAAGATCAACATCTTATACCGATGTTAACGAAGACATCATTTATTGATATGCAAAATAATGACAATTCTTTAAAAAGATTTTTCAAATTGGTAAAATCAGATAATGTCGGTTGTAAGGAAAGGTCACAACCTTGGTATACAATTAAAAATGACATATTAATTCGTAATGCTAGAGATGCTACATCGGTACAGCAGCAAATTATGGTACCAACCAATATTCGACCTTACATTCTCAGACATGCGCATGATACAAACTGTGCAGGCCACATGGGCTTTGCTAGGACGAAATATAGAGTCTTACAGCATTTTTATTGGCCTGGAGTAGTCAGGGATGTCAAATTATTTTGTCGTTCGTGCAAGACATGCCAACAAGTGGCTACAAAGGGTGCTTACCATAATGCACCTATTCAGGCTGCGGATATTTCGGTGCGACCATTCGAAAAAATGGCCATAGACTTAATAGGTCCACTGTCAGTTCCGTCAGCCAGAGGTCATAGATATGTCCTCACCTGTATTGATATGTGCACCAGGTGGCCGGAGGCAATACCTCTTAAACACATTGCTACCACCGATGTAGCTGATGCACTATTCCTCATTTTTACGAGAGTGGGGTTCCCTGACAATATTTTATCAGATAGGGGAACACAGTTTGTGTCAGATGTCATGTCGCATGTCATGAAACTATGCAATATTGATAGATCTCTTAGCTCTGTTTATCATCCTATGTCAAATGGCATGATAGAACGTTTAAATAAAACGCTGAAACAAATACTGGGGAAAGTTACCACAACGTATCCACAAGACTGGGATAGAGTGCTACCAGCAGTGCTGTTCGCTTATCGGGAAGTCCCAAACGAACACACTGGGTTCTCGCCTTTTGAGCTCATGTATGGTGCTCCACCACGAGGACCCATGTCGATAATAAAACAATTACTTACAGGTTCGGAGATGACTCAGGAATGCCAGTCATCCTATGAGTATGTGGTGAATCTACGAAAGACACTTATAGACGCTTGGAAAATAGCGACTGATTCATCTGAAAAGGCAAAAGAAAAAGCTAGATCTCTTCAAAACCGTTGGAAAAAGTTAAGGAAATTACTTCCTGGAGACAAAGCTTACGTCCTGCTACCAACGAGAGAGAATAGCCTTCTCATTTCGTGGAGTGGTCCATATGAAATTATTTCAAAATTGACAGATGTTGATTACATTCTTGACGTGAAAGGCAATAATAAAACCTTTCACATCAACATGCTCAAACAATTCCATGATAGACCTGAATATCTCAAACCTATCTTAGATGCTGTTAATGAAGTAATCACTGATCATCCTTCATCTTACTCTTCATTGTCAGTGATTCAAGAAGAACCCACTTCTTTTCATGATGTACCTTTGCAACTTCCTGTCATGTCTCTTTATCCGACAGAATCATGGGTAAATGTATCTATTTGTCCGGATCTATCCAACGAACAACAATCTCAAATTCTTTCTATTCTAGAATCATATCAGCAAGTTCTGTCTAATATTCCAGGCCGAACGTCTATAATCACTCACGATATTAGACTCACAGATCACAAACCTATTAAATTAAAGTCTTACCCTATCCCTATCCACTTTCAGGATCAGGTTGAAAAAGAATTAGGTCAAATGTTACAGCTTAACATTATTGCACCATCAGAGTCTGCTTATTCTTTCCCAATGGTTATAGTCAAGAAGAAGGATAATAATATCAGATTATGCATGGATTTTCGTAAACTCAATTCCATAACCGAGTCTGACGCAGAGCCAATGCCAGTTCTCGACGAATTACTGTCAAAACTTTCTAAAGCAACCTACTTTAGCAAATTTGACTTAGCCAAGGGTTATTGGCAAATACCTCTCACGGAAAACGCAAAACCTTTCACTGCTTTTGCTACCCCTAAGGGTCTCTTTCAGTATAATTTCATGTGCTTTGGCTTGGTAAACGCACCAGCGACTTTCGTTCGGATGATGAGGAAACTATTTTCTCATAGGTCTGATATCATCTCCTATATAGATGACATTTGTTTGTTCCACAACTCTTGGGACGAACATGTTTCTGGATTGAAATCTCTTCTCGAAATTCTTCGCTCTAATAATCTGACAGCGAATCCTTCGAAAGTTCAAATAGGTTTCAAAGAAATTTCTTTCTTAGGTCACAGAGTGGGCCATGGATTTCTGAAAACTGAGGATAAAACTATCTTGAAGATTCTTAACCTATCAATTCCTAAGACTAAGAAGCAGGTGCGGAGTCTTCTCGGCCTTATACAGTTCTATAATAAATTTATGCCTCATTTATCTTCAGTTACGTCAGTCCTGTCTGAGTTAACTACGAAAGGCTCCCCTAATAGAATTGTCTGGACGGAGGCCTGCAACATAGCTCTAGTCCATTTAAAGCATTACTTTTCATGTGCACCAATTTTAAAACTCCCTGATCCTCATCTCCCATTTATTCTCAGGACAGACGCTTCGATGTACGGTATTGGTGGCTCCTTGATGCAAGAAGTAGATGGAATGCTTCATCCAGTGATGTATGTGTCGAGGAAGCTCACAAAGACAGAAACCAGATATCCAATTATTGAGCGCGAGCTTCTCGCGATCATATGGGCTGTCACAAAGCTTCAGCGTTTCCTTCTTGGTTCTCATTTCATCATTGAGACAGACCAGAAGGCCCTGTCGTTCCTTCAAAAATCCAACATGAAAAACGCACGAGTCGCACGTTATGCAATTAATTTGCAAATATATGACTATATCATTCGACCTATTGAGGGCAAGTCCAATGTGCTTGCAGATGTTCTGTCGAGATGTACACAGACAGACCTGCCCGATTCTCAAGGATATGACATTGCTGCGACCCATTGACAAAGGTACACTGCTGATAGTCTACAAATACCTCGATAACTTAACCTTTAGCACGCTCCGGGCGCAGCGTTGCGCCGAACGTAACCTATGTTCTCCATGCTGGAGGCGCAATGTTGCACCTTACGGATATCACCGTTTCTAGCATGAGGACTTGTGTACACGTGATTTTCAGCCCCGGATGTTAAGTTGTAATTTTATTTGCAAGAAAGTTAGCTTCCGTTTCCGATCTTAAAAAAGTGATGGGTGTATCCGCGTTTATTTTTTGTAAATTTTTTAAATCGAAATGAATCGGCATCAGACACGCGGCCATTTCGCTCTAATTTTATTGGATTCTGACGCCATGCGGTGGGGATAAGATTTTTGTCTTTATAAGCGCTGATATCGTTTCTCAGAATATGTTTGATGGCTGAGATGGAAACGAAAGTAAAATGGCCTTTCAAGTATGTATAATGTTAGGGGTTAGGACTAGGAATATCGGAAAGATTTAGAATTTCGGCCGAATGTCACAGCTGACGAGAGCGTTTGTTGCTTTGCTACTGATGATGGGTGTAACGAAAAGATCGTCATTTGATTTGTATTGGTCTATTGGTCAAATGACTTTCATTGAGATGCAAGGGATATGGACCCTTCGTTTGCTGGTTATTTTTTAAAATTTTTTTTTAAATTTTAAAATTAAAAAAAAATATTTTTTTATTATTTTAATTTTTTTTTTCGTTTTTTTCATCTTTCCTTTCCTCTCTTCCTATCACATCTAACATGTACACAAACAAATTTTATATCATCAGATTCACCATTCATTTATTTATAGAAATTCCAAAAATGATAGCAGTTGACCAAGAAACACAAAAACTATAGACATTACAAGTCACCCACTATAAAAACGGGACGCTGTGAAAAAGAATGCAGTGGTTGGGCAAGTTTTCTGAATTTTTATGCAGCGTGCTAAAGGTTAAAAATGCTATCTTGACAATATCCATAACCAGATACATATTACCATCGTTATCAAGAGAAACAACTCAAGTCATTTGAAGACAAGATAAGAGACGTTTTGTGTGGATACATTCAAATCGTTTCACACTACATCAAGTTCCATGAACAGTACATAAGATCTGATTTCCGGACAGTCATGACGTATGCGGTAAAGGAACCAAATCAAACAGTATCTCAAGTAAACAGTATAAGGCTCTTTGTCATATCTTAATGGCAATCCTTCACAAAATGAAGCATGAAGGCGTTGTAGACGATACATAGACATTCTGACTTTAAACCGGCACAACGACATTATTGCTTATGGCTGCTACTGATCACATTTGTATTACTAGTGTAACGTCATATCATCATATGCTCTCAAAAGAAGTGAAGTACACTTATGTTGTATTGTGACATATTAAATGTGATAAAACGTACAACAAGCTGTTGATCAAGATCATTCAAGTTGGCCATTCCGTACGTTACTGTTGAGACTGTTGTCTATTATATCAAAATATCTTACAAGACCAGTGCAGCACATTAATATACTCGTTACCCAATAGCCTTCAATAAGTATAAGGTAACACCTTCGCTCCGTATCTGCAGTGAGTGTCCAGCCCTCACACCCATACAAGAGAATAGATAATACAAGTGATTTGTATAATTTGATCTTCACAGGAAAACTGATGTTACTTTTCCAGATCACATTCAACCTTGTCATGGCAGCTGAGGCCATCTCAAGTCTTGTCTTGATTTCTTTATTTGATCTTCCATCACTACATATAGTGGACCCGAGATATTTAAAGGTGTTAACTTCTTCTAACGTTTGCCCATTTAACGTAATGTTGGTCGGAACATGTTTCTTATGGCTATTCACCAATATCTTGCTTTTTTCTATATTAATTTCCATCCCATATGTTCTTGTTACTTTCTCCAGTCTAGAGGTAAGGTCTTGAAGTTCTGATTCTGTTCCAGCTATCAGATCAATATCATCAGCAAAACGTAGATTACACAGAGGTCGGCCTCCAATCGATATGGTTCTTAAACTACAGATCATATAACTGACAAAAGAAGCAAGTCAATGTTCAGGCTATTAAACCTTAAACTACAGATCATATAACTGACAAAGAAGCAAGTCAACGTTCAGGCTGTTAAATCTTAAACTGGGATACAATGGAATTAATGCTGCTTTTGCATGAATGCAGGATTAACTGTCTAACCAAAACCCTGAAGCACCTCCAAGTGGTGCATTATAGGGATTGACTAGCTACACCAGAGTGGCCCAACATCACAATTTCCCCTGTGGTGAAACATTGAAAACCCAGCATTGCACACTAAGCTTGATGTAGTCAGTTGAACCTCGAACAACTCTGGCTTTTACCTGGTTGGCTGCATGCAGGTGGGTCTCACAACAAATAAATGGCAGGTGAGGGAGCTGAGAGGTGGCTCTGTGTAGGACTTGATGATTCCTTGTGAGAACCCAGAACCAGAGCACAGTATTTTAGCCCTGCATATTTGGAGAGCAGCCAGTGATGGCATGGAATTCACAATATGCCACATCCCTACCCCCTTACAGCTTGAAACCAGATTTAATTATCCTTTAAATGTATGCCAAACCAGGATAGAATACCTGGGCAAGAAACTGGAGCTCATGATTTCAGCTCAGCAAGTTTCAGAATGGCAGAAAAGCCACAGGAAGAATCTTGATCTACAGTGTAGGTAATACCAATAAATCAACTTGGAACTGGCTGCATAAGACCAACAAGCTCAGCAGCCATAGTTAAACAGCAACAACAATAAACCTTAAACTGCAGATCATATAACAGTGACAAAGAAGCAAGTCAACATTGAGATTGTTAAACCTTAAATTTCAGGTCATATAACTCTGACAAAGAGTCTCGTCAGCATTCAGGCTGTAAAACCCTAAAAGACACAGTGCAGTGTCTTTTAAAGACAGTCTCAAGTGATGATGATAAATCAAACAGTTTGATGTCAGGGAAGCAAAGATACTCTAAGTTGACTAGAACTAAAAGACCAAGGAATTGTCAATGAAAACTGGTTGGGCAGCATAGAAATGGATCTGACAGGCTGTTTAAAAAGAGGCTAGCTATTGCAAATGAGGAGAATATAAATGTTATTTGCAATGTTGAACCTGAAAAGTTGAAGATATTAAGAAACAAAAATTGTTAAAAAAAGGAGAGTTTATAATTTTATCCTCAATTACTTGTTAGATGAAAAGCGCTTGTCAGTTTCATGTTCAACTCATGTCTTCATGTATGTGTTTTAGAGAAAACATGGTGATGCAGTTGGTGGTCCATACCTTGGAGTCCATCTTCGACGGGCTGACTTTGTCAGAGCAAGAGAGAAGTACGTACCATCCCTGAAAAGTGCAGCACAGCAGATTAAACAGCTGGCTAAAAAACTGAATCTCAAAAAGATATTTATTGCTACTGACTCACCACAAGCAGGTATAATTTTATTCTTAGTAACTCATTAGTAATAATCAGTCTTCTTCAAGTACCATGCCTAGTGGCGTAAGAGATCATGTCTCTCCACAACTTCCTGTCTCCAGTACAATTTATCAATTTTGCTGTTGGCCTCCTTCCATGCCACAATGTCAAACTGTCCAGTATTTGCTGTCTTTATCTTCCACTACCTCTTTTTCCTTCAATCTTAGCTGTTGTTACGATATATTCCAGCTTTCCTCTTCTCATAACATGGCCAAAAAAAGTGGATTGCTTCTTTCTAACTTGTGAAATAAGTTTCCTTTGCACATTGGCCTCTTTCAGGACATCCTCATTACTCTTTTTGGCTGTCCATGGTATTTTAAACATTCTTCTGTAAGACCACATCTCTGTGGCCTGTAGTGCCTTCCCTACTTGTTTACTAATTGTCCATGTGTTTTTGGTCGTGTACTTCTCTTAAGCTGGGGATTCCACAGGTCTGTCTCCAGTTCTCTTCTCCGTGTGTTTTTTGGTCATGCATTTCTCGTAAACTGGAGATTCGAGAACAAGGGCTGACTTAAAATTTATAAGGATGTTTCCTCAATGTGTGTTCTGTCCATCTCCAGTGCCTTCTTCTCATATTTTGTTCCACTGGCTCTTGGCTGTTCTTTCTATCAGTTCTACATTAGTGATTTTGTCAAAGAAGCAAGTCAACATTAAGGCAGTTAAACCTTAAAATCTTGGGATCGTAGTGGCTCAGAAGTATGGCGTCCGCTGGGAGACTTTTTCAGGCCATAAATTGAGGATTCCTTAGTAAAAGAGAAGTTGGTAAGAAGACAAAGATGGCTGTATACCGCTCCACCTATGTCCCAGTCTTGACCTATGGACATGAGTCATGGGCAATGACTACATCCCACAAAAGCCAGCTCTCCAAACCTCAGAAATGAGGTATCTGAGGAAGGTGGTTGAAGTAACAAGAAGAAACATGGTCCGCAACCAGACGATACGGCAAGGCCTCAAAACCCAGCCTCTGCAGACCTAAGTAGAACAGTCCCAACTACGATGGTTTGGCCATGTCTGCAGAATGGGAGAAGATCGGCTACCATGACAAGTATGGGAAATTAAGAGCCAGGGATCCAGATGGGATACTAAGAGCCAGGGATCCAGACCTCCAGGACGACCCAGAATCCACTGGGAGGGCAACATTAGACAATCTCAAAGGACTAGATTGAAACCAGGTCAGGAGGAAGACAGCCGATAGGATAGGATGGCGCTCTATCTGTGGGGAAACCTCTACACCCCATGGTAGACTAGGAATGACTAAGTAAGTAAGTAAGAGTTGTTATTTGAGACTAGTGTAAAAAGACTAATAAAGGCATTATGCCCAAGGAACCTTTTAAGTCACATCAGAAAGAGGCATGTTTATTATAGGGTCTGTTATGAGAAGAAGAAATATGGAAGGTATTGTGACAACAGAAAAAACAATGATTATAAAAAAAAAAAAAAAAAGAGTGAGAGGTGAATAAAAAGAAAAAAATTCTAGATATTTAAACAGTATGACATGGAAGAAAATCAACGTCAGAATTTTATAAACAATAGTGTTGACTGGAGATTATTACAGAAAAGGCAAACATTGAACTAGATGTCTATATCTTTGAACCTCATTTTGAAATTTTGGTGACCTCAGTAGCTTTCAGCTTGCCATATTCTTCATTGAGCTTGTAATTGATTTGTAATCTTATATGCATAAGATGTTACAGAGAAGTCAGTTAAAGAGCAATGAACAAAGAAACAAGAAGGTCAGTGAAGATCAGAGAAGCTAATTAAGGAGCAATGAACAAATATACAAGAAAATCACTGAAGATCAAAGATGTTACAGAAAAGCCAATTATGGAGCAAAGAACAAACAAACATGAAGGTCAGTGACGATCAGAGAAGCCAATTAAGGAGCAAAGAAGATAGAAACAATCTGCTTACTCGTAGCAAGCAAGAGGACATGCACACCATCATAGCTGGCAGACGCTGGAGCTGGGTTGGTCATGTCCTCAGAAGAGACCCCGATGCCATCACAAGAACAGCTATGCTTTGGACCCCTGAAGGAAAACGAAAGAGAGGCTGACCAAAAACAACCTGGCGGAGGACTGTGGAGGCTGAGATGCAAAGAATGAACCAGAGTTGGGGCACTGTACGAAGGATGGCCATCGACCGAGCAAAGTGGAATCAATTTGTTGTTGCCCTACAAGACGCCACTAGGCGTGATGGCCACTGACTGCTTTGATGGTCGGCGGCTAAGGATCAAAGAAGAAGAAGAAGAAGATAGAAACAAGAATATCAAAGATGTTACAGAAAAGCCAATTCCAGCTTCACACGCACACAGTTGGTTTCATATCTTGTGGTCTGAGATCAAGATCCTTGTCAGAATTTTTTCTGTTTTATAACGGGGTGGACAATTCTTAAGTTATGGGGTGAACATAAAGGACAGAGGGAGTATTATACTTTAAATAAAAAACATCAAGGACAGATGTACCAGTAGATTTTTCATTCTTTATTTGTATTGTCTTTTTTTGCATACGCCCACGATTACTCGAGGCAAAATCTCAGGTTAGTATGTCTAACCTGAAACTGATTTTTACGTGAGTATCCCTTTTTTTTTCTTGCACAGAGACATGTGTCCCTCACCATTCAGGCAGATACTCGCCGATTTCGGAGGTACCCATGAGAGCTGGGTCGGCTCAGGAGCCGCCAGTCCCTGGTCGACGACACTCCCTCAAATGGTCTCGCCAGGGCTCGAGTTAATCCAGTCCAAATCCCGGTCGATGAAAAATCTTCAAATGTCCTTGCCCGGGTTTGATCCTGGGTCACCCGGTCGCCAGCGCAGTTTGGTAACCACTACACCAGCGCGGCTCCCATATTTGTATTTGAATACCATTCCATTATCTGTGTGAGATGTCTGTATACTGGTTATGAGATTTCAGTGGAGACTGGTTTTGGTTTTAAGGACTATCTTCATTACACGCAGACAACTCCATCAGTGCTCCGATCTCCACCCTTAGATCACACAAGGAGGATCTCAGCACAGTGCATGAGCTCTGTAGCACTGACGAGAATCCCAATATGTATAAATAGGAATCACACATTGTATAAATATTTTTGTGGTGGGTAGGTTTCTAATTTTTTTAATTTTACCACAGCAGCGGCCGTATGGCTTACTCTTAACGATTTCCAACTGCCGTGGGATTTTTAATGTGTGCAACCTGCTCACGGGACATCCTATTTTTCTTGCCCTTATCCATGAAGGCTAGGCATCCAGTCTCACTACCCTGGAGACCAAGGTGGAGTATGACATCATTAGGACCACTGGTTGTGAAAAAAATTTCCATAAATTATATTCCCTCAACTGGGAATCAAACCCAGTACCTTTAGAATATGTAGGTCGATGCCATACTTCTTTGCCACTCTGACCCCCTTCAATGGGCAGTTAACATTTTGATATTCAATGGACTGTTAACATCAAAATAAAAGAGCATGTAAAGTTTAAATTCTTCACTTTGTTCGCGAATGCTCTGTTTTTGTTGAGCAGTGCTGTCTTTTCTATTTGCATTAAATCTAAAGTAGCCCAGATGTCTGTAGATTATTTATAAGATGTAACAAGGTTGTTGAATCTGGTGCTTGTGTTTCAGAATATGATGAGCTCAAAAGTTACCTGACAGAGTATTCTGTATACCGATATGAGCCAAGTAATGAGGTCAGACAGAAGTACAAAGATGGTGGTGTGGCCATCATTGATCAATGGATCTGTGCACACGCAAGGTTAAACATTTATAAAATTCATTTTGCAACGTAAAATTAATCTCACAGCATAGTAAAACAGTCCTCATGTGGGAATAAAACCATCTTCATGCAATGAAACCAAGCTCATGCTGTATAAAATATTTGTGTGCAGTATAAAATCATCATCATGGAACAAAAACAGTCCTCATACAACTGAAAGCAGTATTTGTTCAATGTAAGATAGTCCTCATGCAACTCAAAGCAATTTTTGTGCAACATAACACAGTCCTCGTTCAGCTGAAACCAGTCTTAATGCAACATTTGACAGTCTTTGTGCAACTTAAGGCAGTCTTCATTCAACATAAACATAAAGTAGTCCTTGTGCAACTTCAATCAATTATCAGGCACTCTTAGACAGTCCTCTAATCTTTAAATTTATCACTTTATACATAAACTGTTTTTGTTAGCAGTACTGTTAGGGTCTGATTGACAGAGTCGTTAGAGCGCTGGTCTCTCACGGCAAAGGTACCAGGGTCAATTCGCGGTATTGATACGCTTCAGTCAACCCAGCTGTAAATGGGTACCTGACTTTGCACTTGAGTTATGGAAGGAAAAGGCAGCGAGGAAGAGAACTGGTCACCCCACCTCTCGATGCTTATAGTGAAGTCTCTAACACTTTACTCCCCTACTGCAGGATCTGCTATGAAACTTTTTTACTATTATGTGTTGTTTTAATAAGATGAAGTTAATAGACTAATAAAAGGTTGTAACAAATTTAGCATTATGCTAGCAAAATTAGCTTTAAGGTACACTGTGAAATGTACAAAAGGTAACTCAGATATCTTAGCACTGGTGTTTAGATTTTAAAGCTGAACAGTTTGGTGAAAAGCTGTGCATGTTTGAAACAGACGTGTCTGGACTGTAAAGTTTAAGAAAAGCAAAGTAAAAAAATGTGTGTGACTACTGCAAAAGAAGGGGTTAGAGATCCAGCTATTGGACACTGGCAGATACACTAGTATCATCATCATCATTTCCCTTTTTGCTCTCTATGAAGCATTGAGCCTTCACTGCAGATGGCCACCCTTGCAGGAAGGCTGCACAAAGTTTCATGCTCTTTCATTGGTGGTTTCTTTAGCTATTTGTTTTACATGATGAGGCTGCCAGCCCTATGCACAACTTCATACTTTTCACCATTAGTTATTTTAGTCACAGTTGTATTCTGGGACTTTGGTCAATCAACCCAGCATGATTATGACATGAAAATTGAATTGTCACATTCTTTTTATCTGCTATGAAATTCCTTTGCTTCTAATCTTCAGTCATAATATCTGACTACACTTTCTAGTTTTCCAGTTGATTCTGGAGCTTACATCTTGCAGAATCACATCTTTGATCTTCATTGATCTTCGTGTTTCTATGTTCTTTGCTCTGTAATTGGCTTCTCTGTAACATCTTTGGTCCTCAGTGATCTTCTTGTATCTTTGTTCATTGCTCCTTAATTTGCTTCTCTGATCTTCACTGACCTTCTTGTTTCTTTATTCATTGCTCCATAATTGGCTTCTCTGTAACATCTTTGATCTTCAGTGATCTTCTAATTTCTTTGTTTATTGCTCCATAATTTGCTTTTCTGTAAGATGAAAAATCTCTTTCATGGTTAAATATTTGTTTCAAAGAATGCTTCCCCCCCCCCCCCCAAAAAAAAAAACAACAACAAACAAACATGTTTTTATCATTAAAAGAACTGTATATTTCATTGCATGATGACACTATATTGGTTAACAGCATGAAATAATTATTAGTTTTAGTGGATGTGACTTGTGTGTCCTGCGTACCAAGTATTGCTAGCATTTTAAGGACCTGTGTGTTAGGAGATAAGATGAGAGAAGGAAGGGATCTCTGACGTGCATGTGGACAGTTGATGTTAAGTTTTGTTTTTTAACTACACTCATGATGTGTGTATGGATTGATTATGTGGAGCTCATAAAAAGAACCAGACAAATGCCATTGAAACAGGAGATGACAAGATAATGCTGGCAATGGATAGGACATACATTGAGGAAGTCTGTTGATAGCTTTACAGAACAGTCCTTGTTCTGGAATCCCCAGGGTAAGAGAGGTAGAGGTAGCCTTATAAGTGCTGGAGACAGAAATTGAAAGGGACGCAGAAGATGTAGAAAACCTTGAGCTGATTGGATGAGATAAGAGGGATTTGGCAAAAGTTTGTTGATGGCCTATGCTTCTTAGGGAGCTAAAGGGTATTAATGATGGTACATCTTAAAGTCATACATTAGAAATGGCCTGTGTCTTGACGACCTATATCTTTTTTTTTTCCTTAGGTATTTTATAGGGACTCGTGAGTCAACATTTTCCTTCCGTATTCAAGACGAGAGAGAGATTCTAGGCTTTGACCCAGAGACGACCTTCAACTGTCTATGTAAGAAAAAGGATAAAGATTGTGAACAACCCACAAAATGGTTGATCGTATACTGAATACTGCAATTTTATTGTTGTTAATTTTAACATTATTGTAAGAGTAATTATTATCTAATCTGCCTAAGGAAAATTCTCTGAATCTTTTGGCTGAATACTATCACCAACCAAGAACTGCTTACTCAGAGCAACCAAGAGGACATACACACCATCATAGCTGGCAGACGCTGGAGTTGGGTTGGCCACATCCTCAGAAGAGACCTTGATGCCATCACAAGAACAGCTATGCTATGGACCCTGAAGGAATGTAAAAGAGAGGCCGACCAAAAACAACATGGCGGAGAACTGTGGAGGCCGAGATGCAAAGAATAAACCAGAGCTGGGGCAATGCACGAAGGATGGCCGCCGACTGGGAAAAGTGAAGCAGTTTGTTGCTGCCCTATCAGACGCCAGCAGGCTTGATGGCCACTGACTGCTTTGACAGTCAGCAGCAAAGGATCAAAGAAGAAGAAGAATTATGACGTGGATTTGGTACTTGGCTTTATAAAAGGAATATTACCATTAACTTCAGGAACTCACTTTTTCTCCTAGTAGGATTTTTTGCTGCAAGCTCAGCATTTTTTTAATCCATCTTTATTTTTGTTGTCTCTTGTGTTTCACATTTAGTTCTGCTATGCTGGGCTCCAGTACAGGCAAAGATAGGCCATATACTGACACAACAAATTTTACTTAGTGTTACAAGCTGGTCTGGTTTCTGGAATCTTATGGAAGACCCTAGAACACATGGAGAAGAGAATGTAAGTCAGAAATAAAAGTAGTTGGGAGAACTTGGATATAGCTAGTTTGTACTGGCCTGTACATGAAACTTGAAGAAATCTGGTTAAATCCTCTGCTCCACTGGGGGCTGCAGTGCAAAGAAGGAAAAAAAGAAATTCATGTCTCCAAGGTAACGGTTGCTGGGATTTAGAAAAAACAACCATGTAGATGTAGCTGAGAATCCATGAAATTGTTCATAGCAAGATATTCTATTACGCTCTGAGATTAGCATACTTGCCATCTTTTTTAAGTTAATTCAGCAGTAAATGTTTAAAACTGTTTACATGTAATTTTTATTAAACAGCAAACATTACAGCAAAATTTAATATTTTCAACTTTCTAGCAAAAGATTGCACAATTTTTGCCATCATTAAAAAAATGATTGTTAACTTTGTAACTGATTCATCACAAATAACTTTGACTGTAACTGATTCATCACAAATAACTTTGACTAACTGATTCATCACAAATAACTTTGACTGTAACTGATTCATCACAAATAACTTTGACTAACTGATTCATCACAAATAACTTTGACTGTAACTGATTCATCACAAATAACTTTGACTGTAACTGATTCATCACAAATTTCATTCTTTCATTCAATTCATATAGCCCACGTTGACAACCACTGATCTTACTTACTTACTTAGTCGTTCCCCTTCTACCGTGAGGTGTAGAGGTTTGGAAGAGAGAGCCCCAGACTATCCTATCGGCTGTCTTCCTCCTGGCCTGGTTCCATTCTAGTCCTCGGTCCTTCAAAGATTGTCTAATGTTGTCCTCCCAGCGGACTCTGGGTCGTCCTCGGGGTCTGGATCCTTGGCTCTTTGTTTCCCATGCTTGTCGTGGTATCCGATCTTCTCCCATTCTGCAGACATGGCCAAACCATCTTAATTGGGACTGTTCTACTTGGGTCTGCAGGGGGTAGGATTTAAGACCTTGACGTATCGTCTGGTTGCGTACCATGTCTCTTCTTGTTACTTCAACCACCTTCCTCAGATACCTCATTTCTGAGGTTTGGATCTGGCTTTTATGGGTTGTAGTCATTGCCCATGACTCGCCTCCATATGTCAAGACTGGGACATAGGTGGAGCGGTATACAGCCATCTTCGTTTTCTTACCAACCTCTCTCTTGCTGAGGAATCCTCGATTTATGGCCTGAAAAAGTCTCCCAGCTGCTGCTTTTCGAGTGGCCAACTCTTCTTTGATGCCTCCCTTTCGGTCTATAATAGCTCCGAGGTATTTAAAGTGGTCGACCTGTTCCAGGACCCGTTCTCCCAGCTTAATCTGATGTCTTCTTTCTTCTCGTGATATCACCATGGATTTTGTTTTAGAGCTGCTTATGACCATCCCTCTCTTCTCCAGCTCTTCCTTCCAGACTTGCAGGTTGGATTGGAGATATGCCTCTGATTTAGCAATCAGGGCAACATCATCAGCAAATGCCAGCTCCGAAATATAGACCTGTCTCATCTTCCAGTACCCCACTGAATACTTTCTTGTTCTCTCCTTACATGCCTTGATGACATCGTCCATAAGGAGTATGAAGAGGTAAGGTGATAGGATATCACCTTGTCTTACACCAGTGGTGGTCCTGAACTCTTCTGACTTATGGTTTGCTGTCCTCACATAATTTCTGCAAGACTTGTAGAAGCTCTGTATAGCATGAATCAGAGGTGCTGGAATATTCTTCTTTGCCAAACAGTCCCAAAGTTTGCTCCAGGGGACACTGTCATACGCCTTTTCCAGATCTATGAAACACCACTGATCTACATAACTGAAATAGTGAATAACAGTCTTGGTGACCTCTTGTTCATTTTTTTAGAATTAACTTTCGCAGTTTGATCATTTTCTGATGTTAAAGTCAGAAAAATATATTCTCTTGTTAATAATTCTGTTTAGAATTTGAATTGTAAATGTGTAATATAAATCAAATTTTATGCTTTTCTGTACTACTGGTTACACCTGTTACTTTTTATTGTTCTTAACAGTGTTTAGAAAGACAGTCACTGTCATAATATATACTGCTAATGTTACAGTGCTTTCATGTTGTCGTAGCAAATATTGATTTTAAAAAATGTTATTTCCATTCAAAATGAGGCCACAGTTATTTTAGAATGTCAGAGAACTGTCAAACCAAGTGAGGTCAGATCTGTCTTAAACTGTGAGCAGATTTTCAGCCTACTAGAGGACTTTTTATTTGTAATATAATATAGTAGTTCAACACTTAAAAATGTGAAAATCTAATAAGTTTAAAGTGTACTCATTGGTTCCTTGAAATTGTTGGTCATATTTATAAACATATACCACTCATTATGTCATGCATACTAATAATTATACATATGGTCAGTTTATTTATTGTATACATTATATTAGCCATTTTATTCATCACTTATCAGAAAAGAATGAAACACAAGAGTAAATCTTAATTGATGATGAATGAAAGTCACAATGTTCTTCAGGCATTAGTGTCCTTTTTTTTTTTAAACCGCTTTTATTTAACTCATTCCCTCCCAGGCTGTTTTTGGGTTTTACCCAGACCCCAAAATGGATGCATTTTTTTCAGACAGGTGAAGTTTTAAAAACAGACAGTGGACAAATACATAAGTTCAGTAGGTACATATGTTATGCATTTAAATGTGTGAAATTGACTGAAGAATCTTATGAATTGCTTCATATAATTAATTGATATGAATAGGTGTGTGTTATGTCTTGTGAAGTGTAGACTTGATTAAAAATGTGTTTAAAAAATTAAATAAAATTATATACTTTAACTTAAATATTTCCGCTCCCAATTAATGTATGGCAATAAAATGTTCAGAATGTCAGTGCACATTTAGTTTGAAACATGTCTAGAAACTTTTATCACTATCACTTCATAGATGTAATTGTTATGATTGTTTTCTCAAAACCACGTATGTTTGTAAAAACAACCACTCAAAATGTGTGCAATTTTTTTCTTCAGGTTATATTTTAAAAACGGGCAGTAAATACACATTTTATTTAACTAGGTGTTGATGTTATACATAAACATGTGGGAAATTGACTGGAGAATCTTATGAATTGTTCACATAATTAGTTGATATGAATAGGTGTGTGTTATGTCTTGTGAAGTGTAGACTTGATTAAAAAAGTGTTTAAAAAATTAAATAAAATTGTATACTTAAACTTAAATATTTCAGCTCCCAATTAATGTATGGCAATAAAATGTTCAGAATGTCAGTGCACATTTAGTTTGAAACATATCTAGAAACTTTTATTACTATCACTTCATAGACGTAATTTTTATGATTTTTTTCTCAAAACCACATATGTTTGTAAAAACAACCACTCAAAATGTGTGCAATTTTTCTCTTCAGGTTATATTTTAAAAACAGGCAGTAGATACACATTTTATTTAACTAGGTGTTGATGTTATACATAAACATGTGGGAAATTGACTGGAGAATCTTATGAATTGCTTCATATAATTAATTGATATCTTCCTTCTTCTTCCTCGTTCGTCCTGAAAAGGACGTTGGTTGCGTTGTGTCTGTTTATAGCGGAGCTGCGATATCTGCACCTTTCGGCCGGCACATCCGACTTCTGCATGGCATTTTTTGGGACCGGGTTTGCCTTTCCTCTTCGATCCCTACTCTCTCAGCCAGACTGCAGTGATGCAGCCTGTTTCCAGGACCACCACGTGGAGGTGGAGTAGGGTCTTGGTCAGCTCTGGTTCGCTGACCCTGACGCAAGCAGTCAAGCTATGAGTCACTGACTGCATTCTCTATTGCTGCGTCTTTGGGTCCCATTTAATTGATATGAATAGGTGTGTGTTATGTCTTGTGAAGTGTAGACTTGATTAAAAAAGTGTTTTAAAAATTAAATAAAATTGTATACTTAAACTTAAATATTTCCGCTCCCAATTAATGTATGGCAATAAAATGTTCAGAATGTCAGTGCACATTTAGTTTGAAACATATCTAGAAACATTTATCACTATCACTTCATAGATGTAATTGTTATGATTGTTTTCTCAAAACCACGTATGTTTGTAAAAACAACCACTCAAAATGTGTGCAATTTTTCTCTTCAGGTTATATTTTAAAAACAGGCAGTAAACACACATTTTATTTAACTAGGTGTTGATGTTATACATAAACATGTGGGAAATTGACTGGAGAATCTTGTGAAATGCTGTAAATAATTATTTGATGTAGGAAAAGTGTCTGTCATGTTATGTGAAGTGTAGACCTGATCAAAAATAACTGGAAAAAAAGATAAATAAAACTGTGTACTTACATATGTCAGTTCCAGTTTAATCTATAGCAGAAAAGTCTCAGAATATCAGTGCACGTCCATTTTGAAACACAACACATTTTACCACAATCACTTCAAATATATAATTTATATGATTTTTTTCCTACACCACAAATTTCTGTAAAAACCAAACAACTATGACTAATATTATTTACACCAACCAAATTCTATTTTACATTTCCCAGAAGAATTTGCCACTATTCACATGCTTTTATGGTAGTCATAAAAACATTGTGGGTGTAGATGTGGCTGGTCTGGACATCCAGTGCAATAATAATGAGAGCGCTGATGACGACCAGGTGTGCTGCAGTGGACACAGTTCTTATCTCTTTTTGCATAACATACAAGATGCCTTGTGTCACACTGGTACTCTGAAGTTGAGGCAGCTTGAGATCTAACAATATTAGTAGCTGCATTTTCTTGGACACTAAGTGGACTCAAAACAGCAGAAGCTTCAGTTAGTTGGTGAAGCAGATTTCTTTTGAACTGCAGCAGTGATTGCTTTTCACCTTGATGAAAACAGTATAAAACTGAAGCATTCACCTGCACTATTTCAAGCAGCCAGAAGAACATTTTTTTCCCACCATTTAACAGATTTTCTGATGTTCGCACCATAATAACCAACTTTTTGATCCAGGAGATCACACCCATTCATTGAATTGTTGTATTCATCTATCATTTTTGGTTTGACAATGTGCTTCCGTGTCGTTATGGTCTCCACTTTGGCCTGAGAAGATACAAGGAAAACCAATTTCTTGGCCTTTTTGTCTCTAAATGCTGTACACAACACTGTGCTTTTTTGTGTCATATACCATCTGTATTCCAGATAACTAAGGCGCAGAGTCTTCAGCTGTAATGGAAAATTTCTCCGGATAATGTTCAGAGTACCAGTGTAGTATTGCTTCTTCTCCAGTAAGAAGTCAATGAGTTTTCTTGTGGTGTAATACCTGTCAGCAAGTAAATGGTGTCCTGTACCCAAAGGCTGTATTAGGGTCTGAAAAATCTTGACAGCTTCCCCACTGTTTGTATCCACTTCAGGATCATATGAAGTATCAGAACCAAAATATGTGAACATGTTCACCACATATCCAGTTGCTGAATCACATAAACCAAAGACTTTTATGTGATATTTGCTTGGTTTACTTGGATTATACTGCTTATATTGCCATCTGCCTTTATACCCTATTACCATTTCATCCAAACTGAGATTTTGGAATGTGTAAAAGGCACTCTGAAATTTTTGCAACGACATGTTCATAAAAGGTTCAATCTTTTCTTTTCCTTGTGAATTTTCATCACAGGCATGAAGCATTGTATGATATAATGCTTCAAATCTACCGTACTTCTTGAAAACATCTGACGAAACTAAGGAGTATAAAATTCTGCAGATGTAGACCAGTAGTCGCGAATGCATGGTCTTTTCTGAATCGCAATATTTATTAGGACAGCAATAAACTTATCAAGTTCATGGCATGTGACTTCGGTCCACCGAGAATACAATGAATATTATTTCTCAGGGTTATTTTGAATACATTTGAGTCTGGCATAATCATTGGTGCACTGGCACATGAAATCTTTAACCTCATCTGTAAACAAAACATTGAAACATTTCAATGGGATTGACAGGTCAAGCCCCTCAGTCACACCTGGTGTTCTCTTTGGGCAAAATCAAAATGCATTTTGTTTCATGTCCTCAGCAATTTTGAACCACTCTGGGACATCTTGTGAGGATGCACCTGCCTCTAGACTTGTGGCAGTTTTCGTAACTTTACTGTTGGTCAGAATGGGGTTTTTACCCCTTCCTTTTCCTTTAGTGACTGAAAGTTTAGCTCTTTTTATACCAGCCCTACCTGATGCCCGTTCAATCAGCTGATCGGCATCGCCGTCAGAATAATCACTTTCATGAATATTCTGACACAAAGTCTTTACAGCGTCTTCATTGGAATCACTAAACCTAACTTCTAAATCAGTGTCGCTAGAATTATCTTCTGTCCACTGAGAAATAAGCACTCGTGCTTGTTCAGCTGAGAGCCAGTGTTTAGAAGAAGAATTTTGCTCCATTTTGTTTGTAAACAAAGGATTAGAAATGGATATAAAACACACAATTTTAGCTTCACAAATTTTTTTTTTCGCTCTCAAACGTCCACAAACATGTGCCGGATGTAATGAAATGATTTAAAACCGGCTAGTTGCCAGGTATTTTATAATTTTCCGTTCAAATTCGACATATATCACCTTGACGCGTGGTGCGTCACTGGGCGGCACGGAAGTCTTATCTTGCACGTCATGTGTCCGTTTGGACAGAATAAGTTAAGATCACCTGAGCTGTGTATATTTGTTGTGTTCAAATCTTTGATGCTCAAAATTTCTGTATTTCACTTAAAGTAGTGAGCTGACACTTTGGATCCAGCTCTCTTTCTTGATACATTTTACTCTTTCAAGTTTTGACCAGCATTGATCTATCCAATTTTACATAATAACTAAAAGAATGTGAAATAAGGTGGAAATAACTTCATTGAAGTAAGGGTTTTAAAGTAAGGGAAACAGTGAACTGGTAATGTAAGAGTGTTTCACATTTGAAGGGGCTGGCATCGATGGTGATCTGAGTTGTGATGATTAAATGAATGTTGCTTCAGACAACTAGGTCAGCGAGTCTTTTATTTTAAACACAGCTCTAGTAGTGACCAACTTTCTTGTTTTAGGTGTTTAAGCTTAATAATGGATATTTGATTCAGAGATGAATTTCACTGGACGCAAGTGACAACTGTTTCAAAAAATTAATATTCATGATGACTTAAAATCATAAAACAATCAAGGAAATATGTTTTAAAGTGTTAGGGGCCACTTTTATTGTTGCTATCAAATACAGTTTTTTTTTTAAAAACAGAAAATAAATTGTTCATCCAACTTTGTTCATGGAATAAAAGAGGGTGGCCAGTTATCATTAATCAGTAATTCTTCATATTGTTTATAAATTAATAATGTTTTTTATAGGTCAACACACACTTATCCTTGGCTCTTTCTTCTGTTAGTTGACAAACAGGCCCATCATGGGAAACCAGGACCTTCTAGTGCCAAAGAGTCTATCTTAAGTATGCCTTAACATATGTATTCTTAACCTGTGGTCCATGAAACCTTTGGGGATCCGTGAGTGGATTCTAGGGGGTGTGTGTACATAAACTAAAGTTTTAAATGTAAAGTTTTTAATTATGTGTTTATGTACATTTTTTTATAAGGAGTCCATAGCCTTCACTAGACAATCAGAGGGGTCCATGGCACAAAAAAGATTAAGAAGCCCTGCCCTAGCAGCATTTAAGTGACCTTGAAAGCTTATTCTCAGCTCCATGTCTGGATATAACAGTATATCTCATAGATACCAGAATCGTCAGATAAAGAAATTATAAAATTAATACTCGTATATTATAGAAAAAAAAAATTATCATAGTGATACAAGGTGAACTTCATATTCAGAACATTGATCAGGCAAAGTGAATTAGAACAATTCTTGTTGAGAGATCAGAAGAAGGTTTATAAAAGTACAGGACACATAAATGCTTGGTTAGAGAAGAACACACAAATGCTTGGTTAGATAAGAACAATCAAATGCTTGATTAGACAGAATTATGAACAAAGTTCTGAGGTGCTGCAAAGCAGATTGAAGTTCCTTGATAGTCAGACTTTGTAAAGATGCTGATGATGAATCTTTGAAGAGGTGCTGTTTATGTTCAAAAATATTTGTTGATGTCATGAGTTACGAGGTGCTGTTTAGTTTTTAATTTTCGACACCAAATGCTGTTATGGCATGCCAGGTATCCCAAGGCCCACTTTTCTTTGTGTCCGCACTTTACACGACATAAAATACACTTACTCACTGTAAATATTCATGAGTCATTTTACAATGATTGTTTTTCTCTCTCTCTCTCTCTCTCTCTCTCTCTCTCTCTCTCTCTCTCTCTGTGTGAGTGGAGTGAGTGAGAGAGAGAGAGAGATTCTATACATATATGTTTACTGCCCCGTGTAGTTCCCGGGGGGGTCTGTGAAAAAACAAAGAAAGAATAGGAATCCTGTACCCTCAGGCATTTCATACGATGTGGCAAATATGAGGTTGTGCACGGAGCTGGCAACCTCATGGTGTAAAACACATAGCTACAGAAACCACCCCTGCTAGATCATGTGACTTCTTGCTGCAGACTTTCTACAAGGGGGACCAGCTACAGTGGTGGCTCCATCCTTCGTAAGGAGCATAAAGGGAAATAATGATGATATGTGTTTACTGCTTGTTTTAAAATGACCTGTCAGCAATTGTACAAAAGTGACACCCATTTTTGGTAGCTGAGTAAAACCTAACATTTGCCTGAGACAGGAAGAGTTTTTTTTTTAAAAAATATTATCATTAAAAAAAAAATTATTATGACATAAGATTAAAAGTGAGCATCGAGTGGCAGAATAGTTAGAGTGCTTGCATCTCAAGGCAAAGTTATTGGGTTTGAAACTTTGTACAGCCTGTAGGATCCTTTTCTAGTCCAGGGGTCGGCAATCCCAATGTGGATGACTTGGTAGATCTTTAGGCAACTGTGTGCGGGGGGGGGGAAGAAAAAAAGAAAGATTTTTTAAACTAGGGAAGTTTTGGACTAGACCTCGTCTGCTGACATTTAAAATTGCAGTGTCCCCGGGATCAAAGGTCATTTTTTTTGCATTCTCAATGAAAACCCTCGAGCTGGCTACTAAAATATGTTCATGAATTGCATGAGATAGGAATACAATCTTTTCTTTGTAAGGTTTACCATCCCACCCTATCCAGCTGTCAATGGGTGCCTGACTATTCTTGAAGTTAGGGAAGGCAAAGACAGCATTGAAGGGAAATGGGTGAAATGTTAACCTCATATATGAGGGGAACATTTCATTCCCTAAGACATAATCTTCTATGGTTTTCAAATCACTCTTTACCTTTACTTTTGAAGGTTGAGAGTGATATGAAAATGTCCTTGAAGCTATGTATAAACTTCATTGTGAAAGACCTGTTTCTCGAGCCCTTAAAACTCTGCTGCAAACACAGTCCCTTTCCCTTTCTCTCTATCCTTGAGGGTCTCTCTCCAGATTCAAAGCTGTCCTTTTTCTATGCTGTTCATACATCAGTTTCTTAGTAACCACCTTTAGTCTTGTGCCATTATTTTGTCCATGATAATTAATGCCTTTCTTATCTCTTTTAACGTTGGTCCTTTAGTTTAAAAAAAATATATATAAATGATATAATAAAAATAAGAGAAATAGAACACTATTACCAAAACAGCTACATATTGAAAGAATGAAGAAATAGTGGATTACTACAGGAGGCTGAAGGTTGGATCTGTGGGATTATTTTGTAATTGGTTTGGCATTCTAAGATACGTTTGATGTGTGGGAGCGTATGTGCTCATGCATGCATGTGTGTTTTTTTCCCCTTCCGTTTGTCATTACTATTTTCTTGTTATCCTGTTCTTTCATTTTCAGAAATGTCATGTTTGATAAAGATGTACTACATATATTACTGATGTTTTTTGGCTTTTCTATTATAGTGCCTTTGCAAAGCTAATATCAGTACTTTTATGTGTGATATTTTACAGTAGAACTCCATTTATCCGAACCCCAATTATCCGAACATCCAATTATCCGAACACTTTTTCCAGAAAAAAAAAAAAAAATCAGATGCCACAGTCACGTTAGACTAAAATTCTGAATCTTTTGATGCGGCAAACTTCAAATGTGTGCGAACAATTTGTAGAGAATGGGATGGCTAATGGTCGGTCGCTTACGTACAGGAAGTCAGTTAGATTATAAAGTCAGTTAATATCTGGTTTACCAATCCATTGTACGTGTGCGTTCTAGGTAGAACACTGGCTAAACAGACAGTTCAACTTAAAATAATTGTGTCTGCTACTACAGCAGAATAATTTTGGTGTACAAGTATTTCTCTGTGCGATATGGCATCTTCCAGTAGGCCTAAAGCATATAAAAGGAACCGCAATGTTTTGTCAATTGAAACGAAAACAGAAATTATCAAGAGACTAGGACAAGGTGAAACTGTGTCTTCACTTGCGAGAGATTTTCAATGTTGGGAAAGCTACCGTCTCTGACATCAAAAGTAACAAGGATAAAATTATGAGTTTTGCATCGAAATTTGATAGTGAAAATGGGTCGAAGAAACGTAAAACCATGAGAAATGCGAAAGATGTGAAATTGGAAGAGGCTTTGTATATATGGTTTGAAAGGGGAACCTATCTCTGGTTCTCTGTTGTGTGAAAAGGCACTTCAGTTCAACAATCAACTTGACGGTCCTCCTGACTTTAAGGCTAGCCAGGGATGGTTAAGAAACTTTAAATCTCGTCATGGCATACGAGAATTGGAGATTCAAGGGGAATCTTTATCTAGCGATGCAACTGCCGCTAAAAATTTTAAAGAAACATTCTTGGCTTTTTTGGAAGAAGAAGGTTATTCACTCGATGATGTGTATAATGCCGATGAGACTGGCTTATACTGGAAATCATTGCCTCAAAAATCACATGCATCTCAGCGCGAAGCAGCTGCCCCTGGGTTTAAAAAGTGCAAAGAGAGAGTAACAATTTTGGTAGCCGCGAATGCCAGTGGAAGTCATCGTTTACCGGTGCTAATGATCGGCAAAGCCAAAAAACCACGTTGTTTAAAGAATGTGACATGTCTCCCATTGTGTTACAAAGCACAGAAGAGTGCTTGGATGAATAGTGAAATATTTCTTGATTGGTATACAAATCAGTTCATCCCAAATGTGAAGAGGTTGAGAGAACAAGAAAAGAAAACTGGAAAAGTAATTCTTCTACTGGACAATGCACCATCTCATCCAGAGACGGATACATTGGATGCAGTTGATGCAAATTTTAAAGTAATTTTTCTGCCTCCCAATGTAACAGCAATGATTCAACCAATGGATCAGGGTGTTATAGCAAAGCTTAAAAAGATGTACAAGAAGGAAGTCCTGCGTCGTTTATTGTTGGCTGAAGATGAAGAAAGTGTGGTGGCGTTTTCCAAAAAGCTTAATCTCAAAGACTGCTGCTATATGTTAGCTGATGCTTGGACCACCCTGTCACAAGATAATCTCAACAAGGCTTGGAGTAGATTGCTTGGGAAAAAAGGAGGAAATGAAACTACTGCAGTGGACACAAATGATGATTGTATAAATGAAGTTGTGGAACTGTTTCAAGCAATGCCCGGATTTTCGGACTGTGACAAAGATGATGCACACATGTGGCTAGAAGATGATAATGATTCTGGTTTTCAGTTTTTGAAGGACGAAGAAATTTTGTCTTTTGTTCAAGAAGAAAACCAAATACATGTAGTGACCGATGATGAAGACTCCTCAGAAGTACATGATGTACTTGTAGATTATGACGTCGACCAAGTCCTGAAGAGGCCTTTATAGCACTAGAAACAGCGATGGCTTGGTACGAGCAAGAAGATGACAGCTGTCCTACACAGCTTCTGCTGTTGAAGAGAATGTGGGACTTAGCAGCCAAAAGGAGACTATCCAGTTTGGTGCAAAAGAGGATTCCTCATTATTTTAAATAGTGGGCTACATCTGTGCAAGTACATATATACGTAAGTTGTGCCTGGTTTTGAATCGTTTGTAATGTTATTTTGAAAACATTTCTCTTTCTTAACAAAAATAATTAATACAAGTAGTACATGCACTGCAGTGTAATAAAAGATTTTGGTGATACATTGATCTAATACAGTGTGGGTATTATTATTACAGTACAAGTAAATATGTTTTATAGTGTATTTTCCTTGTGATGGTTAATTATTTTTAGAAATATGTGTACATGTACTCGATACATTATGTAATCCAATTATCCGAACATTTGATTATCCGAACGATGCTCGGTCCCATGGGGTTCGGATAAATGGAGTTCTACTGTACTTTCATATCTTAGATTTAAACGCAATGCTAACAACACTTTTGCTACATTCACAGTCATTTGTATGAGATTTATTATGTTAAGAATTATATGGTGATACTGAAAAAGTTTCTCAGGATATGCACCATCTACACTTTCTGCTGGTTTTATGTTTTCTTCGTGGTTGGAGTAAAGAAGCACATATTACTAGAATCAGACATAAGGTAAATCGATTGAGTTGAAGGGCAAGAAATTTTGGGTGCTGGACTAATGACAAATACAAAGAAATGGGTTGGACTGAAGGATGAGGGATATGGTGGTGCTGGACTAATGATAAACACAAAGAAAATGGTTTGGACTGAAGGATGAGAGATATGGTGGTGCTGGACTAATGATAAACACAAAGAAAATGGTTTGGACTGAAGAATGAGAGATCTGGTGGTGCTGGACTAATAAACACAAAGAAAATAGGTTGGGTTGAAGGGAAGAGATCTAGTGGTGACGGACCAATGACAGATTTAAAGAAAATGGGTTAGGCTGAAGGGTGAGAGATCTAGTGGTGGAAATAAGTCAGGCTATAGAGAAGTGCTCAGTAAATGTTGCTCTCAAACAAGAAGGATCATTACCATAACATTTTTGGTTCATCATTTGATAAACTACAGCAGAATGAGTGCTAATAGTTACATCAGTAGATTCACTTTTATAATTTATTTTACATGATGAGGTTTCCAGCCTCATTTAAATTCATTAAAAATCAACGGATTGACAAGGCAATTCTACTTCATCAAGTCATATAGGAAGAGTAGAGCCAGGTGTGGTTATAGCCAGGAAGACAATATCTTTTATAATTCTGGGGATATGATCACGTAAGTGGGTCAAACAGTTCGAAAAATGATGAAAAGTGTGGTTTTAAAATTCATAGAAAAAGGAAGGACAGACGGATCTTGGAAAGATTGATATGGAAGGAAAGCCACAGGTTGTCCGAATAAAACGAGATATCTCAAGAGGTAATAGCTTTGGTAGGAAATGAGAACGACTAAGTTATTTGTTTAAAAATTAACACAGATGACCGAACCGAAGTGAAATACGAGAAATATTTTGGACCGTAGTCGCTTGAAGGCATAGCCAATCAGTGCGGAGTCACAAATTCACGCAAGATGGCCGACCAAGAGAATAAATACGCGGGTAGTTGGAAGTGGGAGGACACACATGAAATGAGAGAACGCAGAGGACAAAAGGAGAGAGCTAGTCACATATTCCTTCACCATTGGGTATTTGTGATGGCCTGCCTTTGCCAGAAGTAGTCCTGTTAGTGTATTTCTGAGAAGACCAGAGGGTGAGTAGGGCTACTGTACCTATTTTGTAAATGCCTAATAAGTTTAAATATGTCACTTCATTGAACAATCATGCAATGGAGTGATCTTGAAATGATTTCTGAACAATTCTTGTCATGTTTTATTGTGTTTATATGCATGTATCCTGCTCTATGATTGTACTATCAGGTTATATAATTGCTTATAACATCAACATAGAACTATGTAACAGTGGGCAACAGTACTGTAGCCATTGTTATGAAAGTAATAATCTGACTGACAGCCAATGGTTCTCAAGGCTGAGACCAGGAACGCACTCATATAGATTTAATGCTCAAGTAGCAAAAATGTAAATCAGTGGTTCTTAAGCCCTGGCTGCAAGGACACCCCTACAGGTTTACGGCAGCATGGGAGACTATATCCCAGTGGTTCTCAACCCATTGGTACCAATGACCCCAAATTGATTTGACTGCTCTATGGGCACAAGGTAGGCCAGGGGTTCTCAAACTTTTGATGATCATAAGCAATATATGTCAGAATCATTCTGTTTGGATGGAAATATAGCAGATGGAAGAAAGGACTATGTAACATAATTTGATGTAAATGAATCTTCTTCTTCTTCCTCGTTCGTCCTGAAAAGGATGTTGGTTGCGTTGTGTCCGTTTACAGCGAAGCTGCGGTATTTGCGCCTTTCGGCCGACACATCCGACTTCCGCACAGCATTTTTTGGGACCGGGTTTGCCTTCCCTCTTCGATCCCTACTCCTCAGCCAGACTGCAGTGATGCAGCCTGTTTCCAGGACCACCACGTGGAGGTGGAGTAGGGTCTTGGTCAGCTCTGGTTCGCTGACCCTGATGCAGGCAGTCAAGCTTTGGGTCGCTTACTGCATTCCTCACTTTTAATGTACATTTTAATCATATCATTTGAATTTTGTGTTTGTAAGTACTGTGATTTCTCTGGATATTGTTTAAATAGAAAATTCATATCCATGTAGCATCTCCATCAATTCCAAGAACAGAAGAAAAGAGAATCATTATAAATAAATTGATTTAATTGCAACTTGGATTTTGTTAATTTCATAAAGTTACCATTGAGTTCAATTTGAATTTCATTGTTAGTTAAAGCATAGAATAGTTATTACGAGAAGACGCTCTAGGCTCTTGATCTTCTTATTACCACCGGACCAGGGGTCTTTACCGTCTGACTACCATTTGTGCTATCATACACCAGTTCTCATTTCTGAGACTGGGGTATAGCGTGCAGTTCATTATTCTTTATTGAACTATCATCGACTGTCATCAAGACAACAACCACTATACATACCATCTCGTTACAGAGACAAAGAAAGAATAGTACTACTACTCCATTTGGCATGTCGTACAAGTCTTCAACTTGGTATTGGCTGCACAAGTGCAAGAAGCTGTGCAGTTCCTAGTTAAACAACGTTGTAATCACTGACAGCGCATCTGAGAAGATAGCTACTGGTCTCTCTGAGCTTTCTTCTGTCATTAGAATTTCTGATGCAGTTTTTAAGGCCTCTGCCTCTGCTCTGAAGTTACCTGAAAATTTCCCTGTTGCGACTGCTATCTTTTTTTGTGTGCCATTGCTTAAGCTCAGGAAGACTCCTCCACCCCCATCTTCTGTTGCATTAGTTGCTGATCCATCTGTGTATGCATGGATCCAGGTGTTGCTTGGGTAATGTTTCTCTATATATTTTGTGGTTAGGACTCTCCTTTCTGTTTCATTTTGGCTGTTCTTTCTCTCAATACCAGGAACGTTTTTCTATCATTTCAGGGAAGCACTGTTGTTTTCATATTGGTAGCTTGTGTGCAGTACATATGGGCGTAGCTGTTGATATTGCGTTTATGAAATAAACAGATTAAAAAATATAAAATATTTAAAAAGAGCACAGACAATTTTTATTGAATTATTACATTTACAACTTACTGATCACGCTATGGTACCATGAGCTGTAGATATAATAATTTGCATACAGGGGTTCCATGAGACTTGAAAGTTATTTCAAGGGTTCCTCCATGAATAAAAAGGTTGAGAAAGGCTGGTATATAATAAAACTATATTATATAAACCGTATAATTTGCATTTACAATAAGACATAGTGCAAACTAAAACTACATTAGTTTAGCATTTTTATTTTGGAGTATACCTCAAGCGTCTGCTGTTATTGGGACAAGCAGTATTTTTGTTGTTAGATAGGGCCTGTCAGAACAGGACCTCTTTTAACTTTGTTCTCATAAGCTACCCATTTTAAATGAGCGTCCATCTGACAGAGTGGTTAGAGTGCTGGTCTCTCGCAACAAAGGTGCTAGTTTTGAATCATGGTATTGTCACGCTGCAGTCTACCCAGATGTAAATGGGTACCTCACTCTGCTCTTGAGCTAGAGAAGGAAAAGGCAGCCAGGAAGGGAACTGGTCACCACACCCCTTTATGCTGGACCTAGTATGGTGAAGTCTCGATGCTTCCCTGTCATATCTGCTATGGAACTACCTTCCTTAGTCGTTCCCCTTCTACCGTGAGGTGTAGAGGTGTACAAGTTTGAAACTATATTCATCTTGAAATCCACACAGAACTGAATACAAAAACCCTAGTATATATTGCCATAGATTTATGTAAAACAGAATTACACAAGCCATTAGGAGGAACAAAAAATGGTAGTCAAATGTCATCCTGAGGATTTCCTTTTTCACTCTTAATGATCCATGGAGCCTTCACATCTGATGGCCAGCCCCCTTGAGGAAGCCTACATCAAAACACAAAATCTTACAGCAGTGATTTATGTAGCAATTAGTTTTTCATGTTGAGGTTGCCAGCTCCTGTGTGTAACTTTATACTTCTTCTTCTTCCGTCCTTAGCCACCGACCGTCAAAGCAGTCAGTGGCCATTACGCCTAGTGGCGTCTTAGGGCAACAGCAGATAGGTTTTCTTTGCCATTGTTTCCCATCACGCCTATTGGCGTCTTTAGGGCAACGGCAAATCAATCCATCTGCTGTTGTTTCCGTAATCGAAGTGACTGGCAAACGGGTGATCAGCCCGTTGGGGTAACTTTATACTATTTGCCTTTAATGACTTTCTTGAGGGAACAGCAGGCTTATTCTTTCTTTGTCTAAATCAGAGACATAAACGACATGTGGAATTTAAATTTCATATTTTGTCCAAATTTTTGTTTGAAAAAAGTTCAGACGTTATAACTACGAGTACAAGCTAATCAATAAAGATAAACATATTCACTCAGAATTAAGAAGAATCAGCTGAATAATCAGCATGTTGTTTCTTGAATGGTTACACAATACATCTTTAGTTTACTGCATGTGCTGTGAAACATTGCGAGTGGAAAGTACCTGTTGTTTCCAACCAATTGTTCGACAGCCTGGTGTGTTGTCCTTTCTTGTTTCTTTACGGAGTGTTTATAATTCTGATCCATCTTCTCTTAGGTTGTCCTCTACTCTTGGTGACTTCCATGTTGAGATTAGATACTCACCCTGCTAGTTTACCAGGATTTTCTCACAAGGTGTCAATAACTGACAGTTTGAACATTTACAGGAATTTTGGGATTTCCTGGGGGTTTTTAATACCTATCTCCATTATTTAAATAACTGACAGTATGAAAATTTATTGGTTCTCCCTTCTCCAAATATTTTAGGGCATGCAAACTTCTATGACCTATTTAAAACCCTGATAACCCAATATATGGATTACAACTCTGCTTATCACCTTAATGGCCAGAAAATCATGTGACAAAGTCCTCAGAGAAACAGAAGAAAGTCTTCAATTAATCATTGTAATCCTTGACCATCATCAGAAGAGAAAAATTACAGAACCTGGTAGCAGCTAATAAATTCAACTCTGAAGTGAAGAAAAGGAAGACAGAGTGAGAGAAATACCTTGGTAAATTGACCAAAATTGGAATTTTCAAAATTGGACATGAGAGACATGGCAGCCAAGCAGGCGAGCACAGTACTTGACGTTTATTTATGATGCACTGAGCACCCTTTTCTGCTTCATATTTTGAAGGTTTTCAGATGTGTTAGTAAAAATGTTAAGACCAGTCTACAAAATGTGTTTACAATCCATAATATTGTTATCTTTATATAAAGTAAGTTTTTATGTTTACTTGTATTATAACATCAGACACTCTTCACTCGATTCACTTCATCACAGGTGATAGTTCACATTTCATCACTGGCAACTATTCATTTAAACGAGTATCTATTAAAGAGGAAAATGTGATGTCCAGTAAGATACGTACAATAACATGAGAATGGACATTGAAAAGTTTGTTTGTTTGTTAGTTGTTGTTTTTTGTTGTTGCATTGTTTGTAATGCCTATCTAAAGGCACAGCTAGAAAGACAAAAAATAAGTTATCTAACAACATGTGTGGACAAGAACAAAAGAGAGGAAAATGAAAAAAGATGATTCTATTTTGGCATGAAATAGGAGGACACATACTAGAACAGAGTATACTGGAGAAATGTTTGCATAGCTGTACATTCTACCCAACGTTCAATGGATTAAGTTAGTAAATGTAATTATATTTGATGTTACGTCACTGTTGTAGCCGTTTATGGTAATTGGATTGGTCTTCATAACGCGAATGGTAATATGAAACAAAATGTCAATAAACTGTTCTGTGAAAACGAACTACAACAGGTAGTGTTTAAACTGTTCACTCGATGGTAGTACACAAGTCGGTTTACTGTACATATAGTTTATTCAACATGGCACATACGAAGGAACGAGACGATCATAGTTACAGATTATAGGTACAAAATGTCATACTTTGAAGTTGCTGATAATACTCTCAGCTTCTTAGTGATTCTTCAAGAATTAAGTCCTATAAACATCCACAGCAATATATTCAGGTTAGAGTTCTGAATCGGCTAACCTCTCTTTACATCCATGCCACGACTTTGGCATAGAAGAATGTACGGCATATAACATATGAAGCATACGAATAAATAAACTGGTTTACACGTAGGTATTATTCCTCTACGGTAATCTAATATGACCACCGACTCCGTCTGTCCATTCTAGGAAATTACATGCTAAGATGACTTCCCGCTAGACTACAACTGGGAGCGGCCTGATACTTTAGTTTACGGCAATAAATATACAAATATAACCGGGGCGACACTTACATGATCCTTCCATCATTGGCTTCGTCAAGAATACCAATTGAATCAATATAACATACTGGCTTATACAAAACTGCCAGAAAATTCCAATAATCTATATCTCGGACATAACAAAGTCCGCACTGCCCCGTTCAAAACATGACGTCACAATCCCCAAACTAGGTTACCCGTGCATCCAAAGCAACTCACACTGCATTGTGCACGTCAGTGCGTGAATCAATCGAACGCACAAATAATAAAATATATAAAGACTGGTGCGTACATTTGGCAGGACCGAAGACTACCCCCTTAGGTAATAAATGTACGTAACAGCTCCCTTATCACCTCCCCTTAAAAAAAATTAATTCTATTAATTTTTTTTGAACTTAATACCCGAGAGAGGTGAGTCAAAACTACAAGAAGATATATTAAATGCATAAAGTTATACCATATTAAGAAAAGAATATTAAACGAAATGAATATAACTAAATGATAGTATGCATTAAAGCACACATCCACAAACGACCTACTTTGGAACGATGTGGTAAAACAAGTTTGAAAATGAAAAAAACCATAAAAAAAAAGATGATAATAAAATTCAACTAAGTTTTCAACAAAATTTGAAACATATGATTTCAAAAATGAAAATGAACAGCAACACTGATGATGATCAATGACAAGAGAATCAATGAAACAGAAAAATTGAAAATACAATGTGCAAAAATGAAGCAATGCAAAATTAAACACTTTAAGAAGCAACACACTTACTATTTTCTAACACTAGTAAGTTTGACTAGTTATCTAAAAGTGAGATATCATAACTAAGACCCGTGAATGTAGGTATTACCTGACAACTAAGAAAGTTAGTTTGTGTGTGATCCATAATCAATTAAATAGATTACATTGAATTAATCTAATTTATATATTCCTTAATTACTAACAAATAAACAGTTACTAATATTTCTAAGTAATTCCAGTATCACTCATTGTCAATGTTCAGTTGCAACTAGTTAGTAATAGACGCGACGATGTACTGAATGTTCCATACAAGATAAAATATATTCTCGCACACGCCATGTAGTGTAATATGTTCCATAGAATAATGAATGTATATTTGTCGCTCTTAACAATGTTGCCATATTAATAAAAAGTCACTGTAGTACCAATGTTCCCGTACTAAGAAAACGTTAATATAGTATCAATAACAATGTACAAAGTTATTCATGTTATCGGTGAGGATGTTCCAACATCTGGAAGTGGCTTAGTTTCGACAAGTTCGCTTGGGCATCTTGACAGACAGTCTGCGAACACATTCTGCACTCCAGGAATAGCTCGTATCTCAAAATGGAACGGTTGAAGCGCTATAGCGTAACGCGCTGACTTTGATGACTTAACGTTCCCTGTATTCAGTGCGGTAAGAGCTTTCTGGTCAGACTCCACCACAAAGTGTGATCCGAGGAGATAACGATCCAGTTTAGTGATTGCCCAGACAAGAGCAAGGAGCTCTTTATCCAGAACGGAATATTTCGTCTCGCTCGGCGTGAGCTTTCTGGATACGTACATAACCGGAAATAAGGTGCCGTTATATTCCTGCATCAAAACTGCAGCGATAGCGTAAGAACTTGCATCACTGCGAAGAACAAAGGTGAGATCTTTGTTAGGCAACCTTAAAAAGGTGCATTTGAAAAAAATTGTTTTATATAGTCTAACGCCGTTTGGTGATCCTGCGACCACTTTATTACATTAGATGTGCCTTTCTTCAGTAGAGACGAAAAAGGTGCAGTTATAGTAGACAAATGAGGGATGAATTTTGAATAGAACTGTATTAGTCCTAAAAGCGACCTAACTTTTTTTTTGTCTTAGGTGCCGAGATGTTTAAAATTTTAGAGACGTTACTGTCTTCTGTATACATGAAACCATGTCCTATGCGGTGACCCAGAAATGAGATGTCATGAAAACCGACAAAAGCCTTTGAAGGTTTCGCTGTTAAGTTATAATCCCGTAAGGTAGAAAGTAAAGATTTTAAACCCTGAATATGTTCATCCCAAGAGTCACTGAAAAGACAGATGTCATCTATATAAGTAATGACATCGGGACGATGAGACAATATGCGGCGCATCATGCGTACAAAGGTAGCTGGCGCATTCATTAATCCGAATGGCATAAAATTCCATTGAAAAAGACCCCGTGGCGTTGAGAAAGCGGTGAATGGCTTTGCTTTAGTAGTGAGTGGCACTTGCCAATAGCCCTTTGAAAGGTCAAATTTCGAAAAGAATGTAGCATGAGATAATCTCTCCAATAAGTCGTCTAAAAGAGGTAATGGTTCCGCATCGAATTTTGTAACTTTGTTTAATTTCCTGTAATCTACGCAAAGACGTATATTATTGTCCTTCTTCCTAATGATTACCATAGAAGAAGAATATGGTGATGAAGATGGTTCAATTATATTTAATTGAAGCATCTCATCCAATTCCTTATCAACCTTATCACGAAAGTGTAAAGGGATAGGATATGGGCGAACTCGAATAGGTGTATCGTCAGTCAGAATAATGTCATGTTGGATGACTGACGTATGACCTGGGATGTCAGTGAGGACATCCTCATACGTGTGTAGAATATTAGAGACTTGCTGACGTTGATCAGCCGAAAGAGTAGATGAGATTGTAACATCATTCCATTTCTCAGTGGAATGGAGTGGTACAACTGGTATTGGTAGTTGTACATCATCGAAAGAAGATTCTTCTTCTTGGATGACCGACAAACTAGAATAGTGTTGAATAGGAGGTGTAGGATCGTCAGTTGCTTGAAACACTGACTGTAGATAATCAGGACGTGAGTAATACTCCTTCAACATATTAATGTGGAAGGTTTTATGTTTACCATTAACATCAACGATGTAGTCGACATCGGATATTCTTGAGATGATCCTGAAAGGACCTCTCCAGGTAATTAAAAGACGATTGTTATGCGCAGGTAGTAAGACAAAAGCTTCATCACCAGGTATGAGCTGGCGAAGATGTCTATACTTGTTTGCAAATAGACGAGCTTTTTCTTTGGCTTGTTCGGATGATGCAGTAGCTAGTCTACAAGCATCTATGATTCTCTTTCTAAGAGAGATCACATACTCATAGGATGATTGAGTTTCCTCTTCAATATTCTCATCAACCAATAAGTCGTGAATTAACGACATCGGACCGCGTGGTTGCATGCCAAAAACAAGCTGGAATGGAGAAAACCCCGTGGCTTGATTTTGTACTTCGCGATACGCAAAGAGACAAGCAGGTAGGACCCGATCCCAGTCTTGGGGATGGTCTTGAGTCATCTTACCCAACAACTGCTTTAGTGTCCTATTGAGACGCTCAATTAACCCATTTGACATTGGATGATAAATAGAACTTAGAGATCTGTCTATACCTAATGTCTTCATAACTTGAGACATGGATTCAGAAATGAACTGAACCCCATGATCTGACAAGATTTTCCGAGGAAAACCAATGCGTGAGAAGATTAACATCAATGCCTCTGCTACACTGGCAGATGAAGTGTTTTTGAGAGGGATGGCCTCAGGCCAACGAGTGCACATATCAATGCACGTAAGAATATGCGTATGCCCTCTAGCAGATGGAAGCATAGGACCAATAATGTCTATAGCCATTTTATCAAATGGTCTAATCGGGATGTCCGCAGCTTGAATAGGAGCTGCATGAAATGGACCCCGCCCCTTAACTTCCTGACATATCAAACAGGAACGACAATAGAGAGTGATGTCCCTATGGACGCCTGGCCAGTAGAATGCCGAAAGCACTCTGGATTTGGTACGCGAAAAACCCATATGGCCCGCACATTGCGAGTCATGCGCATGTCGTAATATACGAGATTTCATAGAGGATGGGACTAGAATCTGAGAACATAAGGATGAATCCTTTTCCCGTATTACTCTAACCAAAATCCCATTTTTAAGTATAAAGTCATGTCTAGATTTTGCAAGTTTGTTGCTGGTATTCTTTTTGTTCACATACTGAAAATTTTTTTTTAATGAATCATCACTTTTTTGTAATGTTGCAAACAACTCCCGTGAAATAGGAGCATCATCATCACAAGTGGTATGAACTGTAGGTTCAACAGGTGTATCATGCGACATATTAGTAGCTTGCGCTCTAGTCACTACTGCATTTGCAGTTTGAATATGTCGCTCTTCCCATTCAGCAATTTGTTGAGGTGAACACTCTTTAATACCATGTATGCGACCAAGTATTAAATCACAAATTGGATTTGGAAGAAGACAAGCCTGGATCTGTCCTGAAAAAAATGGTGTATGAAGTGTTATAATGGCTGTGGGAAATGTTTCCACAGTTCCGCCAAACGTCACACATTTCACAACCCTGCCCGTCGCACAACTAGGGTCGATCAGCGAAGTCCGGACGCCCACAGTGGTACAACCTGAGTCGAATAAAAGAGAGCATGAAATATTGTTAACAAATCCTCTGTTAAACTTAAGAGAGCCCTGTCCCTGGTGTACTGACGCAGCAGTGGCCGTACAGACTGCAGGTAGACTAGGCAAGGTATGTCCGCAACGCAGCGTCGTGATCGCCTTGGGCTGGAAAAGAGTAGAGCATTCTGAACAATCTTTGACTTGGGTACAATCAAGAGAACAACACATAGCATTATGAGTTTCAACTCCTTTACCCTGTTCAATGTTAGCCTGTGTATCACTAAAAGCGACATTAGAATGTCTACCTGTATTACTCGACGATCTATCTCGTCGGCGCGATCGATTGTGATTTTTGTCATTAAAATTGCTACAATTGTCATTTCTGCTAGAGTTAAAATTTGGATGAGTCCGATAATTTGTATAATTAAAGTTATGATGTTCTTTAAAATTTTTATTCCAAGAACCTTGTCTGTTTTGCGGACCCTGAGATTTTGATCTCCAGTTTTGTCTATTATAATGTCCTTGATTATTTTTAAAATAATTGTTACCAAAATCTCGCGATCTGTGAGCCTGGTTCCAAGAAACATTAAATGGAGCAGATTGTTGAAATTGCTTCCCTTTGTAAAAGTTATCATTGTTAAAATTGTAATTATTTCCCTTATTGACATACCTATCAGCACTAAAAGAACGATTGCGTGAAAAATTGTTTTGTTGTGCTGCAAAAGCAACAGGCAATTCATTCTTAATCTGTGCATTACTTAGATCCATGGTTGGGTGAGCAGTGCAAAAGTTTTTTGCATGTTCTTCTAAATTTTTCATTGATAAAGGTTTCCGTTCGTGTAAAAATGCGAGAAATGTAGGATTTACAGACGATAGTACCTTATCGCGCATCAGTAAATCAAAGAGACCTTCATACGACTTTTCAATTTTGGATAATTCGATCCATCTTTCTAATGTTAGTCGTATCTGTGAAAGAAAATCACTAAAATTTCTGCCAGATTGAGGTAGTAATGTATGAAATCTTAATCGATATTCGTTTTCTGTCATTTGGAATTTTTGCAGAAGTGCTGCTCGAAGAGCATTATAGTCATTTTTCTCACCAATGCTGGTGGTATGATAAACTGCTAATGCATCCCCTGTAAGTAATCTGGATAAATATGTACAGTATAGCGCTTTATCCACGTTATAAGACCCACAAGTGGCCTCAAACCTATCTAGGAAGAATATCACGTCATCAGACGGGGGATTAAATTTAGGTAATTTAAGGTGAATTTCCTTAAAATGATCCTGTCTGGATGAAGTTTGGCTTTCAAAAGTTCTCTGAGAATTAGATTCCTGAGTTAACCTAAGTCTCTCATATTCTGACTCTGCTAATTTTAGTTCATGCTGTCGTTTTCTATCATTCTCTTCCCTCTCAAGCTGAAGTCGTAATGTATTTTGTTCAGCTATTAATCTTCTTTCTTCCATTTCCTTTTGTTTAACTTCCATTTCTTTTTGTTTCTGTTCTGCCTCTCGCTGAAATCGTTTCTCTTCCAATTCAGCGGTTAATCTCATTTTTTTCTCATTCTCCTCCGCCTCAAATTTCCTCCTCTTCTCATTCTCTTCCGCCTCAGATTTCCTCCTTTTCTCATCTTCCTCCGCCGCAATCCTTTTTTGATCTGCCTCAAATTGAAGTTTTTCTAGTCTTAAAGTTTCTAACTTTCTCTGTTCGGCTTCTATTTCTTGAGCTTTCTTATATTCTGCAAGTGCAAATGCTTTTGCTTCATCAGGAGCCATCTGAAGAGCTTTTGCTTGCTTAATGAAATAATCTAGTGAATACATTATTCTATATAAGTAGTCACAGTACTCTAGATATTTAAAATGATAATTAATCAATATAAATTAGTTAACCTTGTTACTATAACAAGTGTTCTTCGTTCCTGTCCTTAGAACGGTATAATGTTATCATATAATTATTAAATATGTTATTAATCAATAAATTTATGTAATCAAATGTCATGAAATGAACAACGAGAAAGACAATAGAAACATAACCGACAAGACATGATAAAATGGACGGGTGAACACAATCGTAGAAATCAAAAAAATAAAAATGTATAACTAAAATAGAATATCGTAAAAATATACGACGATAACTACGATCAGATAATTAACAGTACAATTGACAACACAGTGTAAAAACATAGGTTTTGTAAAAAACTGAACGACAGGAAAGGTGAGATGGACGCAAAATACAAACAAAATTCATCATAAAACTAAATTACGAATAAAAATAAATACGAAAACAACAATTAAAACTTGACACTACAGCTAAACAGTCAGGTGTCACAGACCACCAGACACAGTGGACCTAGAATCCTTCTACGCTCACGCGTAGGAACATTCCACTGAGGGAAGTCTGCAAAACAATTCCTAAAGAACAGTCACGAAGGCCCTGGTGTGAAACTGGGATGTATCCTCCGTGAGTCTCCAAACCCTACCTCCCACAAAGAATACACAACATATAACACATAACACGGAAAATATAAAGGTGGACATAAACAATTAAGGCACAGCTAATAATAATAAAATGTATAACGGATACAAGTTATACTTAGCTCGCGTGTGCCGGGAAAAAAACAATGTGCCTCGTCTCCGTGGATGTACGTTTGAAGCTAAAATAATTCGATCTGCGAATACAGCATCAGCTCGCACGAAATGATAACGAAGGCAGTCAGTCCCTGTACAACCCGAAGTGAAGGTTGATAGATGACCTTGAGAATCTCGTAACGGTCAGTTGATTAAGATTCATTTTGACAACAAGTTCCAACTTGACGATGATGTCGCCTTGAAAGTACACATTCTATTTTCAAACGATTAATTTGATTGAGTAAGATCCTTTGAAATGATAAATTTCAGACCACGCTGGCGCACCAATTACTGTTGTAGCCGTTTATGGTAATTGGATTGGTCTTCATAACGCGAATGGTAATATGAAACAAAAAATCAATAAACTGTTCTGTGAAAACGAACTACAACAGGTAGTGTTTAAACTGTTCACTCGATGGTAGTACACAAGTCGGTTTACTGTACATATAGTTTATTCAACATGGCACATACGAAGGAACGAGACGATCATAGTTACAGATTATAGGTACAAAATGTCATACTTTGAAGTTGCTGATAATACTCTCAGCTTCTTAGTGATTCTTCAAGAATTAAGTCCTATAAACATCCACAGCAATATATTCAGGTTAGAGTTCTGAATCGGCTAACCTCTCTTTACATCCATGCCACGACTTTGGCATAGAAGAATGTACGGCATATAAAATATGAAGCATACGAATAAATAAACTGGTTTACACGTAGGTATTATTCCTCTACGGTAATCTAATATGACCACCGACTCCGTCTGTCCATTCTAGGAAATTACATGCTAAGATGACTTCCCGCTAGACTACAACTGGGAGCGGCCTGATACTTTAGTTTACGGCAATAAATATACAAATATAACCGGGGCGACACTTACATGATCCTTCCATCATTGGCTTCGTCAAGAATACCAATTGAATCAATATAACATACTGGCTTATACAAAACTGCCAGAAAATTCCAATAATCTATATCTCGGACATAACAAAGTCCGCACTGCCCCGTTCAAAACATGACGTCACAATCCCCAAACTAGGTTACCCGTGCGTCCAAAGCAACTCACACTGCATTGTGCACGTCAGTGCGTGAATCAATCGAACGCACAAATAATAAAATATATAAAGACTGGTGCGTACATTTGGCAGGACCGAAGACTACCCCCTTAGGTAATAAATGTACGTAACAGTCACTAAACAAGCAAAGTTGTAAAAGTTGTGCAATTTTCTCTTGAATCCCTGAATTCTGGGTTATCCAGTTCTTGCATTTTCACTCAAGCTTTATCTTTGGGAACAGCAGCTTTTGAACACAACTGTGTGACCTCTTCTTCACATAACGCAAGCAGAAATTAATCAAGATGGATTGCATGAACAAGGGGAAAGGAGTTCAGAGACAGATAGGGAGAAGTTTATATAAAGTAATTAAAATAAAGAACCAGAAGCCAGAAAAGTCAAACACATTTACATACCTGGGAAGCATAGTAACAACAGATAGTGGAACAAGCAAAGATACTAGTAGCATGAAGGAAGAAAGCCAGAACAGCCTTTGCACACCTAAATAATATTTGGAAATCTTTACAGTATAACAAAACACCAAATTAAGAATATTTTAGAGTTACATACTTTCTGTACTTTTGTATAGTGTGGAATGCCAGACAGCAACAGAAAAAGAAATGTCCAAACTGTCAACTTTCCATACAGTCTGCCTATGAAAAATTCTCCTTACTTTTTTTTTTCACTGAGTACCATCGCCAACCTAGAATTCCTCACCTGGAGCAACCAAGAAGATAAGAACACTATTATAGCAGGTAGAGATTGGAGTTGGATTTGTCATTTTCTTGAAATGATAGAAAAAATTCCTGGCATTGAGAGAAAGAAGAGCCAGACTGCAACAGACAGAAAAGCCATAGTGACAAAATACATAGAGAAATATTACCCAAGTAACACCTGGACCCATGCATACACAGGTGGATCAGCAACAGAAAATGGAGGTGGAGGTTTGTTTCTGCGCTTAAGCACTGGTACACAAAAAAAGATAACAGTGGCAACAGGAAAATTCTCAAGTAACTCCAGAGCAGAAGTCTTAAAAAGTGCAGCAGAGGTTCTAATGGCAGAAGAAAGCACAAAGAGACAAGTTGTTTTCTTCACAGACACAATGTCAGTAGTTGCAGTGCTGAGGAGCCAGAATAATGCCGACCTGGATGACCTAAGAGTAGTGTTCCACAAACTATGTCAACAATTCAAAAGGGTTGTGATACAATGAATTCCATCTCACTGTAGCATACCCGGCAATGAAGAGGCTGACAGATTGGCAAAGGAAGGTGGAAAGCTACCTCAACCTGATACAAGTATAATTTTTATAAGGCAAATAACTGCAAACCTGCCAACAGATCCTGAGAAACAATTATAGGGAAGAATGGCTAAACCAGTGGGCTTCCTCCCAGACAGGGCGTCCATTCTTCAAACATCAAGCTAAACCAAACCCTCAAGATCCAGTTAAACAACTGAAAAGAAGAGATCAGAGTCTAATTTTCCAGCTGAGAACAGGCCATGCCCCTGTCAATAAACATTTAAATAGAATAGACCCACTACGTGAACCAAACTGTAGGCACTGCCACCACCATGAGGAATCGGTTGAACACCTACTGTTACAGTGCCCAAGACTAACAGACCTGCGACGCCAGCTACTCCCATCGCACCCAACCATCCACAATACACTCTACACATCACCACAACAACTGAGGAAGACTTGCACCTTTGTCAGAGAGGCTATGGGCTGTCAAGAGCTACCTGCTCACAGCTAAAGGGATTATATCATCATCATCATCATAAGGCAAATAGTTTTATCAGAACCACATACAGAAACAAATGGTATGTAGAGCATTTAGGACACACGCAAATTGATGCATATTACTAGCTCAACGAACAAGGGAAAGTGGCACAAGTAGCAGCAGAAATGAGGGAATATAAAATCGAGGTTGTGGTACTGTGTGAAACAAAGTGGAAGGTTGTAGACAAGAAGAAACTCATCACAGGTGAATTGGTGCTGTCCTCAGGACATGAAGACGAAAGTTCACACCACAGTAAAGGGGTAGCTCTTATGTTATCTAAAGAAGCACAGAAAGCACTCATTGAATGCGAGGCCGTTGACCCAGAATAATAACAGCTACTTTGAAAACAGCTAAAAAGAAAATAAATGTAAATGTCATCCAATGTTATGCACCAACTAATGACAAAGAAGAGTCTGTGAAAGAAGCATTTTATACTAGACTACAGGAAATTATGGAAAAAGTAAAAAGAAGAGACATCACAATTTTAATGGGTGACATGAATGCAAAGATAGGTACAGTCAACACCGGCTTTGAAGAAGTCATGGGAAAACATGGGCTAGGAATAATGAATGAAAATTGGGAACTATTCTAAAACTCTGTGCTTCAAATCAACTGGCTATAGGAGAAAGCATGTTTCCACATAAGAGAATACACAAGGCAACATGGATATCACCAGACCATAGAGCAGAAAATCAGATTGATCATATATGAATAAACAAGAAGTTTAGATCATCATTGCAGGATGTAAAGGTATATAGAGGAGCAGATGTGGCATCAGATCACCACCTTCTGATAGCCAAAGTAAAAATGAAACTCAAGAGATATGCAACAATGCAAAATTATAGACAACAATTTAATGTAGGACATCTAAGAAATCAAGAAACAAGAGACAAATTTGCGGTCACAGTATCCAACAAATTCCAAGTGCTCCAACAGCTGGAAGATGTAGAGAATACAGAAGACTATTGGCAGCAGGTCAAAACTGTATGGAATGAGACATGTGAAGAAATACTGGGGAAAAGGGAAAGACAACAAAAAGCATGGATAACAACAGAAACCATCAATAAGAAAAAAGACAGAAAAAACAAGAAAGCAGATTTAAACACAAGCAAAACCAGAAGTTCCAAAGCCAAGGCTCAAGAAGTGTACACAGAAGCAAAGAAGTAAAAAGAAGTATCAAAAGAGACAAGAGGAAGTATATTGAGGTGTTGGCAAGAGAGGCAGAAGATGCTGCAGCCAAAGGAAATATGACAGAACTGTATAGCAGCACAAAGAAGCTAACAGGGAAATACAAGCAAACAAGTTGCCTCATAAAAGACAAGAATGGGAAACTGCTCAGCAATATACAGGAGCAAATGAAGAGGTGGACAGAATATTTTGGGGACCTTCTCAACAGACCAGCTCCACAAAACCCCCCGGACATCCAGCCAGCAGAAGAGCTACAAACGGTGAAAGACCAACGAAGGAAGAAATAAAGAAAGCCATAAAGCTTCTAAGAGATGGAAAAGCGGCTGGACCTGATGGCATTCCAGCAGAGGCCATAAAAGCAGATATCGACACGGCTACAGAGATGGTATATAAATAACTTGGTAAAGTCTGGGAAAAGGAAGAGATACCAGCAGAATGGAAGGAAAGATATCTGGTTAAGTTGCCTAAGAAGGGAAATTTACAAGAGTGCACAAATTATAGAGGAATAATGTTACTATCAGTGCCAGGAAAAGTATTAAACAGGATTATCCTTGAGAGATTAAAAGAGTCCATAGACAAGAAATTGAGAGATGAACAAGCAGGTTTTCGACAAAACAGATCATGTACAGACCAGATAGCCACTTTGAGAATAATAGTTGAACAAAGTCTGGAATGGAATTCACCACTATACATCGGATTTGTGGACTACGAAAAGGCATTTAACAGTGTAGACAGAGAATCACTTTGGAAATTGATGAGGCATTATGGAGTTCCCCTGAAGATCATTAATTTAATAAAGAAAACATATGAAGACATGACATGCAGAGTTCTTCACGAAGGACAACTTACAGAACCGTTTGGGATAAGAACAGGAGTGCAACAGGGATGCCTCTTGTCTCCATTTCTTTTCTTACTAGCAATAGACTGGGTTATGAGATCATCGACAACACACAACAGAAATGGAATCCAGTGGACTCTGACTAAGCAGTTGGATGATCTGGATTTTGCTGATGACTTGGCTCTTCTGTCCCATAACCGTAATCTGGTGCAGGACAAATTGAAAACACTCGATGAGAGGCCACAGCAATTGGGTCTGAAAATACACAGGGAAAAGACAAAAATAATGAGAATAAATGCAGGTAATGATAACAGGGTTGAACTTGAAGAAACACCAATACAAGATGTAGAACCATACACATATCTTGGCAGTAATATAGACAAAGTTGGAGGGACAGACAGCAATATCAAAATAAGAATACAAAAGGCAAGAGGAGCTTTCATTGCATTGGGAAATATATGGAGATCAAGAGAAATCGGATCCAACACGAAAATAAGAATCTTCAACTCAAATGTGAAGTCAGTCCTATTGTATGGCTCTGAGACATGGAGAAGAACAAAGACAACAACCAAAAAGCTACAGACTTTCATAAATGTGTGCTTGCGTAGAATAGAGGGATTAAAATGGTATGACAAGGTTACCAATGTGGAACTGATGACAAGAACTAGACAAGTGAAAGTGGAACAAGAGATGAGAAGAAGGCGATGGATAGGACACACACTGAGGAAACCTGTTGATAGCATTACAAGGCAGTCCTTGTTCTGGAACCCCCAGGGCAAGAGAGGCAGAGGTAGACCAAGAAGCACATGGAGAAGAGAGCTGGAAACAGAGGTGAAAATGATGAGAACGTGGAAAGAACTTGAGATGATGGCACGTGACAGGAGGACTTGGCATGTGTTTGTTGAAGGCCTATGCTCCTTTGGGAGTGGAGGGTTATAATGATGGCCATCACCAGTACCATTTTGGGAAAAACTCTATGGAGATACAAACAGCCTGAAGCTGACCACTGATTTCTTGGAAAATATTCAAGCAGACGTCAGAGCGAACGAAGAAGAAGAAGGATTTGTCATGTCCTCATAAAAAACCCAGACACTATCACTAGAAATGTCATGTTAATTGTTATGGACCACAGAAGAAATTTGAGAAAGAGGCTGACAAAAAGACAACTTGGTGGAAAGATGTGGAGATTGAGATAAAAAGCACGAACTACTGTGGGGAACAGTATGAAAATCAAGTGATTGGAGCGAGTTTGTTGCTGCCCTATAAGACACCACTGGGCGTGTGGCCACTGATTGTTTTGTCTGTCAGTGATAATGGTTTCAAGAAGAAGATATACACAGAGACTGATGTTTTCTCTACATAATAACTGATCTGTCAAAAATAAATTAAACCAGCATAAACATGACTAGATAACACATTCAGGTCAGTGTTCTCTCTGGGTCAATGATTTAGCTGAGTAAACAAGAATGGTACATGCAGCCTAAAGGGAACATTGATTCAGGCATATGTTGGTGGGATATGATAAGAAAGAAGAAATCTATTCTGTATTTTTTTTAATAACAAGGACTGTAGGTATAGTCTGCAATGTAAGCAACCTGAGTCACTGAGTCAACCTGCGTAGTCATTAGTCCAGTCCACACCAGCATGTTCCCAGCTGAAGTATAGTTAGTCAGTGTTGTGTTTTAGTTTCATTTTCAAGCCCAGTCTAACTTTCATGCACACCACATAATTTACACTATCAAATAAATGAAAATGTGTTCTGAAAATGGCAGATAAAAGAGAGGAAATAATTTGTCAAAAAAGGAAAAATCAGGAAAAAATCATCAAACAGTTTGGTATGGTGCAGTCAGTTTCTGATATTAAAAAGTGAGTAAATTCTTCAGTTTGTATTTGTATTAGAAAATGAAGGCTGACAGCAACAATGTAGAAGTAATGTATAAATGGTTTATACACAAAAATATCAGCTGGATAGCCACTTTCAGGACCCACTTTATGTGAGACAGTGCTAATGTTGAATAAAGAGTTTGGAGGCAATATTGATTTAAAAATAAGCACTGGATGGTTACATAATTTTCAGTCTCGAAACAGAATATGAGAGCGGGAAATACATGAAAATTGTCTGCTAACAATGAAAATGCTGAAAACTCATCTCAGAAAATGTCCTCATTTATTGAAAATGAGAAGTGTGATCAGATTTTATTTACAATGCTGAGGAAACAGGTTTAATCTGGAAAGCAACGCCTCAAAAAATCACAATGTGAATCTACTGTTCTCAGCTATAAAATGAGTAAGGGTCAAGTGACCATGATGATTTATCTTAACTCAAGTGGCAAACACAAGTTAAATCTGATTTTTTTTCCTTCAGATCTGTTATTAATGTAACTATTGGAGCACAAGAGAATACATGTCTTTATAGTGCAATGTTGATTAGATCCAGATATGCGATGGCCCAAGCAAAAGCCTATATGCGAGTAACCACAGACAAATGGCACCCCCTACATGGAAACATAGCTGACATCAAGTGAAGCAAGAATAAAGAGAGGGATGTCATGGATGGCACAGGCAGAGACAACGATCAAGCAGGTGGCCACAGTTGAAAACATATTCAAAGGGGAAGAGTGGAGTATGTCCAGGGCCGTAGATAGGACTTAATAAGGTGTTTTATTTTAAAAATGCCGGCATAAAACATGTTTGGTACAGTATAATTTCCCCACAAATGTTTTTCACCAAACCTTGGGGGGGGGGGGGGGGGGGGTGAACCTCCCGGATCTACGGCTCTGAGTATGTCAGATGAGAAGTGGATTAATTACCAGCAAGTCGTCATCAGCCTTGGCAGAGAGTGTAGAACTTGGGGCAATGGGAAGGAAAGCAGAAATGGAAATTAATCAACTGATACATGATCATGCCAGGGATAATGATGCCATTGTGTATACAGATGGGTCTGTGATTCGTGGTGAGAAATCAGGCTAGGGCTTCTCTGCTAGGGTAAAGGGCAGAATTATAGCGGGGCTTACAAGATAACAACTTCCAGCGTGAGAATGGAGGTAGAGGCAGTCACTGCAGCCTTAAGGTGGATATCTGAAACTTCATTCACAAAGGCAGTCATTGTGTCGGACTCTCAGTCCATGTTTCGAAAGGTTCAAAGTGGTTGGTTGTGGCATGAATGGAAAACATTCATAGAAGCTACCAGTCTACAAGAGCTGGTGTGGATCTACTGTCCTGGTCATGCAGGGGTATGTGGTAATGAGAGATCTGAGACTTGCAGCAAGAGCACCCACAGTGGGGACAATGGATAAGGGAGAGATACTGAGAACAATTAATGATCGCCTGTTAGAGAACGATGAATCATCAAAGTTAAGACTGTTGGAATATGGCATCAATCGTAATTCTAGCAGAGACGTATGAGAGGATGCGTTCGTCGTGTATACAACCAGCGAGCTACAGGAACAGTTAGCATTCACACTCTTCAGCATATACTGAGGGAGACTGAGCACCTATGGGTTTGCCCGGAGTGCAGTGATGTCAATTCTGTTCAACAATAATAATAATAACTTTGTTGATGAATAAGATGTTTTATTCCTTAATCCAATTATATCAGAAATTTTGATTACACTGACAAACAACATTTTTCTTTCTTATATAAGAATAAGTGTTCTTAGGTCAATTTCTTGCGCTGATTTCAAATCTGAAATCCGTTTATCTCTATCACGTCGGGTTCTTAAGATATTTGTGAATAAATATATTTTTGGGAAACCGTTATTTGCTCCGTTTCATTTTTACTATATAACTTATTAAAAATTAATAAAAAGCAACATAAATCTACTTTTTATACTGCTAAAAGATGCATGACATATGTTGCGATTTTTCAAATAGTTACTGTATTTTGAAATAATTCTGAGCAAAATATGGCTTCTAGAAGTTGTAGAAATTCGGCTGATCTGTTCTGTTACGTGTGCGGATATGTTACCGATCGTGTTGACCAGAAAAACTTTACACCATTACTAAAGAAAGCATATGAACTTTATTTCGATTCGAAAGTTGATGATGCAAATAAATCTTGGAAGCCAAATGCAGTTTGTTCGATACATTGGCAGGTTGGTTACGAAAATCGCCGAAGCATAAGTCGATGCCTTTTGCAGTGCCAGTAATATGGCGTGAACATACAAATCACACTACTGATTGTTACTTCTGCTTGACAAATATCCATGGTTTCACTTTTAAAACTAGAAAGTCTGTGGTTTATCCAAATATTGAATCGGTTTCGAAACCAGTGCCTCATGATCCAATCACGTGTCCGATCCAAGTACCACCAGAACAATATCCGTTGGACGTAAATGAACCATCAGAAAGTGATAGTTTACCTGCTTTAGAAACTAATTCTGACTCAGATTACATACCGGTGAATGATGGTGTTTACTTAATTAACCATTCAGAACTTTCAGATCTAATACGTGATCTCGCTCTTACCAAAGGACAAGCGGAATTACTCGGTTCGCGACTCAAAGAATGGAATCTTTTAGCGCTCAATACTCCGATATCTAAATTTCGTCATAGACACAGAGAACTTGTTCAATACTTTGAGATGGATGATGACATTTGCTATTGCAAAGATGTAAACGGTCATGAGCACATAGTCAACGAATGGCGATTTTTCATCGATTCTTCCAAGACTAGTCTAAAAGCCGTGTTATTGCATAACAGAAATTTTTTTTCATCAATTCCAGTCGCCTACTCTGTTCATATGAAAGAAACTTATGACAATATGGCTATACGTTTGGAAAAAATAAAGTGCAATGACTACCAATGGCGGATTTGTGGAGACCTAAAGGTCATTGCAATTCTCACGGGCATGCAGACTGGGTATACTAAATTTTGTTGCTTCCGATGTGAATGGGACAGCCGCAACAGACAGGAACATTATGCAAGAAAGGTGTGGCCTATCCGGGATCGTATGCAGCTCGGGCATAAAAATGTAATACATGAGCCATTAGTTAACAAAGACAGCTTCATTTTACCACTGTTACATATAAAGTTGGGGCTCATGAAGAATTTTGTAAAAGCGTTAGATAAAACGAGCAAAGCTTTCACTTATCTTCGAGAAAAGTTTCCGCAAGTTAGCGATGCAAAGATAAAGGAAGGTATCTTTGTAGGACCTCAGATTAGGAAAGTTATTGCAGACAAACAATTCGAGAACTTGTTACATGGTAGTGAACTTCGCGCATGGATGACATTCAAATCGATCGTCGATAACTTTCTGGAAAATCACAAATCTGTCGACTATGTTGCATATTGTTAAGCAGTGCATAGATGCATACAGAATTATGGGTTGTAACATGTCCCTCAAAATCCATTTGCTCGATTCGCATCTTGACTTTTTCCTTGACAACCTTGGCGAAGTCAGCGATGAACATGGAGAACGATTCCATCAAGATATCGCCGTAATGGAGTCACGTTATCAAGGACGGTGGAGTGTGACCATGCTTGCCGATTATTGTTGGATGCTTCATCGCGATGTACCACATGCCATTCACCGACGAAAGTCGACTGCAAAGAAATTCAAGCCTACATAACTGTTATACTTCTTGTACGAATGATGTTGTAATACTGTATGCGTTGTTAAAAAACGTCAATTGCGTATTTCTAGAGATCCCGACCTGATAGAGAAAAACGGTTTGCAGATTTAAAAACAGCGCATTAAAATTGACCAGAAAAATATAGAAATGTTAGAGAAAGAAAAAAAAAGTTTTTTTTTGTTAGTCAGTGTTATCCCAACAACCCTTCTCACGAATTAATGAAAATAATTGGAATTCTATTCTATTTTACATTTTCTTATAACTTGGCATTCTGTTCCAGTCACGTTTTAAAACACACCATTTTTCACTGAAGTGCTTAATTTTATTTTTAATTCTTAAAAAATAATTTTAAAGTCATTGAAATCGGATATGCCCCTGCATATAATGCTCATATTTTTGGTAATAACTAAAACTCAAACATAGTCATATCAGACAGATTGGGCTGGCATGACAGCTCGCACAATTTTAAACTTTACAGTTGTTGCAGAGATAGTAAAATGTAAGTAGGATAATAGTCTTTACAACATTTGTGATAATAACAAACTAAAAGTTAGTTTTTTATATTCTTTTGTAGTTGCTTCTGATGTTACTACACAATATTTTAAAGATTTATTAAGGGTGTATTTACCATAGCTATTTTTGCGTTTTTATACACAAATAAAGAAGTTCCAAGAGACATTTCTTTGTGTGTGAATAGATTTAAGTGAATTCACATTTTGGGAATAGGTCTAGGAACGTTGTGGGAAATACATTCGTTGTTTAAACTGTAGTGTTATTCTGAGAATTCACAGTATGTAATCACAGATCTAAAGGTATCTTTAGAGATCACAGAATATTCTAAAGTTCACAGTTTTTGAATAAAAGATCTTGGGATATTCTGGCAGTTTCTCAGTTTGTGAACAGCTCTAAAAATGTTTTGAGAGGCCACAGTTTATTCTGAAATGTGTGAAACTCTTGAGAGAAAATTTGCTGATTAATCACGGCATATTCTGTTAGTTCACATTTTGTGAATAGATCTAAGGATGTGCTAAGAGGTCAAAGTTGTGATAAAATCTGTGAAAGTCTTGAGAGTTTATATTCTAATTGATCACAGTTCTTGAACAGATTTGTTTTGCTAAACTTCATACTAAGTAAGTTCTCCATCTTTCCATTGGTACTTTAAACTTCTACCGCACCGTTTCTGGAGATATGGCTCCAGCCTTACTGACCTTATTTACAATTTTTACAGGTGCCTCATAGAGTTTTCAAATGTCACAGTCTCTGTTGCAAGCTTGTTGCCAGCTGGGACAACAATTAAAATAATGATATAGGCAAATATTGTTGCAAACAGTGATAAAGTAAACAGAATCCTGTCCACTACTTTGGCAATTGTGCACCATTCGGCAATCATGACTCTTGCTCGTTTAATAACAAGTTTGGGATTTTCATACAGTGGTGATCTTTTTCTTCTTTGCCTTGTGTATTGTCTTCTTTGCTTTAAGTTGGAAGTTGAAGAACAAGGAGGGGACAACAGTGAGACAGGTGAGTCAGTTTGCTGTGATTTTGATATTAACGCTTGCTGCACTTCAGCTTCGCTGTCACTTTCGCTGAGACAGGTGCACTGTGGGAGAGTGGTTGTCTGATTTTCTGATGTTGATTCATCCCTCCGCACCCAAACATCCTCTTCACTGTCTGTACATTCACAGAATGTCTCATGTTTCTTACAAGGAGTGATGGAGTAATTGTCATCAAACTTGTCAGTGTTTGCTTCGGACAAGAAGTCTGCTGTTGATGTTACAGTTACTGAAGATGTTGATGTGTTATTTTCCTGCATAATTTCTGTTGATTCCATTGCATCCAGGGCTGTTTCTTGCTGATTGCAATTACCAGAACAGTCTGTAGAATAGTTATCTTCATCATGCGTGCATACACTTTTATAAGGAGCATACTGACCACTGTTAACAGGCTGCACTTTCCTCAGTAATGGTGAATCGATCATTTGATCACAGTGCTCAAGTGCGAGTTCCTCTTCCACTACTTGTTCTCGCAGGGTTTCTTGATCAGGGCGGTAAAAGTGACGGTGCTGATGATGCCGAAGAGAGGAAGATCTGCTATTTAATCTTGTGAGTGAACATTTCACAGGATTTTGCATATGTTGTGTTTGATATAAGGTTGCATAATCTTCAGCACTGCATGTTGGTTGATTCCGTTCATCTCTGTCTTCTTTAGTGAAATCACTGACCTGAGTTTGTTTGCTGATGGCACTGATTCTCTCACACTGACTATCATGCAAGATGAAAAACTGGCAATACTCCGACTGCAATTTGAAGAAAAAGAGGGTACAGTATTAGCAGAAGTGTTACAAGTATGTTGGATGATGTCATTCAGGCATAGTTTTATATGTCTCTGCCTAACTTGTACTAATTCTGATTTGCAGGAAAAGAAATGCAAGCTGGCAGTGTGGGTAGACATGAAGAAAGCATTTGTTAAGGTGTGAAGAGTTTAGATGAAGCAAATAATTACTCAAATTTGGAGTCTGTGGGTGCACGTATAAATGTAAAAATCACTTCCTACAGAATAGGCATGCTAGAGTGCAGATGCAAGGAGATCTCAAGTACAGAATAAAATTATTACAAGGATTACCCCAAATTAGCGGGAGATTCCCTATACTGTTCCTGGTCTGTATTTGTGACATAATTAACAAATATTAAAGACAGCCCACTGCTTGCTGTGCACTTACAACCTAGCACTATGGGTAGCAGGAGAAAATATTAAAACACAAGGGTACAGAAAGCCTTACAAAAACTAGATAAATGAATACAAGAATGAATTAACCAATCAGAACCCTTCAGCTCCCCAAGAAGCAACACAAGTCCTCCATTGGGTGCCATCAACTCAAGGTCTTTCTGTGTCTTCCTTATTATTTTCATTTTTGTCTCCAGTTCTCTTCTCCATGTATTCTTTGATATGCATCTAATTCTCTTACCCTGGGGGTTCCAGAAAAAAGAACTGCCTGGTAATGCTTTAACTGGTTTGCTCAATGTGTATATAATTCAGTGCCAACATCTTCTCATCAATAATTCTGTGAATAGCTTACAGCAAACATGTTAAGTAAGGTCCACTGAAACTTACAAGGTGTATTGTGTTTGCTAGAAGCTGGACGTCTTGACTAACACAGAAAGGAATAGCCAGATAGCGGATGAACATACTAGCAAGCCATCTTGGCGCTGGTCTCAGTTTTGACCCTCTGTTGTGAAGGTTTGTGACCAGCACAGCGCAGATCACAGATAAAGAGGTCATGGTCATCACCACACACAAGTAAATGCCTGGGGAAATGATCAATAAAAGGCTCATAATGAATAACGTCTGTTTTATCATAAATGGCTGCACTGCTGGCCGGAATCTGTTCATTATTAATAGATAAAAATAAGAATTATAATCCTTGAAAAAGAGCTGCAGGAAATGGTTGATACAGTAGTGATAAAAAGTGAAAATAAAGGCCTCAGTCTTAATAGCAAAAAAGACAGAAGTAATGGTCGTCTCAAAGAAAAAGATGTCCCCAGAATGCACTATCAAAGTAAATGGAACAGTTTTAAAACAGGTCAATAAATTCTAATATCTGGGTACATTAATAACAATGGATGGAAGATACATCTCAGAAGTGAAGAGCAGAATAGCTCAGGCAAAAACAGCATTCTTTAAAATGAAGAGTATTTTATGCAACAATTCTTTGTGATTGGAAGTAAAAAAAGAGAGTTATTCATTGTTATATAGAATTAATCCTGACATATGGGAATGAGTCATGGACAATTAGTAAATAAGTAGGGAAGGCACTAGAAGCTACAGAGACGTGGTTTTACAGAAGAATGTTAAAAATACCATGGACGGCCAAAAAGAGTAAAGAGGATGTCCTGAAAGAAGTCAATGCACAAAGGAAACTTATTTCACAAGTTAGAAAGAAGCAATCCACTTTTTTTGGGCATGTTATGAGAAGAGGAAAGCTGGAATATATCGTAACAACAGGTAAGATTGAAGGAAAAAGAGATGGGGAAGACAAAGAGAGCACATACTGGACAGTTTGACATCGTGGCATGGAAAGAAGTCAGCGGCAGAATTTATAAATTGTACTGCAGACAGGAAGTTGTGGAGAGACATGATCTCCTACGCCACTAGGCATGGTACTTGAAGAAGAAGAAGAATCCTTATTTAGTTATAAATGACCTATATGTCCATGTGAATTTAAAATCAGAAATGATATGACCATGAAGATGGAAATAGCTTGGCACTACCATTATCACAAGTTCAACTTAAGTACGGATATTGTCGTGAAAAATGTATAAATCTGGCAGTTTTATGGTTAAGAACTAGAAATAGTTCAATATCAATGTAGGCATGAAATGAATAAAAGTTTTGCAATATGTGGTCATTCATTATGTAAAAAAATTGGTACTGGCACAGAGTAAAATGATTGTTATTTTAATGACAAATAAATTGTCGTTAATGTCAGAAGTTTTATTTTTCTGAAACTATAAAGGCTGTCTAAACATAAACTCAAAAAGCACTGCTTTATTTATTTTAAGCACTAACCGACCCTAATGTGCTGATGGTCGAGAAAATATGGGTCTAACACCATATTCCCAAAATGCCTCAATGGGCGTGTAACGGGATCCTTTACCTTACTAACAGGTTGAAGCAGTAGTCATAGATCAATACATTCATTCATCATGAGCTCTGTGAATGTAACTAATGAAAAATATAGTTGAACAATGGAATAAACCTCAAGATGAATTTTAATGTGACTGCAATACTAAAAAAATACTAGCAGTAAAAACCAATACAATAATAACATACACCAACAAATACTCAATAAATATTCCAATAGAAGGCTAGGGAAAACAACCTTCTGTCACATTATTCATAATCAAATCGATCTTCATAACTTCTGAATGATATTCACCAATAAACAGACAGTCAACATTCCTCATAAGCTTGTGATGTGTGTAATTATATTTGTTGAGTGACATTTCTGAAGCATGGCCGTAATACCAATTTAAAAACATCAATTGAACACTGACTGATCTGTGCACTGCCGTGCAAGCATGCAGCCTGGAAGATTCAATAATTATTTTGAATGCCTGATAATAAATGCCCTCGATAGTTCCTGCAGGTCTCTGAGGAAATAATGAAAGAATACGACTACTACTACATATACATATCGTACAAGATGACAAAAATGAGGCTGGCAACCTCATATTGTAAAACAAACTATAACAGAAACCACCACTGCAAAAGAATGCACAAGACAACAGGAGGCTGAGACACTTGGGAGTCATGACCCAGGTGGGCCCACCCCCCCTTAGAGTGTAAAGGAGAATAAGGGGCCGAAACACTTGATCGACGGGGGGACACTTCTGATGATCAGAGTGCCTCCTGTTGTATCACTCTGTATAGAGTTTCCTATCATAATGTATGGTGCAGGCTTCTTGCAAAGGGACCAATTGCTGTGGTGGCTTCATGCTCCATAAGCAATGAAAAAAAATGATGATGATGAAGATATAAATAAACTCATTGATTGATATATACCAGCACACACTCTCTAGCAGCTTTAGCAACTAATTGATCATGCTCTACCAATAGATCACAGGGATAATTTGGTAGACCTCTAGGCCACAAAGGGTGAAAAAAAGAAAGAATTTGTAAGCCATGGTTCTCTCCCACTGACATTATCAGTGCAGTATCCTCAGGATTAATGGTGCTGTTTTCCTCATTTCCAGTAAAAACCCACTAGCTGGTTTACTAAAATTCACTTTATTAGTGAACTGCTCAAGATGGGAATGTGATCATTTCTTTGGAGTGAAGTTATTGTTGAACAGAATCGACACCATTGCACTCCGGGCAAACCCATAGGTGCTCAATCTCCCTCAGTATATGTCAAAGAGTTGAATGCTAACTGTTCCTGTAGCTCACTGGTCGTATACACGACGGATTCATCCTCTTATACATCCATCTCTCTAGTCTTACGTTTGATGCCAAATTCCAACAGTTTTAACTTTTATGATTCATGATGTGAATCGTGTAAAACATAATTTAGTTTTAACTTTCCACTGCTCTGTTGATGGAATTGCAGGAAGAGATAAAAGTTGCATTGTTTGGCCTTACATGCAGTCTGATTTTTTTCTGCCTAAGGATGTCTTTGTCTTGAGTGCATTTCATACATATTTTTGCCCTTCCCATCTTCTATGTTGTGTTCATTTCACGATTGAGGTTATTTTGTTTTGTACACGTTTTCAATGTTCACCTGTGTGCACAATTTTAAGTCAACATTTGTATGTGAAAGTTTGTCAGCTTGAATGCAAAAAAAGGTAATTTCTTTTTTTTTTTGAACTGAAGTAAATGAGAAATGTGTGTATTTACTGTGCAAGGCAGCCATCCACTTCTGTCAAGAAAGGTCATGTTGAAAGACATTCAACTTTTCAGTTTAAAACTGAAACTGCATGGGAACTGGCTGCATTAGTGGCACCATGCTCCATAAGGAACAAAAAGGAAAGTGATGATGATGGTGATAATCAACCAATAAACACTTTGTTAGTACATACCAATGACTGGTACAGCATCAGATGATGCTGGTACCTCCTCCGCTATCAGCAGCATAAACATTGAGAAGGCTAGGAATACTGATAGCCCAAGTGTCACTTTTTCCCCAGAGGTTGGCGGTAACCAAAACGTCATCAGAGTAAGCATTGACAGCATGACACAGGGTATAATAATGTTGAACAAGTAATAAAATGAGTTCCGCTTCAAGAATAGTATAGCCTGTAAATAGTAATGTAATAAGTTCCGCTTCAAATACAGTATAGCCTGTAAATAGTAATGTAATGACTTCCACTTCAAGTTCAGTATAGCCTGTAAATAGTAATGTAATGAGTTCCGCTTCAAGTACAGAATAGCCTGTAAATAGTATTGTAATGAGTTCCGCTTCAAGTACAGTATAGCCTGTAAATAGTAATGTAATGACTTCCGCTTCAAGTACAGTATAGCCTGTAAATAGTAATGTAATGAGTTCCGCTTCAAGTACAGTATAGCCTTTAAATAGTAATAAAATGAGTTCCGCTTCAAGGACGGTATTGCCTGTAAATAGTCCAGAAATAAGCAAACAACAAATTCTAATGTAAATGTTTCATCACCAATAACAGATAACTGTAAAGAACCATATCTTCTTCGATCGCCTTCAGACTTCCACATTAATGACTCTAATAAAAGGCAGTAGTCAGCTCAAGGTTCCTGACATCTCCATACAGTTTTTCGTGGAGAGAAGTGAGTTGTTGCCATATGCCACTCTGTTCACTGCTGTAAGTTTAGCAGGACTGGAGCAGATGTTTGGCTGTCATGAGGCTGGTGCCACAGGAACAGAGATCTGTTGGACCAATCCTGAAATTGTGACATAGATGGTATCTCAACCTATTGTGATCAGTGCGTAAGCGGAAAATGATGACTTGGTCTCACCTAGATAGCTGGTGATAGACATCATCTTTTATGTGACCTGCGTGTTCTGTGTCCCATTTGATCTTGAATATGGCTTTTATATTTGTTTTGGCCATTTCATAAGTTGTCTCTATATTGTTTTGTTGCAGGGCTCCCCATTCTTTAGCAAGTTTATCTACCTCTTCGTTGCCTGGAATGTTGCAAATGGCTGGTATCCACTGGACTGTGCACTTGTTGAAACATTTGGACAGGATTTCAAGTGAGTTTATCAGATCTTTCAATCCTTTAGCATGGTGGCTATTATTACAGAGGCTATACATAATATATATATATCTTGTACAACCTGCATATTAGTAAAATATTCACAGAAGTGGTTTCACATTTTAAAATCAAGTGAGGATAACAAAAGTGCTTTCTGCACATTAAACATTGGGAGTTATTGGTGTCTAATATTTTCTGTCTCTTGCCTTGATGATACACTCAGATTACTTACATGTTAACTGCTGTTGACCTCTTGCCTTGATGATACACTCAGATTACTTACATGTTAACTGCTGTTGACTTCTTGCCTTGATGATACACTCAGATTACTTACATGTTAACTGCTGTTGACCTCTTGCCCATTTGCCATTAACATTTCCCTCTATTATGAGTTTCAGTATGATGATACTTTGTGACTGTTTTTATACTAGACATATTTTCATTGCTCCGAGTTAACCCTTCCATTATTTACTTTTGTCATTATCATTTCTCTACTCGTTACTTCTGGAGCATAGAGAGCCCACCGCAGCTGATCCTCCTTACAGGAAGCCTGCATCAAGCAGTCACATGCTCTTACAACAGTGGTTTCTGCAGCAATATTTTGTTTACATAATGAGTTTGCCAGTCCCATGCACAACCTGGTATTCAAATTAGTCGTCTGGTATGACATGCATGAGGAAACAGTAGTCCTATTCTTTCTGTGTCCCATCGGAGACCCCTGGGAACTACACAGGAACTACACAGGGCTATCTGCTTTTTAATTTATAGATTTTATTCAGTAAATTTTGATTTGCTCGTTTCAATTTCCATGAAATGAACCTCACACTTCAGAGCATTGACAATTCATGAACTTTAATTCTTTCTTACAAATGCTTGTCTATTGCCAAAGTTTCTGCATCTTGGAAGTAATGAACAGTAAAAATAACATTAGATAAACAGTAAAAATAACATTAGATAGTCTCATGTTTAATATCGATAATACTTGTTTGAGTGGATAATTAATCTCATGTTACTGTAGTGTAAATAGCAATTTCTACTGATGCTTGGTGCAAATTTTCAGTCCTGAAGTGACGAAGAGTGGCGAGCAACAGGAAATTAACAGGAGATCTTTATATGCCACATATACAAAGACACGAACAGCCTATAATTTAGATGCCGACACTAATGCAGGATAATGCAGACAAAAATGTGTCACTATTGAGAGAAAAAAGGAAAGTTTTTTCATGATTAGGATTACTGCGTTCTCAAGTATGTCATAAGAGGCGACCAATATGAGGCTGTGCTGGGGTCTACAAACCTCATCATGTAAAATAAATAACTACAGACACCACTGCTGTAAGAGGACACCACTGCTGTAAGAGGACACCACTGCTGTAAGAGGACACCACTGCTGTAAGAGGACACCACTGCTGTAAGAGGACACCACTGCTGTAAGAGGACATGAATGGTTTGGTGCAGACTTCTTGCAAGAAGAGCAGCAGTGATGGATCCATGTTGCAGAAGGAGCAATGAGAGAAACAAAAACAAGTTGAGAAAAAAAATCTGTAATTTGACATGAAATCATTGCAACATCCATGATTCTCTAGGAGTTGAACTGGCATCTGGCTGTGCTAGAAAATGGAAGCAAAGAATAGTAACACTGTAACCTGCCATGCATGTCACAGAAGATGGCTAAGGAGGTTTGGCATAGGACCATCTATACCATCCTTTAGAAACTTATAGCCATCAAAACTTCAGCAGATATGGACGTCAGAAAAAACAAATAATTTAATCATTCAGTTATCCAAGGCACAAGAAGGATCTCTGGTAAACCGGCATTTGAAGCAGCTCTTACTAGACAAGTTTAGAAAATTATTTAGGTCCTGTCTGCAAATGTGAGTAAATAAAAGAACATCTAACACATTAAAATTTTACAAAACAAATGTTAGGTCTGATTGTAAACTTTAGCAGAAAAATTTTCCCATAACGGAGTTGGCATGTAGTCTGTCACAACAGGGCCTGATATATTTCATATAAATGAGAAGATAAGAATTTGAGATATGTAAACATCAGTGGAGATTAACTGGACATTACTTGAGATGAATTGGATGTTACGTGAGATGAAGTGGACGTTACGTGAGATGACTAATTTTTAATGTACCCTTCAGACATGTAGCAAAAAATATGCATGGAGGAAACTATGACAGATTTAAGGATGGAACTTACACAGCTAGATATAGAAAGTGATAGAGACAAGGTGATTTGAAGCATGTGATAACCAGCCTTTGTTCTTAAGAGACATGCTCTGTTGAATGGAGAATTATAAACAGAGTCGCAGACAAAAGGGAATGCATTTTCTAAATACTCAAGTCATATATGGCATACATTAAAAACAAAATCTTAAGCATACTTTTCCTATGATTTTGTCCAAACAGCAGGTCATAAGATAAAACTTACAGTTAAGTAAGGATGCAAACCAAGACCTCTGGATCTGTTAGCAATGCTCTTCTCTAATCTCATAGATGTAAGATCCCATTCACTGTTCTTGATGTAGGTAGTGAGATCAACACTCACAACATCATCCCTCATAGTGTAGTCAACTAGTGCATAGCTAAGATGATTAACAAAGTACTATACATTTTTTTGGTAATGTAATGGAAGAGATGCAGATTTTTGTATATACTGCATATGCTTTGATAAATAAAAAACTGAACATTTTGAAATGAAAGTAGCAGCAATATATGGGCAGAATTAACTTTGAAAAAATAAATAAAATTAATAAACATGTAGAAATATCAGTTGCACTGTCCCGGATGTGGTTCCTCCAAATACTATGCATACTACAGACAGCAATGAAATTTAATGATAAATATTACAGGAAAACCATATTAAAAGAACACCACTGATAAACAGGGGGAAAAAAAAGGCAAAGTTTGCTGTCCATATACTAAGAAAGACTGATAGCAAAACGAGGCTGAGGTAAACAAAGGAAGATCTGAGGTAGCATCCCAAAATGTTAGGTAAACAGTGACTTTAATAAGTCTGGAGTGCTGAAAGGACAGAAGGTTGTGGAGGCTTGGAAAATATCACTAATGCCACATGTTTGATGATCTTATACCACAGTGAACAAAGAACTTTGCATATACTTGTGGCTGAGAGAGCAGAATAAACTTATGCTACACTGTTAAAAAATGCATTTTGTTATGGCTGAGAAATGTATTACAAAATGATCCTGTATAATATGTGTTTTACTCTTGTTTAATCTGTTAACTTAATATAATTTCATTGTGTACATCCTTAATTTTGTTTTATTATTAACTGTCACGCAAACTTTTATCCATAATTCATAAAATTCCACAACCATTATACAAGGAAATATCATAACCGCTACTTACATGAACTTATATTAACAAATTTCCGGCCTCAGCATTATATTTCAGTTTATTAATCATCAACATTAACACACTTATTACTGTCAGTCATTATTTTTGTCACCATTGTCTTCAATCACCAAATTTCTCACAGCATTTTAACTACTAATCTTGCAGAAAGTACCAAGATAGAAACATCCTTTCTTAGCCATCATCATCACTCATGGTAAAGAAGATTTCTAATATCTACCTGTAAATCCAAGAACCAAATCTGACCATGCAGATCTGATAATCAAAGGGAAAGTATGCAATTTTGACCACACAAGAGCTTCGAAGTCTCACAGGAACAGGCCAAGTTATTTCACCTGTGTGTCGGATCTGGATGAATGTGCCATGGATAAATCCTGTGGATCCATTATTGACACTGAAAGAGAAATATTTAGACACATGTTGTAACACCAATAGGTAACGTTATTTAATTAAAAACTGTTAAATACAGTATAAGTTTAGTTTACCCTGTGTCATTCCCAGGTGTCTTTAAGGAAAGACTAAGACTACTGACCCCTCGGGCATGTCATAAGAAGCTACCAATTAGAAGTTTTGCATGGGATCGGCAACCTCATCATATAAAAGAAATTGTTACAGAAACTGCTGCTGCAAAAGCATATGCTATAACGTACGCTTCATAAAGGGGGCATCTGCAGTGGTCAATTCATGCTCCCTATGGAGGGAAAAAGGAGCTGATGATGGTGGTGTATTTAGTTGTTTTTTTTTTTTTACTGGTGCTGAAAATATAAATTTATTATGTATAACAGAATTTAACACCCAAAAACATAATGAAACAAAACTATTCAACTATTTAAGCCCCCCTTGAATAAACAATATTTTGTGGAGGCAGAGCATTTGGCCACCAGAAGATCGATGAATATTACCAGCTTTACAGAAGTGAACAAGTGGTTATCTTCAGACTCTGCACAGGCCATAACTGATTGAGATACCATCTATTCAACAAGCTAAAGATAGGAACTACTGATCAGTGTAGCTGGGGCACCGGTAAAATAACTGCTGACCACCCGCTGCAAAAGTGGCCAACATATGTGCAGTAATCAAGTAGCCCCTTATGGCGATGCACAATAGGGCCGTAGTCCGTTCTCAGTTTTTGATGCGAGATTGGGGAGGCTATTGATAACTGGGGAGCACTGTATTGCACAAAGGGAAGGATGAAGGCTGATGACTTCAGCCTCAACATCCTGAAGTACCTTCCTCAACCTGCCCTTACGCACCGCTGACTGACTTATGGGAGCGAACAGGCTCTACCAGTGAAGTAGAAAATGAGAGGGATATTTTCAGGTCTGCTTGGATAAGGTAATAAAAAAATCAAGTAGGAAATCAAAAGAAAAACTTATGTTTCTTCTACATACACTATTGACTTGCATTAGAGCCGATATCCTTTGTGGGGAGGGCAAACCACACAAAAAGAGTAGGCTAATAATTTGGCCAAAATAAACAGATCCACATTAAAAAAAATAATTCTCTACTCAAAAGAGTATATATAGAACATTTGTAAAATGTAAGAGGTATGAACAAATGAGAATCCTAATATTCAATTATTTGCAGGCATCAAATTTACCTATACATATAGAAGAGGTGTTAAGAATAGACAGACCTAGGGAACTGCATAATATAGTCAAACAGTATTTAACAAGAACAAAAATTAATATATAGAAATTGGGAAGGTTACGGTATGATGATGTTCGTACAACACATATGGCAGGTGAAAGTCAATTAAATATCTAACTGGAAACACCTGGCCTTTATACCCTTTCCCTTGAATATTATTTTTGTGTGGTGTTTTTGGTTTGTTTTGTTTGATTTTTTTTTAACATTTTGATTTGCCCTATTCACAATGATTTGACAGATGTGAGGCCACTTTCCCGTATCGGCAGTTAGTCATACTACTTGGAATTGAAAACAATAAATATCATAATTATAACCCATAAGAGGTTGAACAAGATATTTTTCATCATTAAATTTTTGTTGTTTAAATCACGCTAAGATACCATGAGCTGTGGATATAATAATTTGTATGCAGGCCTGAGACCTGAAAATTATTTCAAGAGTTTTACCGGGATAAAAAGGTTGAGAAAGGCTGCTTTAGCTGTATTCACAAAAGTGCTATCTAGGTTTAATTTATGAATAATTTCTATCTTGCATAAAGACACCAAAATACCAGCATACATTCACACACACAAACACACCAATGTATCCACTTAACCAACAACAAAAAACTAAAAATGGCGACTGATGTACAGCATTCACTGCACGTAAATGCAACATTTCTACTCTACATGTACCAAGCACACACATGGATAATACAGCACAGATTAAACAACACTGATAGTTATTGACAAAATCTATTAAGTGCAAAATAGTCATTAGCCTATGTTCCATTAAAATACTCTGCCAGAAATATATATTTAAAAATAAAAAAAGGTAGGCTACTGTAAATACAACAGAATCATCAAACATACTTGTTGTATATAAATGTATCTGGCTTCCATATTTGATCTGCTGGAACCCTCAATGACCTCACGTCTTTGAACTCTGCTGGATCCCACGCCAAACCCGGGTCAGTCCAAGACTGCATAAATAAAAATTTGACAAGATAAAACGTGGACCCTGTTCTTAACAATCTCAAAGAAAGCTCGGAAATTTAAACTGATTGCAAAATCTCACCGTGAATGTGTCTACACAAAATGGTAAAAATACGGATAACGAGCCATTTTTGTTTAACTTTCCATAATTACGTTGATATATGTTATTTAGAAGAACTTGAAACAGACATGAAAGGAATGAGGATGACAGGGAACGACCTTGAACTAATGACACGGGACATGAAAACGTGACATACGTTTGTTGAAGGCTTATGCTCCTTGTGGAGCTGAAGGGTAATGATGATGTTTAGACCTACCTGTATTATCAACATTCCTAATAGCTATTTTAACTCTTACAGGACAAGAGGCCAGTATTTGGGGCCAGTTACAGGGCCGTCATATTTCAACAAAGTAGTTGTTTTGTTTTGGACCAATTGCATATATTATTAATCCTTATTTAATTCCTGTACAAATATTTATAAAATCACGATACTTAAAAAAAAAAAAAAGAACTTGGTAAGAACAGACTCTTAAACGTTAACACTATATGAAGACTCAAAGTGACTGAATATTTATTGCGTCAGACATGGGGAAAACCACTATGTCCTTTAAGAGTTAATGAAGCCTTAGTGTAGTTGTTGTTAGTGCCTCACATTACCTGATCAATAAATGCATTGGTAGTCAACACTTGCTGTCGTTCGTTCTGAAAAACAAAAAAATGTGTTCACGAACGTACGTACGTAAAGTGATGCTGCAATACGTGTTGCATCTTAGCTGGACATTGTAAGTGTTACACAGGGTACCCACGTGCAGACACACTGAAAAACTGTATCCCGAGCTTTTCATTTTAAATGTGTTTCAATGAATGTGACCAAAAAAATTCATTGGTTTAAGGCTGCAATTTATCCGTACCACTTTTGTAAACTCGAGTTTGGCGTTTTATTTCCTCACTCAGCTGACTACTGTTCACTACATATTTCCTTCAGCCTAGGGGACTCTGCTTCTATTTTTTTTCCTTTTGATTTCTTTTCTCATCCCAGTGGTTTGCAACGTTTCTAGTGTTATCAAATCTTGTACCTTCCTTTCCTGGAATCCCAAGGAAGTCCTTTAATTTACTGATGTCATATTTTTGTTCTGTTCTTTTTTTATTTTTGACCCAGTAATCTTGATCTTCATCTTTATTCTTGCTAGTACTAAGTGGTGATCACTTCCCACATCTGAGCCTCTTCTTACTTTCACATCTTGTAGAGAATGCCTCTATTTGACGTTAATCATTCAGTGATCTATCTGATTTCTGTCACAGCCGTGTGGTGACTTCCACGTTAATCTGTGGATTTATATAGTGTAAAAAGTATTCCACTAATAACAAGGTTGTTAGTGCTACTAAAGCCTCTTAATTTAACACCATTTTCATTTGCTATACCGCTGCCCGGCTGCCGTATCTTCCCATTACTCTTTCGATGTATGTATTATGGGTTCCAACCTTAACATTGAGATATCCTATTACTGTGATAGGATCATACGTTGGTGTACATTCCATTTCTTTTTGTAGTTGTTGGTAAAATGTATCCGTGTCTTCTTTATCACTGTCATTTGGTGGTGCGTAACATTGTATTATGGTGATGTTAGTGAATCTCTCTTTCAGTCTCGCTCTTATCAATCTACTGTTGATTGACTTCCATTCCAATAATGTTCTTTCTATGCCCTTCTTCAGGATAATGGCTAAGTCTTCGCTGTGGTGGCCATTGTCTCTTCCCGAGTAATGTGCTGTTTCTCTTATTGCTATTTTTGCTCTTCCTGCCCCAGTCCATCTGCTCTCACTTATTCCTAGTATGTGAAGTCTGTAGTTTTTCATTTCCATTATTATCTTTTTCAGTTTCCCTGTCTCGTTCATCGTTCTTACATTCCAAAATGCAATTCTGGTTTCGTAATTAGCGGTCAGGATGTCCGTTTTCATGTGAGTGGCTTCCTTTCGGCTTTCACCACTGGCAGTCATACGAGGCTCAGACTCCGGATGTACAACCTGAACCAGTTGATATCGCTACCAACCCGAGTCACCGACAAGTCATCAACCTGCATAGATCATATGTATGTTACTAACACTGCTCACATCATCGAAGTCTGCGTTCCCGTATGTGGTCTAAGCGATCACTACCCCATATGTTGCACATGGACCAAAAAGGGAGTTCGAATTCCTAAACTCTGTCACCAAGTTATACAAGCACGAATATTCAAGAATTTTGATAGCTCCAAGTTCCTATCTGATCTCTTAGCGACACCTTTTGATAATTTCTATGGAGTATCTGACCCGACTGAAGCCCTAGAAATATGGCTGACAGCATTCACTTCAGTTCTTAACAAACATGCTCCTGTGCGTATAAAACGTGTCAAGTCAAAGAATATGCCTCTGTGATAGGGTGGGCGAGATGATGATGATGATTATATTGTGATTTGTGATCACTCTCTTTTCACACTCGCACCGACCCGAACAACAATAAAACTCTTGATTCTGAGGCAGGGGCTGTATTTATTTTTACAACCCATTCAGTGACTAAGAGCACACTGAAGCAAACTTTAAACAAATAAACCAGCAAGCGAAACACTAAACAAACAAAACACCCAACAGTGCTCGATTGCTAATCTGAAGAAGCAAACAAAGCAACGAATAGTTAAAATCATAGTTGAATCACGATACTCTCACCTGCCAAACAGTCCTTCCACGCCACCTGACACCCTCAACTATCACACACGCACACATGCGTGTCGTCCAATGCGACTAGTAAGGTGTTGTGCATGAGGCTGGCAATCTCACCATGTAACACAGATTGCTACCGAAACCACTACTGCAAGGGCACACTCAACTATCACACACGCATACTCATGCATGTCGTCAATGAGACTAGTAAGGTGTTGTGCATGAGGCTGGCAATCTCAACACAGATTGTGAAACCACTACTGCAGCCAACTATCATGCACAACACGTCAATACTAGTCGCATTGGATTGCGACACGCATGTAGTCGCATTGGACGACACGCATGTGTGCGTGTGTGATAGTTGAGGGTGTCAGGTGGCGTGGAAGGACTGTTTGGCAGGTGAGAGTATCGTGATTCAACTATGATTTTAACTATTCGTTGCTTTGTTTGCTTCTTCAGATTAGCAATCGAGCACTGTTGGGTGTTTTGTTTGTTTAGTGTTTCGCTTGCTGGTTTATTTGTTTAAAGTTTGCTTCAGTGTGCTCTTAGTCACTGAATGGGTTGTAAAAATAAATACAGCACCTGCCTCAGAATCAAGAGTTTTATTGTTGTTCGGGTCGGTGCGAGTGTGAAAAGAGAGTGATCACACATCACAATATAATCATCATCATCATCTCGACCACCCTATCACAAATGGCGTCGTCGACAGGATTCTGACAGACAGTGTAGTATAGAGTCATACGCGGAATGTTCAATGCTGCAAGAGAGCACTACAACCAGTTAGCACCAAGGATACCCGTGTTAAACCTTGCAAGAGTATTACAACACCCAGCACAGACGGAGCAGCACATTTACCCAGTACATCTCCCCAGTGAAGATTCGCACCACCATAGGCCCAGCAAAGAATCGCACCACTGCATGAAGAATCGAAGCACCATAGGCCCATTGAAGAGTCGCGCCAACGTAGGCCAGGCGAAGAGTTGTACCAACGTGGGCCCAGAGAAGAATCATACTACCGTACATCCATTGAATACCTTATCAAGCCAGGGACCAGCCGTTTGCAGTTATTTCAATTTTCCTGCAATAGTATCCTCGCTAATGATACTCCATCATAACAAACAGGAACACTATTGCTACGCCAGTGTTATTATGCCAAACCAGTGGCCGACCTACCACGATTGACATTCAGCCAGGGACTCAATTGTATCACCAGGCAGCACCTGAAACTGCTACAGGCCACAACAGCGAAGAGAAGACAAGAGCAAGCAAAAAAATAAGAGACACTTTCTATTATTTATTGTAATATTATAATAAGTGTTTTCTTTCCATCTGTTTTTGCATTGTATTTTGCTAGGTTAGGGCTAGAGCAGTGATGTCAACTCAATGCGCAGACGCAACATGCCGGTCAGAGCCTGACAGCGCCCCGACAGCTGAAGGTGGCTCCCATGAAGAAATCCTCACACCAGGAAAGAGCCAGAGCAATGCGCAGGTGAAGGTGATTTACATAACAGTGCCGGAAGTAAGAAGATTTGGTGAAAAGGCAGGCCCCACTTGGCAAGAGTTTGTGAAGGAGGTAAAAGCTGCATGGAAGGTAGGGCCCTTAACTGTAGAAGATAAGTTAGACATTGTGTGGACTAACGTTACATCAGTGGTCTCTAGGGAATTACAGATACGTGGCGGAGCCAAGGCCAGCCCTGAGAAGTTGCTCGAAATTGTTGAAGAAGCCTACAGTGAACGACAACTAGTCAATGAGATGACTACGGGTTTCTATGCCATGAGACAGGGGCCTGGCTTATCAGTAATGGAATTCTCTCACATGTTGCATGAATTATTTCTGAGATTGAATGCAACGCGCGTGAAGAAAGGCTTGGCTCCCGCAGACCAATCCATGCTCAGAGATCATTTTGTTGCCCAGCTTAGTAATGATCTGAGCAGGACATTTGTGAAGGAACATGTGCTAAAGAATCCTGGTGTTTCATTTAGGGAAGTTTGGGACTATGCCCTTTTCTGGGAAGGCAAAAAGCATGATGCACCAGTACAGGTAGCCAGTGTAGAAGCCCACACTGAGAAGGACGAACTCGAAGCTGAAATAGCTCGCCTAAAGTCCCAGATAGCACAGCTATCACAGACCAGTTCGCCAGCACAAAATGAGACGAGAAGAAGAAGGAAACAGTGCCAACCGCGTGAAAACCTAGAGCAGAACCAAGGTGTGGATCAATTGGAACCAAAACTAGACCTTCCTGTCGGTGAGAGTCAGACAGTTGATAGTGCATGCAGTGACTTAGAGGTAAGTAAAAACACAGATGCACCAACAAGGCGACAAGGATTTTGTAAATGGTATAATGTCGATAAAGGAATGGGATTTATTACACCGGATGATGGAGGTGTTGATGTATTTGTGCATCAGACTAAGATTTTCAGAAAGGGATTCCGTAGTCTGGCGAGAAATGAGAGAGTAGAATTTGCAAGCAAACCATCTGTTCAGGGCATTGAAGCGGTCTTTGTATGCGGCATTGGCGGCCAGGAATGCAAGGGTAGCAGGAGGCGACCCATGGCACAGAGGACGCCTAGAAAAATAAGATGCTACAATTGTGGAGACTTTTCAGACCACATGGCAGCCAAGTGCCCTTGGGGCCCGCTTCCCAAGCAATGTTTTCAGTGTAAGTCCCCTGAGCATTTGATATCGGTTTGTCCCTCAAAGAGCGCCCTCACTAAACGTACCGACACATCTAGGTTGCCTTCAGGGTGCAGGCCAAGAGATGGCCGTGACAACTGTTACCCTAAGGGCGCCAAGAACAGCGGTCAACGTTCAGAAGAGGAAACTCATCTTAAACAGATAGGAGGGAATACACGCCGTCGCTCCGGAGAGGACACCAATCTAAATCAGATTGGGGGGAATGCACGCCGACATCGACGGAACACAAATGTGAAACAAGCTGGAAGCATTCCACCGCCAAGGCCGACAACTGCAGGCACTAACTCGCTGAACTCTCAACCGAGCAGCGACGCTGTACGAGCGGACAATTCTCCCAGACCACGACAAGCAATCAGACATAAACGTGGATCTGACAATGGAGCAGAGTAAGTTTGTGGGGACCACAAAAAATTTAGGGGCGGAACATGTGACCGTGTGGCCAGAAAGGTGTAATTTTTGACTGAGTAATTAGTTGTCGATCTAGTCTACGGTGTGAATTTGTGCTCATGTTGGCATTCTCACCCGGTAATGGGCGATTTAAACGAAACACACCTTCGCCATCAGTGAAGAAGACAGACGTGTAAGACGTGGGAGACAGCCATCGGTTGTCAGACATCATGGCGCTGTCTGACACCAGAAGAAAACACCTTTTGAGCACGAAACCGTAAGAAGTGTGAGTAAGGCAAGAAATATTGTGAGAATGTAATGACCAGTGGGCGGAACTTCTATTGTGGACGTCTAGGAAGAAAATATTTACTAAGATGTGATCTCATGTCATCCAAACTGAGCATATAACTCCTTATTTGCTCCCTAGATGGATGGGCGGAGTTTAGCCTGACATTTTGAACGTGGCTATCATGTGGTACAGAAAAGGATATGTAGATTTAAACTAGAACAGTCAGATAGTCGAGTCAGAGTTGAAAGGAAGCCAGATCGTCTTCCATGTGCGGTATGCATCCTCGATACGATACACCAGTGAGGTAGAGAATTTGATACGCATATGTTGCGTCTGTGCTAAGAGAACTGACGACATAGAGAGAGTCCAGCAGTCTGTGCTGGGTTATTATATGGTGTTACCTAAATAGCTTGGTTAAATGGCGTTGCATAGGAATTACCTACAAAAAGTAAACTTGCGGACAACATTGTTTCTGTATGATTCTCGTGCTACCTGATAGGGTTTCATTAATAAAAGTGGGACCCCTGTCATCAAGAGTTTTTCTATGACTGCGGAACGTGTGTGAAAGTAGGCCAGAGAAAGTGACGACAACATTACACACAAATCCTTATTCTCCTTCACACATCGTCTTCGCACCGTCACACCTCCATGGATAACTTTGGAATACCCGAAAACTAGGCAACAGCGAGACTATATCAAGAAAATTGGAGACCATGCAAGCTATCGAAAATATAAACTTAGCGCAGTACATTTTAAGGAAGTCTAAAAGACAGCACCTCAGATCCATTATTGACGACGGCCGGAGCTCATCTAAAATCTGGAGCGCTATTAACCTTCTCACAAATGTACGCCGGCATAACCTCCGACAGTAAGCTACAAACATTAATGCTGATGAATTTTGCCAGTTCTTCTCGTCGATCGCACGAACATCCGGGATAAATCATCAGCAACTGAATTGTACTGCTCTTTCAGATTTCGTTCAATTGTGGTTAAACGAAGCCCACCTTCCTGAATTACCTTTACTGTCAGTCTCGGAGGTCTCTATTTTAATTAAATCATTACCTCAGAAGAAATCGTGCGGTGAAGATGGAATATCTTCGAGGATACTTCAGCTTGCAGAGCCTGTTGTATGCGACTCACTCACCTACATTTACAATCTGTGCCTCACAAAGAAAGTGTTTCCTCAACGACTGAAAACAGGCTTAGTGGTACCAGTACCTAAAAAAGGTGATTTTAATGTCGTCACAAACTACCGGCCGATTTCCCTACTATCAGTCATAACTAAACCTCTTGAACGACACATGTATAAACATATTCTTTCTTCACTGAACAGCTACAATCTTATACATGAAAACCAATCTGGATTTCGACCCAAACACTCTTGTCAATCCTTGTTGACTAAGATTACCGAAATCTGGCATTCTAATATCAACTGCGAAAAAATAAATGGACTATTATTAATTGACCTTTACAAAGCATTTGACACAATTGACCACTCGTTGCTGATACAAAAGCTTGCGGTGTACAAATTTAATCCAAAAGTGATCACATTAATAAAATCATTCCTTGAAAACAGAAGACAACGAGTCTTATACAATAATGTGCTCTCTAAATCATACACCACTACAATGGGTGTCCCGCAGGGCTCGATACTAGAACCCTTACTCTTCAGCATCTTCATCAATGACCTGCCCTTGTCATTGCCACATGACGATTGTCTTATGTTTGCTGATGATACCACAGTAACAGTAGCTGGCACAGACATTAACACTGTTCAGTCTCTTTTATAGCATCACCTGGACATTGTACAAGCTTGGTGCACTATTAATAGTATGTCCATTAATAAAAACAAAACTCAATATTTGATTATCTCAACCCGCCAAAAGATTCTGCACTGTCAACCAATTACGTTATTATTATCTATAGACGGAGAACGTATTAAGCAAGTTACGGACCACAGCCTGTTGGGTGTGGTCATCGACCAGTCTCTAAGCTGGAAGTCACATGTCTATTTCATCGCAAACAAGATCTCACAAAAATTGTTTCAACTCTCAAAAATCAAACATTTTTTATGTCCTCACTCTAGACTTATATTCTATTACGCACATATTCAAAGTCACCTTTCTTAGTGCTCAAATATCTGGAGTCGCTGTAGCTTGTCGTTTTTGCAACGCCTATAATCCCTACATAAAAGGACGCTACGACTTGTTTGCTTGAATGATAACGTTCCCAGTGCTCAGCTATTTTCACAGCTGAATGTTCTTCCTCTTAAAAAATTCTTCTTCTTCCAAGATCTCCTGTTAGTGCATCAAATTTTACACGGCAGAACACCTTCATACTTGCAAATGTTCTTTCGCTATAAATACTGCTCATATTTTATACGTGGCGACCTACTTTTGGACCTTGCAAAACCTCGAACTGACCTCTTCCGAAGTTGTTTTAGTTATGCAGGTGCTTTAGCATGGAATTCCCTACCCAATTCTGTCAAAACTGATAATTACATCTCATTCAAAAGACATCTGCATTCACATGTCATGAAATCGTGTACACACATTTAACGACACTTCTGTTTCAGTTATTTCAACGTTTCCATGAGCATTTAACTGCCATTGTAATATTTTCAATTTTAAATTGAATTTTTAATATTAAGTAGCTTTATTGCTTGACCTCTCTCTCTCTCTCTCTCTCTCTCTCTCTCTCTCTCTCTCTCTCTCTCTCTCTCTATGTGCGTGAATGACTATGAGTAAATGTACTTGTGTGTGCTCAGTTACTGATTGTGATGATAATATTAATTGATCCTATCTGAAGTTATTAATATTATAATTTTAATTTGTAAAACGCTGAAAATTGTATTGCAGGGCAGAAATATAAAAAAGGCAATTATGCCTATTTCTTTACCCTGATGAAATAAAGATTTCGTTCGTTCGTTCGATGTCCATCCCGCAGCAAAGCGTGTTCATTTGTTGCTGTTTCCATAACAAGTGTGACTTTTTACATAGACAGGGGTGACTGCACCATAGGCACTGATATAATTAGTGCTCAACATCTGCTGCAGAAGTGCCTCACACGAGGAAAAAGGAAAGCCATGATGGCCTATCCAAATTGACATGTCAGGGTGGTCGACGACGAAGAAAGATGTAAGGATTGACTACTGCCTTGTATATACTTCTCCCTTTCACAGTTTCTGTCCTGCTCTCTCTCTCTCTTTCTCTTTCTCTTTCTCTCTCTCTCTCTCTCTCTCTCTCTCTCTCTCTCTCTGTCTCTCTCTCATTATAGTTATCTCCTTCACATAAATACGAAACCACGTTAACATTAACTGCATATATTTTACTTTAAGGCATACAGTTTTGTTGATATTTTTTTTAGCTCGGCATACCGACTAACAAAAAAGTATAATTGTTTCATTTTTAACTGTGACATTATAAAACTGTCTCTTAAGTGAACACGTTGTTAAAGAAAATGCAAGTTATTTCGTGATTACATTTGAAATGACGGTCACGCCTGAACAGGCATACCAGTTTGAACTATTAACGTCTTCCTTATCGCTCCCTATGCCAGAACAGTTTTTAAAAAAATGGTATTCTGTTAGGCCATATTTAAAATCGTTGTCGTGTTACTTTTTGGTCACAGCATGTATGAGTATATTCATTTTACTTTTTTTATCGTCTGTTTTTTTTTGGGTGTGTCTGTCTCTGACGAAGGCCTTGTCTCCGCAACGTATGTTTTTTTCTTGTTCTTTCTCCTAGTAAGACGTATTACATTTTGTTTGTTTATTTATTTATTTATTTTTCACTCTACCGGTCACAGCATGTATCAATTTACTAGGACAGGGTTTAAAAAATACCAACAACCACTTATTAAGTCTACCTACCAGGCTGACAATTTGGTTTAGTCTCATGGAGAAGAGAACTTGGAGAGGTTTGGAGCCGTTGAGAGCCGGCCTGACAGTGCTGAGATAGCTACCCATGAGCTGGTTGTACAGACGCTGTTCGTCGGGTTCTCTGGTTGCCGACGTGGTAGCTGATAAATTGAAAATAGCAACCAAAATTAAATACTGCATAATAATGCTCTAGTTAAAAAAAAATAAAGAAGTAGGTTTAACATTTACTCTTCACGGTCAAATGAATCGAAGCGAAGTAATTCTACTTTCACAAGTTTTCACTGCTACACACCAGGCAAGCCCGCGGGGCCAAAAGATCAGGGAGATCCAAAAGCTTTGTCTCACCCATGTTTTTTCCCCCCCGAATTTCAGGATATACGAATGAGAGTAGAAATGAGCTGATCACTGTTTTTTATTTCTCTTCTTTCTTTCTTGTTCTTAACAATTAATTTATTTTTCTGATGGCTGACATAAGTAATTAATGTGTCGGAATATAGACTGAAGCATTACGCGAACTGGTAACTGACCCCTTTTCCCCAAGAAGCACGCGCTCTATCAAATCGACAACTCGGAAGAAGTCTGCACCAAAGCATTCATGGGCTCATACAGCGGGTCGTCTCTATAGTAACGTTTTAACATAATGAGGTTGCCAGCCCCATGCACAACCTCATATTAGCAGCCTCCTACGACATGCAGCAGTAGCCTTATTCTTTGTTTATCTCCTCAACGACCTACCCACTCTCCCCTCCCCTTCCCCGGGGGAACTACACGTAGCGTCGTGGATAATGCTGGGACATATATTACTACAGACTGAAGATATAGTCCGAGATATGGAGATGAGAAGTATGGTTGTGAACTTCACTGTTGAACTGTTACACTGAGGCATAGCAGGAACACATATGTCTATGTTCTTCTTGTAATCTTTTACTATATCTTCTTCTTCTGTGATCCTTAGTCGCCGACCGTCAAAGCAGTCAGTGGCCATCACGCCTGGTGGCGTCTTGTAGGGCAACAACAAATTGATTCCACTTTGCTCGGTCGGTGGCCATCCTTCTTACAGTGCCCCAACTCTGCCTCATTCTTTGCATCTCGGCCTCCACAGTCCTCCGCCAAGTTGTTTTTGGTCGGCCTCTTTTTCGTTTTCCTTCAGGGGTCCATAGCATAGCTGTTCTTGTGATGGCATCGGGGTCGCCTCTGAGGACATGGCCAACCCAGCTCCAGCGTCTGCCAGCTATGATGGTGTGCATGTCCTCTTGCTTGCTCCGAGTGTAGTGATTTCTAAATACCATATCTAAATTAATATATAACTGGGCATAAAGGCAAAGATAAGAAAGTACAAAAGAATTTTCTGCTAGAACGGTTGGTGTCGCCTACGCCTTCAGATTATTATTTGCTAAAGAATAGCCGAACAAAACGGTACCCAATTTGTCAAATTCGTCCTTGACATAAACACCCACTTTTCCTAGTTCTAAGAAAATATTTGCCTAAAATGCATTGTGGAACGAGGAGGGGCAAGGATAGATGAAATGCTAATTCGTTTCGCATTGATTTTAAACTAAAAGCCAACTGTAGCACAGTGGCAAGCCTTGCCTTAGGGGTTTCCCCAAATACAATGAAAAAGTTAGAAAATGTATACACTACGGTCATGGAAACATGTTAAGCTCTTATTATGAATGACCTAAGCTCTCGTATTTCGCTTGATATTACATGGAAAAAGAGTGAACGAGAGGTAGTTTAAAAATAAACAACTAACATAGAAAAAAAAAGATAGAATTTTGAACCAAACCACATAGCCCCTTAAAAATCGTAGATTCGTGTACCTGAAGACTTGCTGACCAAGAATATGTTATTAGTTATATAAATAGTCCCTTAACTAATCAACTATTGATAAAACCATACATAGAGATCAGAGATACTGTCAGGTCAAGTCATATCTGCTTAGATTGGATCGCATATTTTTTGGGAAAAAAGTAGGTGACAGATAGGCTAGGATAGTACAGTGAATCCGATTGGGTGGCATTTGAAGTGAGACGAAATATTATTGGCTGACCTTTGAATAAACATAAATAGCCTAGTAACGTAGAAAGGTTTGAATGATATTTTTTGAAAGACTGTTTACCCTTGTAAAATTAAGAGTGATTGGCCAACTGAGTCGATATTGTCAGAATAAGCGTTAGGGGGGACGCCATTACTAGAAAATTTTCACCAGTGATAGATGAGATCAGGCTGTGCTTTCAAATATAATTTCTGGGCAGCCTGGACAACAAAACCGATCGAAACTGTGTCAGTCATCGTCTCTGTGTATTTCATTGAACAAATTGTGGTATGACTGACATTTATTAATCTGTATTTTATATAAAATTGAATGTGAAATAATAATATATGTCTGGACATGAGTGGGTCTATAGCGAACATGAGGCAAAGCCTAAAGATTGATCCACCATGTGATAGACTGTCAGAGAGGTGTAAAACTACAAGAATATGTATGATTGTCATAAAGGAGCATAACACCTATCCTATTATATGGAAGAGATTACAGCTGGAATTGCAGTGGCGTTGTAACTAGTAGGGAAAGGAATACTGGTGTACATTGTCACATCAAAAGAAAATGGTGGCATAGGTTTGTATAAGGCTATGACCCTTTTTGTTTGTTTGTAATGTACATGTCCTTAACTGTGGACTATTAGTGTATGCTAGATATTAAGAAGGATGCATACCTTCACATTTCAGAGGTCCTGGGTACTGACGTTAATGTGGTACCAAACGCTTGAAAACTGATTGATTCAGGACTCTGCCTGTTTACTGCGAGCCCATGCTAGTGGCCATTGCCTATCAAACAGGGAACAGATTGTCAAGCGAGCAGAGGAAAGGTTCAACCTATATTCTACTGCCAAGATAAGTTCTCGTTCGGCACCTGAGAGCTCAACTACAGAACTTTAAAAGAAATATAAAAAGTGACAGTGAATAAAACTGGGACAAATATTTAATAGTTCCACAAGTGACAAATAGAAACAAACATTACTAAAAGGGTATGATTTCAAACAACAACCTAGTGGTACTACCAGTATTACCTTAAAGTAGGAGAACACTACAGACGTATATTAGAAAAAATATTTTATGTATGGACAGAGGATCTATTGTGCTATTTGACTGATGTAAATGATTATTTTGATTTCACTTTTAAATTGTCAGTCCTGATTCAACCTAAAATTCGAATCAGGATAATAAAATTGTAAAAATCATATTTACACAAATTTCAACCTCAGTCTTAAATAGGATAGCCTTTTAAAGTGTCGTTTGTATGTTATTGTGGTAGTACTGTGTGCTGTTGTGAATAATAAACTATTTGTTTGTATGTTTGTTGATTTTTGTATATTACACTCTACATTCATAACCCTAGACACTAAACGAAGTCATTTAATACAATAATAAATACATTTTGAATGAGATAAAAGAGGTGGTAGCGGAAAGGTACCCTGAAAAGTTCACAATACTATTGGGTAAATTCAGGGACCTTCATAGCTAATCTCATTTATTAACATATTAACACCTAACAACAAATTCATACCATCAAATCCACCACATATATTGGGGTCCTGTCCGGGACTTTAAACCTCTTCTACCACATATATTGGGGACTCGCTCCTGGGGATTGAATTTCTCATAACACCAGCTATATTGGGTAGTTTGCTTCTGGGATTTTAAATTCTTAAAATATTATAAAGTATATTAGGAATCTCAGAGAGTATAAAACTAAAAGCATTCCTTTTGGAGAAATTGAATAGTAGTTGAGCTATCAGTGCCTGTGGTTGTTCTTGGTTATCATTAGAAATTATTAGCCATAATTAGAGATTTGTATAGTTAGAAATTTTAAAGGTTGCATAGTACAAATGGCTGATCTGGCAAAGTTTCGATCTGCTGCTGTGCAGACTGCGAAAGAAATGAACATGGAGGGTCAAGCTTTGATCCAATATGTAACTTCAGAATGCGACAAGTATATTGAAAGGGAGGATAGGAAGATAGCAGAAGAAAGAAAAGTACAGTTACAAATTGAGGCTGACAAAGAAATTAAGAGGTTGCAGATTGAGGCTGACAAGGAGGCTAGGGCATTGGAGGCAGAAGAAAAGAGGTTGGATGCAGAAAGAGAAGAAAAGAGATTGACTGCCGAAAGGGAGGCAGAAGAAAAACGACTGCAAAGGGAGGCAGAAAAGGAGGAGAAGAGATTACAGAGGGAGCATGAGCTACGACTAAGGGAGTTAGAATTTCAAGGCCATGCTCCTGAAAATGGTGCCAGCCCCTTTACCTCAGATGCCACTGCTAGTCAGGGAGCCTCAACCTCAGATATGGGTTTTCATGTAGATCATTTTGTTGAGAAAGAAGATGACATCGAAGGGTACTTAAGTAGATTTGAACTTTTAGCTACTACATATGGGTTAGAGAGAGAGAGGTGGATCCTCAAGTTATCACAAGGGCTTAGAGGAACGGCTTATGAAGTTTTTGCCAAGATGAGCAGAGATAACCAAGACAATTATGACATGCTAAAGCAGGCTCTTTTATTAAGATACCAAAAAAAAACGGAGAATTTTATAGAAAAAATTTAGAAATGCCAAACTACTGTCGGGTGAGACTTATCACCAGTTCTCTGCACGGTTAGAGACCTACTTGGAGAAATGGACTGCTCTGGGGAAAACCCAAGATCTTAAGGAGATGATCCTTATTGAGCAGCTAAGAGAGTCCATGGCTCCAGACCTGAGAAAGTTTCTCATGGAACAAAGTGCAGAGAGGCTGGGTGAGTTACTCAATGTCGCTGAGAGGTATCAGGCAGCCCAGGCAGAGGTAGTTGGTAATAAAAAGAAACAGGTAGACAATTTTAAGGCACCTCAAAACTTTAATAAGTTTGACCATAGAGACCAGAACAAAGGTAAGCAATATTTTGATAGGCCACGCAATGACTATAAAAATAAAACCTCACAATTCAATGAAAGGAAATATGATGAAAGAAAACCTTTTAACCAAGGTAGATCATATTGTAGTTGGTGTCGGATGGACAACCATAACACCGAAGTGTGTAAAAAGAGACCTGTGTACATGGCCACGCTTCAGACCAGATCACAGTCTAAAAAGAAGGAGGATAATCTGATAAATACCTCTCCAGATTAGATGAGGAAGGCGCAGGCTGGGGATAAGACCCTCAAGCCTTGTTTTAAGAAATTGTCCAAATGTCATACACCTCCAGGCAAAGGAGACTTCTATATGAAGAACAAACTGATATATAGGAAGGCTGGAACTGGATCCAATTGTCAGGGACAGCTGGTACTTCCTAAAAAGTATAGGGCAGAGGTAATAAGGAGCTTACATGTTGGGAAAGATGGGGACCATGAGAAAATAGGTACCATCATCCAAAAGATTGCTCAAAATTATTATTGGCCCGAGGAAATGATTGACATTGAGAATTTTGTAGAAGCATGTGGCATATTACATGAGGGAACACCCACAAGTGGGAAAATTGATCAGGACCTAGACACGCCACGGGGCAAAGTTAGGCCTGAAAATGGAAAGAAAAATAAAATTAATAATGTAGACAAAGTGGAATGGGAGCCCCCTTTTCACAGACAGTCTTCACTTGGATGTTTTACAATGGCCACGATGCAACGAGTACAAAGAAATGTTTTACCCCAGAATAAGTCGACAATCCCTCGGTCGAAACTATGTGAACTGGGTGAAAATAAAAGAGAGAGAAGACCTCTCACAAGGAAATTAAAGTGGAGAAAAAACCCCAAGAAAAAAATTGGTAGTGGTCGATTTGTGAATGATGATTCTAGGAAGAAAAGTCCTCACTATAATGCTTCCAGTGGAAGAGACCATACCGGTGCATGGAAAAATAGGTCAACAAATTTAAAAGTCCATATGTAGCATTGTTAAGGACCTGGACCGATGAAAAGGCAGAAGAAAATATTACCTCATCATATCAATATGTGAACGAGCTGACCACTCGTCTTAAAACTGGCTGGAAACTTGCCAATGAAAATTTGAGACAAGCCAGGAAAAAGCATGCTGCCTATTACAATAAGAAAGCGAAGGATCGAGAATTAGCTGTGGGAGAGAAGGTGCTCCTTCTACTGCCCGGCAGCCAGAATAAATTGCAAATTGGATGGCAAGGTCCATATACAGTTCTAGAGAAGGTGTCTAGAACAAATTATAAGATAGATAAGAAAGGGAAAGAGAAAATCTATCATGTGAATCTCCTGAAGAAATATCTGGACAGAGAAAACCAGGAAGAGACACACCTACTGACCTTGTCTGTTGCAATGGAGATGAAAAAGGAACCACTCACTTCTCATGAATATCCTTTACATCCCTGTGAAACCGCTGCACAGGTAAAAATCAGCACACACTTAACGGAAAATCAGAGGGAGAGGGTTCAACAGGTTCTGAATAATCATACAGATGTGTTAACGGACCGTCCGGGGCCTTCAAATTTATTGGAGTATGATATGAAACTCATAGACCCAACACCAATCTGTATGAAAGCCTATTCGATTCCGTTCGCTAAGGAAAAAGCTTTAAGGGAGGAGATAGATTATCTGTTGAGAGAAGGGATTATCTCGCACAGTGAATCTCCCTACAGTTCCGGTGTGGTTCTGTTTAAAAAACCCTCTGGAGAACACCGGCTGTGTATAGATTACAGGAAACTGAATGCTGTCACAGAAGGTCAGGTGGATCCATTACCTGATACAAATCAGCTGTTTGCCAGGCTGAATAGAGCTAAATATTTCTCTAAAGTGGATCTGAGCAAAGGCTACTATCAGATTCCAGTAAAGCCGGAAGTCAAACCTTATTTAGCCTTTAGCACCTCGGAAGGACATTATGAATTTAATATGTTGCCATTCGGGCTGAAAAATGCACCGAGTGTGTTTTCGAGGATGATGAGAAAGTTACTGGATCCCCTGAAGAATCCATGCATCACCAACTTCATGGATGATATTCTCATAGCAACAGAAACATTTGAGGAACACATTAACTCTCTGAATATGTTGTTTGATCGACTGAGAGAGACCAATTTGACAGCTAGACCGACGAAATGCTGTGTTGGATGTAAAGAGCTAGAATTCTTGGGACACACAGTACATCAGGGAAACATGACCCCTGACCCCAAGAACCTGGAGAAGTTAAAAAAAGCACCAAGACCACAAACCAAAAAGGATGTGAGATCTTTTGTCTCATTATGTGGTTTCTACTAAAAGTATATTAAAAACTTTAACTCCATATGTGCTCCATTGACTGATTTAACGCGCAAAGGAAATCCTGATAGAATTATTTGGACAGCGCAGTGTGAATTAGCATACCAAGAATTGAAAGAAAAGCTCACAAGCAGGCCTATTTTGAAATTACCTGACTTGAGTCAAGAATTCATAGTGAGAACGGATGCTAGTAATATCGGTTTGGGTGCAGCTCTATTACAAAGGTCAAATTCACTTGTTTGGGGAATTAACCCCAGTAGCTTATGCTAGCCGTAAATTGAACACAGCAGAACAAAAATATTCAACAAGTGAAAAAAGAATGTCTGGCAGTCATATGGGCTATAAAAAAGTTCCAGATTTATCTTTATGGGAAATCATTTAAGATTCAAACAGATCATAAACCACTCGTGTGTCTGTCACAAGCAAGGCATGAAAATGCTATATTATTACGCTGGTCTTTGCTCCTACAGCCATTCCAGTTTACCATAGAGTACATTGCCGGAAAAACCAATGTCGGCGGTGATTTTTTAAGCAGACATCCGTATGACAAACATCAGAGTAGTCACCAGGCATAGATAGTAAATTCATCTATGTGTATTTAGAAGTAGGAACTTACATATGATCGTCTGTTCTAAAGGGGGGAGATGTGTAGTGATTTCTAAATACAATATCTAAATTAATATATAACAGTATAGGGCATAAAGGCAAAGATAAGAAAGTACAAAAGAATTTTCTGCTAGAACGGTTGGTGTCGCCTACGCCTTCAGATTATTATTTGCTAACGAATAGCCGAACAAAACGGTACCCAATTTTTCAAATTCGTCCTTGACATAAACACCCACTTTTCCTAGTTCTAAGAAAATATTTGCCTAAAATGCATTGTGGAACGAGGAGGGGCAAGGATAGATGAAATGCTAATTCGTTTCGCATTGATTTTAAACTAAAAGCCAACTGTAGCACAGTGGCAAGCCTTGCCTTAGGGGTTTCCCCAAATACAATGAAAAAGTTAGAAAATGTATACACTACGGTCATGGAAACATGTTAAGCTCTTATTATGAATGACCTAAGCTCTCGTATTTCGCTTGATATTACATGGAAAAAGAGTGAACGAGAGGTAGTTTAAAAATAAACAACTAACATAGAAAAAAAGATAGAATTTTGAACCAAACCACATATCCCCTTAAAAATCGTAGATTCGTGTACCTGAAGACTTGCTGACCAAGAATATGTTATTAGTTATATAAATAGTCCCTTAACTAATCAACTATTGATAAAACCATACATAGAGATCAGAGATACTGTCAGGTCAAGTCATATCTGCTTAGATTGGATCGCATATTTTTTGGGGAAAAAAGTAGGTGACAGATAGGCTAGGATAGTACAGTGAATCCGATTGGGTGGCATTTGAAGTGAGACGAAATATTATTGGCTGACCTTTGAATAAACATAAATAGCCTAGTAACGTAGAAAGGTTTGAATGATATTTTTTGAAAGACTGTTTACCCTTGTAAAATTAAGAGTGATTGGCCAACTGAATCGATATTGTCAGAATAAGCGTTAGGGGGGACGCCATTACTAGAAAAATTTTCACCAGTGATAGATGAGATCAGGCTGTGCTTTCAAATATAATTTCTGGGCAGCCTGGACAACAAAACAGATCGAAACTGTGTCAGTCATCGTCTCTGTGTATTTCATTGAACAAATTGTGGTAAGATTGACATTTATTAATCTGTATTTTATATAAAAAATTGAATGTGAAATAATAATATATGTCTGGACATGAGTGGGTCTATAGCGAACATGAGGCAAAGCCTAAAGATTGATCCACCATGTGATAGACTGTCAGAGAGGTGTAAAACTACAAGAATATGTATGATTGTCATAAAGGAGCATAACACCTATCCTATTATATGGAAGAGATTACAGCTGGAATTGCAGTGGCGTTGTAACTATTAGGGAAAGGAATACTGGTGTACATTGTCACATCAAAAGAAAATGGTGGCATAGGTTTGTATAAGGCTATGACCCTTTTTGTTTGTTTGTAATGTACATGTCCTTAACTGTGGACTATTAGTGTATGCTAGATATTAAGAAGGATGCATACCTTCACATTTCAGAGGTCCTGGGTACTGACGTTAATGTGGTACCAAACGCTTGAAAACTGATTGATTCAGGACTCTGCCTGTTTACTGCGAGCCCATGCTAGTGGCCATTGCCTATCAAACAGGGAACAGATTGTCAAGCGAGCAGAGGAAAGGTTCAACCTATATTCTACTGCCAAGATAAGTTCTCGTTCGGCACCTGAGAGCTCAACTACAGAACTTTAAAAGAAGAAATATAAAAAGTGACAGTGAATAAAACTGGGACAAATATTTAATAGTTCCACAAGTGACAAATAGAAACAAACATTACTAAAAGGGTATGATTTCAAACAACAACCTAGTGGTACTACCAGTATTACCTTAAAGTAGGAGAACACTACAGACGTATATTAGAAAAATATTTTATGTATGGACAGAGGATCTATTGTGCTATTTGACTGATGTAAATGATTATTTTGATTTCACTTTTAAATTGTCAGTCCTGATTCAACCTAAAATTCGAATCAGGATAATAAAATTGTAAAAATCATATTTACACAAATTTCAACCTCAGTCTTAAATAGGATAGCCTTTTAAAGTGTCGTTTGTATGTTATTGTGGTAGTACTGTGTGCTGTTGTGAATAATAAACTATTTGTTTGTATGTTTGTTGATTTTTGTATATTACACTCTACATTCATAACCCTAGACACTAAACGAAGTCATTTAATACAATAATAAATACATTTTGAATGAGATAAAAGAGGTGGTAGCGGAAAGGTACCCTGAAAAGTTCACAATACTATTGGGTAAATTCAGGGACCTTCATAGCTAATCTCATTTATTAACATATTAATACCTAACAACAAATTCATACCATCAAATCCACCATACCGAGTAAGCAGATCTTGGTTGGTGATGGTATTCGGCCAAAAGATTAGGAGAATTTTCCTTAAGCATGTTGTGTGAAAAGAGGCCAATTTCGACATTTCCTTCTCTGTAACTCTCCAGCATTCCGCACCATAGAGAAGCACAGAAAGCACACAGCTCTGATATAATCTGAATTTTGTGCTTGTGCTGTACTGAGAGGACTTCCAGATGTTGTTTAGACTATACAAGGCTGTTCTTGCTTTGTTCATTCTGTTGTTGATGTCTTTGCTTGCTCCGCCGTCTGGTGTTACTATGCATCCTAGGTATGTGAAGGTGTCTGTCTGTTTCAGTTGCTGATTCCTTGCTGATATGGGCTCAGGGTTGCTCACATTGAGCGTCATGACCTCTGTCTTCTTTAGATTGATGTTTAAGCCCACCTGCTGGCTATACTTATTAAGTCTATCCGTTTTTTTCCTGAATGTGTTGATGTGAATGTGCTAGTAGTGCAATGTCATCTGCATATTCCAGATCTTCTAATGTAGAAAATGTAATCCATCTTATTCCTCTTGGACTGCCCTCTTTTGTCTAGCGCATCACCCAGTCTATGACTGTTAAAAATAGAGTGGTTGATAAGGAACTGAGAGAAGAGTGATTCCTCTCCAATTATTGCAGTCTGTAAGATCTCCCTTCTTTGGCAATTTGACAATTATTCCTTTGTTCCACTCCGTTGGTGTTGTCCCTGTTTTCCAGATCTTTGCAAATAGTGGTTCTAATAGTTCTGCTGCTAGCTCAGGGTCTGTCTTGAATAGCTCTGCATTTAAGTTATCATGGCCAGGAGCTTTTCCATTCTTTAACCCTTTGATTGTTGTGATGATTTCTTCTTTTCGTGGAATGTCTGAATTAACATCTAGATCGTTTTCAGCCCCAGGAACATTCAATTGTGTCTCTGGTGGTTCCTTGTTCAGAGTTTCTCTAAAATGCTCTGCCCATCTTGTTTCCTGTCCTTCTGCTGTCGTGATGAGATTTCCTTGCTTATCTCTTACTAATGTAATATTGTTTGCACCTCGTTTTCCGCTGATGATTTTAGTTATTTTGTATACTGTGCTTTGTTCATTTCTCAGTGCTGCCTCTTCTGCCTGTCTTGCAAGATCGTCTAGGAAATTCCTTTTGTTGGGTCGGGTTTGGCGTTTAACTTCCTTGTCCAGCTGACTGTACTGTTCGCTATATAGTTGCTTTAACCTGGGGGACTTCACTTCTGTTTTCTTTCTTTTCATTTCCTTTCTCATAGTTATGGTGTTTAATGTTTCTGGTGTTATCCAGTCTTGCTTCTTCCTTTCCTGGAATCCCAAGCATGATTTGCTGCTTTCCTTATATATTGTTGAAATGGTGTTGAATTTCTGGTCTATATCATCAGTCAATGTCTTTTCCTGACTTTTGGCAAATTGATATCGCTTCTTTATATCAGCCGCAAAAGCTTTTCTGGTAAGGGGGTTGATAAGGGTGGTTTATGGCTGACTACTGGCCACTATGAACGTTGCAGGTATTAAGTCCAAAGTCGTTGCTAGTGTGTAGCCATGTAAAGTCTAACCCCTATAGACACCTGGAAGGTTATATGCTGGAGTGTGAGGTTTCTTGTCTGGTTTATGGGTGCTGGCTGCGAGTGTAGGTGATGTGGTTTCACAGGTTCACGACACATATGGTATGACATGAAAAGTCATAGAAGGGTGTAAACTGCTATTGACGTTTTCCATCGTTTATTTTCTGACGCCACAAGACAGGTACTGTACATCCATTTTACAAATGTCATAGTCACTGTAGTACATGGTAATGTGCATACATAAAGTTATTCAATGGATCCTGCAAATCCTATGAGCTGATATATATATATATATATATATATATATATATATATATATATATATATATATATATATATATATATATATATATATATATATATATATATTCCAGCTTACAACAGCGTCAGCTTCATATCATAATGTACATAAGTCTAACAAACTCCTCTCTGATGCTATCCGATCAGATATGTAAATGAGTTCACCACTGATCTCACGGGAATGGCGTTTCAAGAGTACAGGTCAGATTGACCTTTATAGATTTTCTAAGTCTAACTTCGCTGTAGATACCGTCGCTAACATTGCGAAGTTCAAAGAGCGTAGAAACTGTTCTCTGGGCCTAGCATGATCCGTATACGTCTAAATCTCAGGTATGAAGATACCTGGGGTGTAATCTCTAGTAGAAGAACCTCTCCTTCCTGTAACTGGTAACTGAGCAGAGAACGACCAATGTCAAACATCAAAATAGATTACAGATTTGAACATAAGGAGGGTATTACCTTGCTTCGAAATCACACCACAACACATACGCCTCCAGGCGTTTTCGAATCATATAGGAAAGACGTCGTTAGCTAAACTAACTCACAGGAGGACTACCAATTCCCTATCAAAAGATCACAGACGCAAGGATGCGTCCTCTCTGCTCAAAACATCTTGTCGAATCCCCGACCGGAAGATTTCTCCAACTCACTTAAAGTTCAGACATGCGCAGAAAGCAACCACCTGAGTAAGATTCAAAACGAGACGGTGTAGGAGTCATTCCAGGCAAAGATATAACGAAATCACGCCTTATATGGACAGGGAATAAAACATCAACTCTGGTTTCAATCATTCCAAGAAACAGTTGACCGATGCTACCATATAAGGAGAATGAACTGACATCGATCGAAAAAATGGACCGGCGAGTCAGGACACAAGAGAAGGTAACCACCATTGAAAATGTAATCACAGTCAAACAAGGGTTATTTACCTTCGACCAAGAAAAAATTACAGTGTACAATTCAGACAGATTAATTACACACAGTCTTAGAAAAATTCTGTGCGTAACAGAGGTCCTTCAATTTGCTGATGTAAAACATTTTCTGTGTAGTTACAGTTGGTCCAGCCGTTCTGAGTTTCACTTTCAGTTTTGCTACTACTAAATGGTGATCACTTCCCACATCCGCACCTCTTCTTACCTTCACATCTTGTAATGCATGTCTCCATCTACCATTAATCATAATGTGGTCTATCTGGTTTCTGTCTCGACCATTTGGTGATTCCCATGTTAATTTGTGAATTTCTTTGTGTGGGAAAAGTGTTCCTCCAATGACCAGGTTGTTAATGCTACAACAACTTATTAATTTATCCCCATTTTCGTTTGCTGTTCCGCTGCCGCATTCCCCCATTACTCTTTCATTATATGTATTGTGTGTTCCAACTTTCGCATTGAGGTCTCCCATTACTACAATAAGATCATATCTAGGTGTGTCTTCCATTTCTTTCTGCAGTTGTTGATAGAATTCATCCTTGACCTCATCATCGCTGTTATTCGTTGGTGCGTAGCAATGTATTATTGTAGTGTTGGTGAATCTCCCTCTCAATCTTATTCTTATCAGTCTGTTGTTGATGGGTTTCCATTCCAGTAATGTCCTTTCTATTCCTTTCTGTAGACTAATGGCTACACCTTCATTGGGCTGTCCATCCTATCTTCCAGAGTAAAGTACTGTTTCTCCTGTTGCTGTTTTCACTTTTCCTGTCCCTGTCCATCTGCTCTCGCTTATCCCTAGAATGTGTAATCTATAGTTTCTCATTTCTGCTGTGACCTGTTTTAGTTTACCCGTCTCGTTCATTGTCCTGACATTCCAAAATCCTATTCTTGTTTCACGTTTTGCGGTCAGGACGTCCGTTTTCGTGTCAGTGGCTTCCTTTCGGCTTTCACCACTGACAGTCATACGAGCCTCAGACTCCGGATGTGTCCCGCAGCAAAGTTTGTTCATTTGTTGTCGTTTCCGTAACTTCATTTCTTTTTACATAGACAGGGGTGTCAGCCCTATGCTAAAACCCCCAACCTGGAGGACCAGAGTGTCTGCTTTAGTCTGACCCCTGCCCGCGCAAACCTGTCCAGCTTGGTAGAACCTTCCAGGAGTAAAACTCCCGCTGGCATAGCTCTGGGGGTAATCAGGGTACGCAAGCTACCGTACCTCGACAAGGTATTGACACCGGTGATGGCAGTATATGTTCTTGACCAGGGTTTATTAACCTGTGGTCCACGGAATCCTTTGGGGTCTGTGTACATAAGCTAAAATGTAAAATGTAATGTTTTTTTTTTTAAATTATGCTTTTATGTATATTTTTTTTTCCAACCGAGGGTCCATATCCTTTATTGAGCAATCAAAAGGGTTCAAAGTCTTCATCGGATATGCAAAGGGGTCCATGCAAAAGAAAAAAGAAAGGTTAAGACACCCTGTCCTAGAACAATTGACTCTAATGCATTGTGACAGGCCCAGCACGATTTATGTCATTGGTTTGGTTTGGTTTTTCAGGACCATTTTCATTGCACACCGACAACTTTATAAAAGCTTCTATCTCCTCACTTAGATCACACAAGGAGGACACCAGCACAGTGCACGAACTCCGTAGCACCGGCGAGGATCCAAATGTGTGTATTCCGGAATCACACATTCTATAAATAGTGTTGTTGTGGTTGGTAGGTTTCTGAATTTTTAAAGTTTGCTAGAGCAGCGGCCGTATCGCCTATTCTTTACGATTTCCAACTGCTGTTGGATTTTTAACGTTCGCAACTTGCATACGAGATCACCTATTTTTCGCCCTTAACCGAGAAGGCTAGGCATCCGATCTCACTGCCCGGGAAAGTAAGGGGGAGTATGACATCATAAGGAACCATTGGTCCACTTGAGTCGTAACTCCTAAGTGCCATACTCCCCTCAGAGGAAACAGAAAATCTCCTCAGCCAATATTCTTTTTAAACTTGACGCAGTAATGCAATTTAAAGATTAACAATAGCAACAGACGCGCTAAAGCATTATAACTGTTGTTTTTTTTGTGCAGGTGGTAGTTGGCAACTAATACTCATACCATCATTACTTTCATGTAAAATTTCATCAAAGTGCATACACATACAAAACCCCGTTAACACAGAAAAGAATAGGAATACCATCACGGCAAGAGCGTGTGACTGCTTGGTGCTGGCTTCTTGCAAGATGACCAGCTGCAGTGGTGGCTCCTTGCTCCACAAGGAACCCAAATAAAAATACTGTTGATGATGATGATGATATAAATATTGTCTTAGTGAACTAAGTGAAACGTAACGGGAAAAAAAAGACACATTCCCACCAACTTTTCGGGAAAAGGCGCGATTTGCAAGTGAAAACTAAGCTGAACATCAATTGAAAGTACGCGCAAGCCTTACACTTTTTTCGTGGAGCATTGACTGTAAGTCATGATTAGTGTGACTACAAAGAAGCAATGAAGTTGAAATTGAATGGAAAGAAATGAAATTACCACAGAAGAAATAATTCCACGATCAGGACATGCAGTAGACAAGGCACATCATAATTCATTCGGGTAATTCTTTTGGCGGGTTACATGCTGGTGTAAGCAGAATTCAGCAGGACTGTGTGTCTCCAGTAATCTAGAATATCTCACTGCGACCATCGATTTTCTGCCTGCCAAAGTTGGCAATGAATACTGCCGTGTTATAGAGAAACATTTTGACAGGCCCTTTGTAAATTAAACAAGGGTGAGAAACGTGCAAGCTGAAGCACTGAGATCAGGATAGAAAGATTAAGTGAGGCAGAAAAGAACGAACGGACAAATGCAATGCTTTTGCCCAAGTACCAGACTCACTCCCGGGCGGTACGAGCCGAACTTCATTTAAAATTTAAAACAATAAAAAAAACGTTAACATTTTTAAAAGAACAAAAGAAATGAATAAGAACATATCAAAGAACATATTTTTTTCTTTCTTATTAGGAAACTGGTCGTTGTCATATACGAGTGTCTGTATTTCCTTTCAAGAAAAACAAACAAACAAACAAAAAATAAACAACGCATTAAGCGCCTATCTGTAATTCAACACAAATAAAGAAAAAATATACCTACAGTAATGTCTAAAATAAATATTAGTGTATTACGTTTTTGTAAAATGTTGTTGTGAACATCACTTGCGGAAAATTATAAAGTGATATCCAACTCAATATCATGAATTACACTCATAAGAGCAGTGTTGTGTAGTCAGCCAACACATTTTCCCACTTCGACTCCTGAAATTGTAGAAGCAATTCCGACTTCGACTCCTGAAATTGTAGAAGCTCAATTCCGACTTCGACTCCTGAAATTGTAGAAGCTCAATTCCGACTTCGACTCCTGAAATTGTAGAAGCTCAATTCCGACTTCGACTCCTGAAATTGTAGAAGCTCAATTCCGACTTCGACTCCTGAAATTGTAGAAGCTAAATTCCGACTTCGACTCCTGAAATTGTAGAAGCTCAATTCCGACTTCGACTCCTGCAATTGTAGAAGCTCAATTCCGACTTCGACTCCTGAAATTGTAGAAGCTCAATTCCGACTTCGACTCCTGAAATTGTAGAAGCTTGATTCCGACTTCGACTCCTGAAATTGTAGACGTCCAATTCCGACTTCGACTCCTGAAATTGTAGAAGTCCTATTCCGAATTCCGACTACAGTTTTTTTTTTACTAGGCATTGTTGTTTAACTAGGGCTGTTGAGCTTCTCGCTCTTTAGCAACCAATACCAAGTTGAGGACTCCTTAGTATTATCTACACTGTAGATCTAGGCTTTTCTTGTTGACTTTTCTGCGATTCCGAAACGTGTTGAGTTGAAGTCATGAGCTCCAGTATCTCCAGCTTGGCAGGCATTTAAAGGATCGTCAGGCATTTAAAGGATCGTCACATCTGGTCCCAAGCTAGGAGTAAGAAGCGCGTGGCATACTGTGCATTCTCCGCCATCCAAGAGGTTCTGTCCAACAATGCATAGCTAAAATACTGTGCTCTTGTTCTTGGCTCTCCCAGGAAATTGTTGCGCCCTACACAGAGCCACTTCTCAGACCCCCTCCCCCATCATTAGATCTACAGTGAGAACCTCTTGCATGCAGCCAACCAGGTAAAAGCCAGTGTCACGTCTGGGACTCATGTGATAAATTTATTCTATACCGAGTTCGACTCCAGTTTAAAAAAAAAAAATACAACCGACTCCACGACTCCGACCACACAGCCCTGCATACGAGTACGGTGGGCAAACCTCTCACCAACTTGAAAAATCCCTAAGACCAGCTCTGTCAAGTAATATGGATGAAAGAAAGCCTGGCTTTTTTTTAAAGAGATCAGAGTAAGAGCTACATCAAAGGGTGAGCAGCCAGAATTCGATAGATGGTATATTTATACAAGCCATGACATTTGACAGAAGCATTTGCTATTTTAGAAGGCTGCACTTTTAGAAATTGCAGTGAGCACTTTTGGCTGATTTGCTGTTAAATAATCATGGCGCGATAAATCACAGTTAATCAGCAATAGATGGGAATATAATTGTTCTCGCAGCATAAAATACAGTTACCACACATAGGAGCTCTCACACAACCACACATACGGATACTCCCTCACACACATACACATATGTTAACATATTTTCTTTTTGTATACTTGTTAACTAACGACAACTTTTTGGCAAGAAGGGATTTTCAGCTATTGTCACAAAATGATCGTGCTATTCATTTTATTGTGTTCTACCTGTCTTTTCTATTTCTCCCTAAACCCACATTTTCTCTCAATTGAATGTATTACTCAGGTTTCATGTTCTTATTTCGCATGATCTATCCTAGGTAGAGAGAATATAAACAACCGAGCTGGGAGCAGAAAGATAAACACGAACCTACCTTGTTAAAATAAACAAACCAGGCTGATTTCTTTCGCGTGCCAATCTGGCGCCCATACTGCTTGTACTGACAAGCAGAAAATAAACACGAATTTGCCGGCAGGAAAGTTACATAACCTACCGGGGGATGGACACTTGTATTTGTCAACGTTCATAATAAACAAAATAACTTACTTACTTAGTCGTTCCCCTTCTACCGTGAAGTGTAGAGGTTTGGAAGAGAGAGCGCCAGACCATTCTATCAGCTGTCTTCTTCCTGGCCTGGTTCCATTCTAGTCCTCGGTCCTTCAAAGATTGTCTAATGTTGATAAACAAAATAAACTGAACTTTATTATGAAGTACAGACATGAGTCATCTAAAAGGGGAAGTGGCAATATCTTATATGGGAGGGGTTTAAATTAAATGTGTCCTGCGGAATTTCACGAGAGAAGGGAGAGGGGAGAGATATATTTTTCAAGTGTTTACATTTGCTTGTTCTAGCCACGATATATTAAAATAAACTACGGTTGATTGGCGACTCTCGCCGCGAAGAGAGCTTACAGAGCGTGGGCGAAATGACCCATAAAATGTAGCGCATTTTCAGACTGCATCACTGTGTTCCACGGAGTCAAGACGACACCTTGAGACTAGCCAGGATCGAAGAAATATAGGATTTCAATAACGATGATTGGACCAATTATTGAGGATCTACTGAAAATAACCAGCAAGACAACTCGACTTTATAATACTGGAAACCACAAAGTTCTCGGAACCTATAAACAGGATAATAGTGCGATTATCATCAAAGTAATACTCGACTACATGTAAGACCTGTCCCAAAACCTGTGGCCCGACATTATTCGGAAGTCTTCCTTTGCCAGTCGTCTGTATAAAAATATAACCCGATTATATGAGGTTAGTTGTAAGATATACAATTTTATATTTTACATTTGAGATGTGTGATAAACGAGTGCCAACCCTTATCGGTCTACCTTTTCCTACATCTTTCTTATTTTATTTTCTCCCATATTGTGCTCTTTCATCCCACGTTTTGCTATTTCATCTGTAAACTGTAATCTTCATTACCCGCATCTGGTATCTAAAGAACGACATTTGTCCTTTCATCGGTGGTAAACAAAATTCTTTTGATTCAGTTTCCCACCTTGTTGCCACGGATTTCCTCCCCTGCTTTGCAGTAGTGGTCTAACAGTGACCAAAACTCAAAGGTCTCTAATATTGGCTTCCAATGTATCTACCTGCGCGCAAGATTACTCTTGGCAGAGATGTAGATAGAAGAATAATGACACTTCTTCCTTAAGGGAGATTTCACAAGATATTTCAAGAAGTCACGAAGAATGCTGCATTGGGCTGAACAATTGTTAACGTATTATATCTGGTCCGTCGCCTTTTGTGAAAGATTCAGCAATGGTTTAGCCCGTTCAAGCCCTCAGTTGGTATAATCCAACGAAATCCCTCATATAAGGTATAGCTCTGTTTAGAGGTAAATATATGTCTAGGTATTTATATTTATATTAAATATTTTGGCTCATACGTTTGCTTCCATACATATAAAACTGCAGCGACTATGATTGTTTAGTTTTAAAACAACATGTAACAATTTTAATAACGAATTAGTCTTTAACAGTTAAAATAAAAATGGAAAGATTGCTGAAATTGAAATAAAAGTTTCGTCACGGAGACGTAGGTGAGGATTTATCAAAAGTTAGTTGCTTTCACCTATTTTACAAGACACTTAACTCTAGCTGAGTCCTACAGCTGTGGTTCATCAATTCTGTGATGACGAAAGCCTTCTCCATACTCACTTCCACTGTAGGCGGTTAGGGTGGATACTTTTCTCTCACACTAGCGACGTTAGTGCCACAAATCGTCTGATGGCTTGTAACCACGAACTTTAGAAAAATAGAAAAACAAGTGCCTTCTGCTAAGTACATTTGTTTGGAGCACTCTTACAGGTTCACGTTCCCGTTGTCCGCCCACCAGTGTTAAACTCTCAGAAGAATTTAATTCTCAAGTACGCACAACGTAACTCCAAGAGTTAGTTGCTTATCCTTTACAGGACGTGGCATTCAACCCCAGCTTTTATTGGCTGTTTGTGATTTTTCTAGGCAATTTTTTTTCATTCAGTAGTTTGCCATTGCTTTCTGAACGGTACGGCGCTTATACCATTGTTAAAAATCCACACAAAGCGATTTGCTACCAAACCGCCTGCAGCAGGTTTCGAACCTGGTATATCTGGATTATGAAACTGCGTTCATATCCATTAGGCCACAGACGCCGACAACTCCAAGAAGATGATTAAAATTCACCAATATTAAAATATTAATTCACCGAGGATTAACGGGTAAAATGTGTCTAGGCAGTGAGAATATGATTTGTGCCTGAACTCACATTAACGAGTTACATACATCTCAAAAATGATATGCTAAACTTGAGGCACATATGATGTAATCATCTCTCATTACTGCTCCAGTCGGAGTCCTGGGATCACCTATGCTATCGGGTTTCCGCACGTCTAGTCAGAACAATCACCGGCTCTTGCAGTAGTGGTTCATGCATATACTGTTTTCATACGTTGAGGTTGCCAGCCTCATATAAAACCACTTAGCAAGAAACCTGTAAAATTTACATTAGTAAATAAATTGTTTACACTTACCCCAAAATTTTGGGAATACACAATCTCCTTGCACAGATGTAGACTGGACACAGCTCTGTATTAGATGCTTCGAATCACTTAGGTCTGGAAATTAGTTAATTCCTCTGACGGCGGATGTTCTGCGAAATCACTTGCCTGGAAAAACTTTTGTTTAATTTCTCTATGACTGGTGATCAAATTCCTAGGTTTCCAGTCTTGTATTAAAAATGCGGGTTTACTTGTAAATTCCTAAGTTGCCCAATACTCGATCTGTTATTTATAGTTGTGGAATTTCCAAGACCAATGTCTCCTTTTTCTTTCTGGCTTTTAGGGGTCGGTAGTCTGACGTTTGCGCAGGAGTGTGTGTACTGACTTTGATTTCACTACATTATATCTCACAATCAGTTCAAATTTTCTAATGACATACATTGTATATTCCGGCTTCTCAAATCAACCAATCCAATTGAATCTCGTTCAGCACTACGTGGGTAGGGGTGTTTCAAATTAAAAATAAAAACCCTCACGTGTTTCAAAATATTAAATTTAATATCCACGCGTGACCTCTTCATATCGTTGCGTAAGACTGCCGTCGGCATCTTGTGCACAACTCATAAACACCATCTGTGAACTCATTTGATGTCCAGATGCTACCTATTGCCAATATTGTCTCTCCAGACAGATTATCGTGATAATCACACTCAGGGATGGTCCCATGAAACGATAAATGCATCTACCACCTGTGTAATCTGCCCACCTCAGACGGCTATCTCAGACAGACAATATTGGCTTCTATAGATGTTGATCGGGCGAGACCGTCTTTTCATGATAAGAATCTTGCTCGCTGACCGGTGATAATGACTGGGTATTGTTACGATAATACCCCAGTTCACCTGGAGGAACGTAAATAAGTCTGAGGAGTGGTAAACAAGATAAAGACAGTCCTATAGTAAATACTTCCGTAGGGGAGTGGAGTGTTAGAGACTTCACCCTACTGATACAACATAGGGAGTAAATAATGGTGCATCAAATATGTTACATAATAATGACAAGGGAGAGAAAAATAAGAAAATATCACTCGCACGGGAATGTAATGCAATCCTGCCTGAGTGGACTTGAGATCGCACAACCGTATTGTCACACTTGTTGAACACATCTGTAATCTTTATTACTCCCGACTGGTATCTAGAGGAACACATTTATTCTTTCATCGGTGGTAAAGAAATTCTTTTGATTCAGTTCCCCACCTTGTTAAACAGATCTGGTTACATGAGGAGAGCGCGGCTGACACAAAAGATTAGTCTAAGCCGTTGTTTAAACACAACACGGTCACCGTCACACAATACAATAGACCCGGCAACAATGACTCCGAGAGTGTGATATCAAAGGCCCTCGACGCGGAATAACAACCTTTGCTTCCAGCTGGAATACAATACGCCCGCACGACAAAGGGACTTGTTAGCATGCAAGCGGCAATGGACCGAGGGAACAAAGGCTTAGTGATAGTTGGAAGGCGGGTGATTTTCTTTGCATCTGTTTGTCATACAGAACGGCATTAAATGTTGGTAGCGAGTGGCCCACCCACTTTTAGACTGACAGAGTGTCGTGAAACATTCTAAATCCACATATATAAATTAAAAGGTAAATGTAAAGCCTAACACATAAATTCAATAAAAGGAAAGAAAAATGGTAAGAGTACAGTGCTGTCACAATGGCGTACAAAAATCCCCCTTGTTTTCTACTTCGTCTGCAAATTGTAACGTTTCACGTTGATAGTAAAGCCTACTGCATCACTACACGCTTTCTACAATAAAACGTGTACTGTATTTCTAAGAAAACCTTGAGCTAGGCACACTGCGTAATGACCTAAATTAATACTTCCATTAATTTCATTTTATACACTACGTTAACATAAACGGAAGGACAGATGGAATTAGGATAGAGAGAGGGAGGGCTGAAAGCAGGAACGCCGGCAACACTAACACGCGTCTCGCGATATACAATTAATGACACCCCCAACACGCGAAAGGCCAGAAGCACTAACTTTTTTTCAAATAGACCGTGATAAAAAACACTACAACTACGAGAGTTAGGTTTAAAAACCTGAAAAACGCTTATTAGGAAACATGACATTATACTGTTTTATGTCTGAAAGCCTGACAGTACCCAGACACCACATCGCATCGAAGTGAACGGGAGGCAGAAGAAAATGCATATTTTGAACGCAGCCCCTTAGCCCCATTAAACTTATATATTTGGGTTCTTTAGGACTTGCTGACAAAGAATATGTTAAGTGTTACGCAAATAGTCTAGGAATTAACAAATTATAGCCAAAAGAAAATAGTGAGGGTGTCAGACAACACCAAATAATAATCGCACAGTGGCATGTTTTGAAACCACTATTTTACGGGAAATGGGCCACCATGTAAAATCCTATTTGATTGGATAGAAGTAAATGTAAGGCTAAACACGATTAGTCGGACTACAAATACTAATTTTGGTTGTTAGGGGAAATGTGAGTAGGAGTACTTTTTTTGAAAAGCTGTGTAAACATGGCCCGATTGGTTAGACCCGCCAATATAGTCAATTAGGAGCGTCAGTTCAGTGCCACATTTTAAAATAAACTTACTAAGAAACAGTGCGTTGAGATCCAGATCATATTTTTCTAAATAAAAGTCTGGGACAGAGGCAGATCGGAATTTGTGCCATTATTCATCGCCAGTCAACGTATCTGTGTATTATTTCCATGAATTGTGGTAAGCTTGACATATTCGATATCTTTTTAATGAAAATTGAATGTAAATTGATAATTTATGTCTGTATATGTGCGTGGTTCAGTAGCGAACATGAGGCAAGGCCTAGATAGTGCTCCAACCTGAACAGAACGTGTCGGAGAAAAGAAAACTGCATGGAATTGCCAAATAGTACACTGACACCTATCTTATTGACTAGAAGGAAATAATGCTGGAATGGCAGAGGCGTAGTAACCATTAGGGAGGAGTATACTGGTGTAAATTGTTTCAGATGAAGCTAGCAGTTGGCCTACCGCTCTGAACTCAGTGTTTGTTATGTATTGTGCTCAGTGTGGAAATAGATTATAAATTAGATCTGAAGTAGGAGGTACAACCTTCTTGTTTCAGGGTCTGTGGTCCTAAGTTATTGAAGCAGCATCTGGTCTGAGTTTTGCTGAATCCAGAGGCTGACAGCATACTCCTTGGTCCAGATAGCGACCAGTGAGGTGTCTCCAGAACACGGTGAAGCAATCGAGCAGAGGAGTCTTTTCCTGCCGCCATCACGAAAGATAAGCTTCTGTGGCCAGAGTAGCTCAACATTATGTGCCCCCCCCCCCTCAAAAATTGACATTCTATTAAACACAGAGGGACAATAAATTGGTTCAAATGACAGGAACTGTGAACTTTTCCCAATACTATTTCCACGATAATCAAACACTTGAAGTCATGATGAAAAACAACAACCAAGCTTGAACAAAACCAGTATTACCTCATATTACTACTTCACAAATTACACACATAGAATAATAATAATAAAATATGTCAATACAAAGTTCATATATATAAACTGTGTACATACTACTTGTAATTACATTTGATTGTGATTCCTGGTTCACTGTGTAGTTGAATCAGGATACCCATTATTGAAAGAATTAATACATATATTTTTAAACTTAAACACTTGACTCATTTAAGATAGTCTTATAGAGTGTTATATGTGTGTGAGTGTCACAGTGTTGCAAAGTGTTGTGGAATAAATTAAATTGTTTATCTGTCTGTTGTTGTTGTGACTTACACTTCATCATTTTCATACCCTAGACATTTAACGTAGTCATCACAATATTCCAGAATAATTCTGACTGAGGTATAAATGTGGTAGCAAGTAAGGTCATCTGTAATACACCACACTTATTAGATACAGATACCTTCACAGCTGATCTCAGTCAGTACACTAAGTCCCCTATAAATATTTATAACATCCCACTTTACCACACAGAGGACAAGAGAAATTCTAGGTACGAGAGTCCAGCTGGACTCATCGCTATTGGTTGTATGGGCGGAGTTTCCCGTCACAGGCAAGATTTAGGAACATTTGGGCGTCTTAGGAATAATGTTCGGCGCAGTTCGTTAGAGAGATGACTCCATTTTTTTCAACATTGTGGTGTAGAGAAAAATCCCTAAAGCATAGCCTGCAATTAATTCAGTATGGATAAAATATTTCATATCTGTGGTGTATTGTGTTGTTAAAGGATTTTGCGAAGGGAAAAGAAGGTTAGTAGATCTAATACAGATTATTAATACTTTTAAGTTATTTTTCAGTTATTTATTTTTGCCGGCTAGCTAAATGTGCGAAATCAAGTTTTTCAATTAATTCTTCTAGTAAATGATTAATAAAATCAGAAGATTTTTCTCTAAGATGATAGGCTGATAGGAAGTGATTAATAGTTCATACTTCACCTTCATCTAGCTTGTTAAATAATCATCACAGTCTTCCATGCGCACACACTCTCATGCACAATACATTTAACATAATTTAAATCGAACTCATAGAGATCAATAGTGAGAAGTAGAATAAATGAAAGTCAACCAGTAATATTAAGTGTGAAAACTTACGAAGACTTTTGTGTGTTTTCAGTCCATCAGAAGTCTGAGTCTACACGCTACGTGTCTGACGTTTAACTAGAAAAAGTTATCAAAACGGACATTTGGCTAGCAGAATTCGCCACAGGACATCCTTCGTTCCTCAAATAAAAAGGAATATTTCTCGACCACGATGAAGACGGTGTACTCAGCATTTTTCGTCACCTTATATCACGTGCACACGCGTTCAATACATATTTAAATCAAGTTCAAACCACTCGAAAGCTTACTATAGGAGTCAAGCTAAAGCTCACAGTTGATTACTCATATCAAGTTCAGGTCCATCGCAAGCTTACCATCTGAAGTCAAGCTAAAGAGCTCAAAAGTTGAATCTCATATTTATACCAAGTGCAACACACTCTTAAGCGCATTCTATGAAGCAGACTCCAAAGTATATTTCATGAATCACGAGTACATATTCAAGTTAATGAGTCTACATTGCAAGAACATTTCGTGAAGATATCCAGTCTGGCCAGTACCTTTCGGAGATTAAAGGACAGAAAATATTTACTAAGGTCGTGGGGAGACAGAACTCTTTCCACAATTCAATAGAATACACTGTCCAGTGGAAAGCATTCGCATTCTCTTCTTCTTGTCCTTATCTCGGATAGGTCTCTATCCTTTCTTTACAAGCCAATTTCTGGAGACCTTCTACCTAATATCTCATAGGCTATTCCTGGCGAAAACAACTGTCGTAGTTGCCACAATACTAACCACACGACAACATGTTTAACTCGATGGTGGTTGTACAAGTTTATATGAGGCTGGCAACCTCAGCATATGAAAATGATAGAGTCATGAACCACCACAGCAAGCGCTGGTGACGGATTCGTGCTGGTTCTCTCACAGGGAACCAAAAGCAGAGGTAGTCCCAGGCTCCAAGTGGGGCAGATAGTGGATGATGATGATGACATCAGCGTGTACATATTTATTATATAAACATCTTCCAGACTAAGTCTTTTCTATACAAACACTGAATACAGCACAACAGCACGCGGGTGTTAAAAGTGCCAGATACGCAACTTTGACAGTTAAGACGAGAATTAGAGCAATAGTTATATAATTGAAGTGCAAGACAGGTGGGGAATCAAGAGGCTTCGTTGTAGCTTCAGCCAGCAATATATGTAGACAACTAGCTTGGTATCAGATGTCATGCAAAACAGGTGCACCTGAACTCCTTACGGAAACAGCAGATTAGCCTCGTGCTGGGTATAGATGAAAGATCTTTTCAGTGTTTCGTTTTGACGTGTTAATATGTTAAGCAGAAAGTAATGGTTGAATTCTAAAAGGACGTGATATGCCTCCCGCTCATAAACCCTTAGAAGTCTTGACCCCTGTCCGGCTCAGATTATACGTCAGAAGTTCAATGGCCGAAAGTGATGTGATCGATCGTTGTCATAATGAAGTGTATTGGACTGTAGTAATACAATACTAACGGGAATCCAATAACTGGGACTATTCAGTAATAAGTCAATAAGGTAGTCACATAGCAGAAACAGCCGTAGGGGAGTGAAGTGTTAGAGACTTCCATATACTACGTCCAGCTTTATGCGGTGGGGTGACCAGTTCCCTTCCTTGTTGCCTTGGCCTTGCGTAACTTAAGTGCAGAGTCAAGTACCCATTTACATCTGGGTGGATTGGAGCGTGACGCTACCAGGTTTTGATCCCGGAACCCGATACCTTTGCCGCGAGAGACAAGCGCTCTAATTCACCGTTTGGCCAATTAGAATAGTTGAGATAAGCAGCTCTTAAGTTGGCAAATCCTGAGAATTCTCGCAAATGATGGAAGTCGCTTTAAAAATGTCGGCAGGGCTAAATAAAAATATAATGAAAAGACTCATGGGAAAAAAAAGGGTTAAGGTTGGGGATGGGGTCTACTGCTGACGATCTGAGAAGCTATGCAATAATGTCACGTCTACAGTGGAGTTGTTTAGAGCATCTTCTAAATGTTTGAGATATTCCACATTTTATTCGGACAATGTGCCTGTCGGTAATGTAATGTGGCGAGGCACTGCGAGAGGGAAGATCAGCAGGGCCATTCCGTTCAGGCCTCACCACACAGGGAGGCCTCACATCAACCAAGGATGCATGATTAGCACCCTTTTTAACAATGTCTGGGGCGGGCGGGGGGGGGGGGGGAGAAGTCCACAATGCGAAATAGCCTTGGTATCATCTGAGCCGGGGGAGGGGTGCCTGAATATGGCCACAGAAAAGTGGATTACATCTCCCCACTACCTCTTACCCTTCAGCTTCCCAGGCAGTATAGGCTTTCAACAAAAGTATGCCAAGTCCTCCTATAGCGCCTGCCATGAGACCCAGGTCTTTCCATGTATCTCCCCACTACGCTTAATGGCAAAACATGGAAGATAATTCATTGTTAACATTGTATTGAAAACCAGAATATGAAGAAAAGTTGAAGACAAGCGGTCAATTGGTCGACAACGCTGCAAGTGGGAAGGAAGCATCAAAAGATGGAAAGGAAATGCATGGCAGAGCGTACTATTGACATATGAAACAAAATTGCTGATGATCCATTACAGGTAACTTTCTATGTGGATCTAATCCAGCAATGAGGATTATTTATGACGATCATGAAATCCATATATTCGATTGTGCAGTATGACGTATCGGGCCATTGTAATCGCTAACACTCAACTGATGACATTCTTGATCCAGATGGCCAGCAATCTGAAAGAACTCTCAACTAAAAAAAAAAAGACAGACACAGACATTCTGAATGACAGATGGACGACAGACATACTGAGAAAAAACTACTATTTTATATATTAAATTAGTCTGCACGCGGGTAAAAGAAAATACAGTGTTCAGAAACTAGGGTTTGGGTAATTATAGAGGAAAGCTCTTTCTGTAAACCGTATTACAGCATTTGTAAGTACAGACGCGTCTGACTAGATAACTAGCACTTTACAACGTGGTTTTACTACATCTATTGAGCTTGTTAAAGTTTGTGTTAACTTTTTTAAACTCTCTCTCTCAGCCTCTTCGTGTGCCTGAGACATACAAATCCACATACACATTAATATGGTGTCAAGCATACTGTGACAGAATGAGGCGACCCCTCTTGATCTCTGTTTCACTACGGCAGTATCAGTTACATGTTTGTACTGATTTTTATTGCATGCTTTTAATTGTCGCACTTTCTTTCTTTCTCTGCTATGTGTAGCAGATATTTGGTATTTCATTCTTACACTCCTCTCAGCGATAGTCGTCAGGTCTGTGTGATTACCTATCTATCCCTGCGAATAGAGTAGACAGTGATGCAAGGTTGACCGACAGAAATCCTATTGTACCACAAGGGTGTGACTGTTTTCGCACGTAAATGGTCAAGCGAGTTTACTTAGCGCTGATATAGCTCGTGTGGTCGACTAATTATTGTCGTGATAAGACACAGCACAGATGGTCAAACAGGAGTTTGTGTTTACACAAAGAGCGCCAATCAATTATCGACTTTGTGGGATGACAGACACACCTGAGCGGAAATAATGTAATATTTCCGGGTAGATGCAGGAGGTTATATGTAATCATTGACGAGAATATTTGAATGTCACGATTGCCATATATGGAAAACGTAACCTTTACATTACGTTCAAAATTTTCCCATGTCCGAAATATTTTGAATTTCCCCACGGGACATGCATGTTTGACAACGATTGGCTTGTTACTTAGCTTCGTAACAAACAGAGCGGGGTAGGACAGTGAATATAACCTGACACGTTTCAGTGTTAAGACACTGTGAGAAATCGATTGCCAAGAAGACTACAATCAGACTTGCCAGAAATTAGAATTCAGAACTTCCATTTCATCAGGCCGGACCTTTTATTGGAGAATCTTGACGGACTTACAAAAACAGCCCATTAAATCTCTATCATTTTAATAAGGAAAGCTGCTGTCTGAGGAAACTGAAGGAAGCACACAAAGTCAGAGAGGAAACTTATTAAATTAACAACCCCAAGAACACGTGTAAGAGGCCTGATCCAGTGCCTCAACTTTATTCATCTGAACAAAAACGTATGTGAGCCAGGATTGGTGTACGTTGTGATTTTGCATTCTATATTTCCTTACTACCATGTGAACTAACATATATATATATATATATATATATATATATATATATATATATATATATATATATATATATATATATATATATATATGTGTGTGTGTGTGTGTGTATACATAACCATGTGAATATTAATATGTGAAAATAGCTAGTGGATGTCCAAGTCGTTTGTGGCTGGTAACCTTAGCGTATAGAATGATTATTTCAGGAACCACAACTGCACGGGCTGGTGATTGCTTTATTGCTAGTTTCTTAAAGAGAATTAAAAGCATAAAGTAGTCCCAAGTTCCATATGGAGCAGGGAGGATAATATGAAGGAAATGATGTACATTTTAATTATAATACTTACAGTTTCAAACCAGTGTAAATATCTATGTAAACATATTCACTTTAAAATTAATGGAAGTTTCAAACTTTTTAAATCAGTGTAAACATAAATGAAAACATATTCAATTTATATTGTGAACACTTTTCAATCAGTGGAAATGTAAATGTAAACATATTCTATCTGTACTATTAACCTTTTCATTTAAATGTAATGTAAAGCTAAAGCTATTCAGTTTAAATGTAAAGAAAGTTTTATACCGAGGGATTAAATTAAATTCTCACCGAGGGTAAATTCTGAGTTAAATGGGATGGTGGAATAGAAGACAGGGGCACATAACTATGTGTCGGGTAGCGCAATACTCAGGAGAGCATTTCGTTTCTATTCTTTATCATAATTATTGGTGGTACCAGCAGAAAGTACTATCTCTGGAACAAGAAGGGAACAGTGGCCTAAGCTCTTTAAGACGAGGGACAAACTTTGTAGACTCTCCCTGACATTTTTGGGAAACGAGCTACACCCGACAACCTTGACCAGCGACAAGCATGAGCAGTGTAAAACAGAACCAACCCATCAGAAGAAGCAGAACCGTAATTGGCAGCTAAGTTCAATATATAAGCTGCCAAAGTGAACTTTCTTCATAGAATTCTGTCATCAATCAATGATGAATCCTTTCTGTTAAACTTTTCAATTATTTTAAAACTGTTAAAACTTAAGTGATTATTAAATTTTGTTATTTGTAATTTTACAAATTTAACTTCGATTTAATCCTTTTAAATGTACTGCATGTTTGGCTCAGTCAATTTTCTAAACGCACTCTAAACAGAGCTATACCAGAACAATAAGAATTCCACTGAGTAAATCAGATGTGGGGGCTTGAACGAGCTAAAATTAATCATTGCTTAATTCTTCACAAAAGTTGTCGGCAGATTCTAGAATTAACGTGCCCAGTCAAAGCAGCATTGTTTTCGCTTATCGGAATATCTTGTGAACATTCCCTTGTGGTAGAAGTGTCATTACCCTTCTTTCTACATCTCTGCCAAGAGTAATCTTGTGCGAAGGTAGACACATTTGAAGGCCCATATTAGATACTCTTGAGTTTTTGCCCCTGTTGGACCACTAAAAAAAGCAGGGGAGGCAATACCGTGACACATACATCGCAACGAACCTGGATCAGAGACTACTGTTTTTCCTTTCTCCTATATCATCAGCTAGTCATGTCAGTAATCTAGTATAGTCTGGGAATACTCAGGCTGCCAATCTCACAATGTGAACGACTGGAACGCATTCAAAATAAAGTGATGCGTATAGTATTGTGCTGTACATGAGATAACCCCATTGTAACGATGCGGTACATGCTTGGATTGCTATCGATTAGATCCAGATATGCGATGATCAGGCAAAAGGCTATATGCGAGTAACCACAGATAAAAGACACCCCCTGCGTGGGAACAAAGCTGACATCAAAGGACCAAGAACAAAGAGGGGGATGTGATAGATGGCAAACATTAAGGCAACGATTAAGCAGGTGACCACAGTTGAAAATATATCCACGGGGGAATAGTGGAGTAAGTCAGGTGAGAAATAGACGAACTACCAGCAAGTCATCACTTGTCGTGGCAGAGAGTGTAGAGCTTGGAGCGATGGGAAAGCAGAGCTGGAAATTAATCAACTGATAAATGATCACGCCAGGGATGATGACACCGTTGAGTACACTGCTGGGCCTGTGCTCCGTGGTGAGAAATCAAGACGGAGCTTCTGTGGCTAGAGAAAAGGGCAGGAACATAGAATGCTTACATGACAACAAACCCCAACATAAGAATGGAGGTAGAGGCAGCTACTGCAGTCGTAAGGTGGCTGTCTGAAACTTCATTAACAAGGCAGTTATTGTGTCAGATTTTCAGTCAATCCTTAGGAAGTTGCAAAATGGATGGCTCGGCATGAATGGAAAACCTCCACAGAAGCCTCAAATCTTCAGGAGCTGGTGTGGATCTACTGTCCTGGTCATGCAGGGGTACGCAATGAAAGATGTGACAGACTTGCTTCAATTGCACACATAGTGGGTGCACTGGATATGGATAACGGAGAGATACTGAGGATAATAAATGTCGCTTATTAGAAAATGATACTGCAATCGATGAATCATCAACGCTAAGATTTCTGGAATTTGGCATCAAACGTAAGACTAGCTGGGAAGGACATATGTCCGGCGTGTATACAAACAGGAACACTTAGCATTTATATCCATCGACACTTGCTGAGAGGGACTAGGCGCCTATAGGTTCCCCCGGGGAGCAGTGACGTCGATTCTGATCAACAATAACAATGAACAGTAACACACATTTGGCAGGGAGGATAGTGTGATTCGCTTTCTGAAGCTAGGTGGTGGTGCCGTTCGGAAGGTCCTGGGTTCGATTCTCCGGTAAGCCACTCACTTCTGTTTTTCTGTTGTCTAGTTTTCTACTTCTTTATTTCACACGAGTGCTTGAAACATACCTTTATGTGTGTAATATTTATTTATACAGACAAGTGGGAGGGTGAAAGAAAGAACGAGCGAACAAATGAAAATATATCAAGTGAAAATAACTCGCATGTTTTCGCTAACATGACATTGACATCTTGTCTTCTTCTTCTTTCGTTCACTTGAACTATATTGTCTATATCTGCAATGTTGTTTCTTGTATAAACTTCACTGTCTTTTGTAGTTATTCAAGATATTTTCGAGCTCTAATTTTTTGCTGTAGCCGTCTTTTTTACTATTGACGCCTTCAGCATTCCAGTGCATTATTTTAAATGGTCTTTTCTTTGCTTGGCCAGTAGCTCTATTCTCATGCCTCCTGGCTCCACGGGGCAATTGAGAAGGACCCCCAGTAGTAGGGGTTGGGCCCTTCCGAGGCAGAGGACCCGGCACTGCGCCTGCATGGGTGTCCGTCACAGGGCGAGTGCCATAACGTTTTGCAGATATAGGCATACTTCCATAGCGCATGTGCGTGGCATCCTGATTGCTGTGGTGCGCCTCTTGGCTGGTTGCCTCCGTCTTCAGCACCTTGACTTGCTAGGGCAGACTGTGGTCTTGCTCGAGTGTAGGAGGGCCTGGCCAGTCTTGGTTTTTCAGCCGCTGATGGCTGTACTTGAGCCCCATCTCCACGTCAAGGAGCTGGCCTCGATGGGGATTGACATCTTGGAAATCACAAATGAGAAACAGAAAAAGAAATTAAGTAAAATTAAAGAAGACTAGACGAAAGACGAAGGAAGAGAGGTATTGTACAAATAATGACACTGACCAGAACAAAGCTGTACCAGGACGCACTTGACGACAAGCCAGTAGCAGTTGAGACGATCCATTTTTGTATATGTTTCTCAGGGAGATGATGATCTAACTCTTGTACTCACTAAACGCCAAATGTCTCGTGGTTTAAAGTTCAGCTGATACCTGAGAGAAGAAACAAGTAACGACAAGTTAACAAATCATTTAAGTCAATATTATCTTGTCTCTACAGTGGCGTAACTAGGTAGTTTTAATTATATATTCATCTTTTAAATATAATGTTATACGCACTTTAACAAACAAAATGCAGACTTAATAAACTCAATTAGAATTGTCAATTATCAAAACTGTCAATTAGAATTAGAGTTAAACAAAAAACAAACAACAACAAAAAAGCCACCGACTGATCCACTATCACCAGGGGTTAGCCTTTTGGTGATAATCACAAGTAACCACCATCCTGACAACAGATAAATGAAATCAAAGATACAAACTTTTAGCAAGTTGAGAGTGGGAACTGAGGTTGGTGTAAAGGTTTACATTTTGTGTGGGTGTGTGTGTGTGGGTGGGTGTGTGTGTGTGTGAGTGGAGCGGGTAGGTGTAAAAACATTTAGGTGGTGAGGGCAAAGGTTGGGCGCTTTATCGTGCTAAGAGCGGCACATGGAGAGGAAGATATTTATAAAAGCCTGAATAATTAAACACTATTTTACTTAAAATAGGGGTAGGGTTAAAGAGATTTGTGACGTCACAAAAGAGGGGCGTATGGGTTTTTGTGACGAAATGTGACCCGGTTTGGAAAGGGTGGGGGGGGGGGGGGGGTTTAAACAGAGCAAAAATTTCTTGACGTCATATGTGGACGACCTGTAAGTGGATTATGAAGGGGGCTAGTTGCAGGTGTGGTTCCATACTCCACTGAGAGCAAAACGGGAAGTGACGATGATGATGCTAATTCTGTTCTTTATTTATGCATCTTTTTGCGTTATTAGTTTGTGTATGTACTTTAATCTTTAGATTTCTTTCAAACTAAACGTGTTAAGCCAGCATGATTCGCCAAGGAAAATATGATTGGGGAAAAATATACGTTATGGTAACAATAAGATGAACCATAATGAAAAACAGCCTGAGTAGAATTGTGCAATGTTTCAAACGAAAAAAAAAAAAACAACTCCTAAAAACGTCGGTTGAATTCCAGACTCTCTTCTTCTAATGCGGAGAGTCGTGGTTAAATTACATCTCAGTATGAACTGTAAAATCAGCGGGCTCAAACCCCTGTGGGACTTTAACAAAATGTTTTTTCTGTTCTTCCTGACTATCGATCGCTGTCGTGGAACGAACCTGAGAGTGATAAAAAGTCACACACACCCCCCATATTTTTAAATATTAATATCTTAACTCGTATCCAAGGGAATTATCTGGAACAAACATCAAAATAAATTGAATGACCTGTTATTTTCCGACATTAAACGCTATGTCACATTAACTGTAAGCTCAGCGCGTGATGAGGTCTGTTCATCACGTGATGTCATAGCGGGCAGCAGTTTGTGCTCTCCCTTGTAAACGTCAATTTAGAGGCCATTTTAGATTCTATTTTGTTTCTGGAAATCAAAAGTAAAACTTCTTAAGTCAGTTGTCAACCGAAGTACTCAAGACCTGATCTTTACACTCAGATAGCTGAGAGAAAAGGCTCTTGAGTACAAAAGTGAGATTCACCTTTGTTTCTTGGATCTGGAAAAGGCATTTGACAAGGTGCCGCGGAGCAAAATTTGGTACTGCCTGGCAAGGAAGAACATTCCAGCACATCTGATACGTGCTATACAGAGCTTCCACAGGTTTTGCAGAAATTATGTGAGGACGGCAAATCATAAGTGAGAAGAGGACAAGGTGATATCCTATTACCATATATGTTCATACTCCTCATGGATGATGTCATCAAAACAGGTAAGGAGAGGACAATAAAATATTCAGCGGGGTACTGGAAGATGAGACAGGTTTGTATTTCAGAGCTGGCATTTGATGTTGCCCTGATTGCTAAATCAGAGGCACATATTCATTCCAACCTGCAAGTCTGGAAGGAAGAGCTAGAGAAGAGAGGGATGGTCATCAGCAGCTCCAAAACAAATACAATGGTGATATCACGTGAGGAAAGAAGGCGTCAGATTAATCTGGGAGAACAGGTCCTGGAGCAGGTCAACCACTTTAAATACCTCGGAGTTGTCACATATTAGAAGGGAGGCATCAAAGAAGATTTGGCTACCCGAAGAGCAGCAGCTGGGAGACTTTTCAAGCAGATATTAGCTATTTTCTTATCAATTTTACACTCCCTTCAGTGATAATTGATCATGTTTGCTTCGCGCTTCTCGGCTTTGCTAAGATTAAGATGCAGGTAAAACCAATATGGGCCGGTCAATATTCGTATCGTGAACGCGTGTCATGTTTACCTAGGAGTGCCCCGCGATAAATTATTTTAAATTAGTCTGTCGTCATGCACTTGGCGGAAACGAATGACATAATCATTTCCTATTCACCTTGTTACAAAGAAATTACTTTGTACACATTGCCGAAAGAGTGATCGGATGTTTTCATTCCATATTTGGAAGACATGACCTTTGTATTAATGCACAGAAATCTCCTAGTGGAAATGTTTTGAATTACCCCATCCTAAACACGCATGTTTGAAACTATTGGCCGTCACTCGAGATGTAAACATAACTACATTTCTGATTGGGGTCTGGTCTAATAGTAAGCAACACGTGCCAGGAACGAGTGGGGTAATATAATCTGACACTTTAGTAGGTTGGAAGCACTGTGAAAATTGCTAGTTGGATGTCCAAGTCATTTGAGGCTGTCAACCTCAGCATATAAAATGATGATTTCATGATCCACCACTGCCAGGGCGGGTGACTGCTTTATTGCGAGTTTCTTAAATAGAGCAAAAAGCAGAGGTAGTCCCAAGTTCCATATAGAGCAGGAAGGGAATGATGAAAGAAATGATGTACATGCTTGTTATATTATCAACCTTTTCGACCAGATAAATGTAAAACATATTCACTCTAACTGTAATGAAAGCTTACAATCTTTTCAACCGATGTAAATGTAAACATATACAAACTATATTGTTAACATTTTCAACTAAAGTTAAATATAAAACTATTCATGTTAAATGTAAAGATAGTTTTTCGCTCGCTGGGATTAAGATTAATTCTCAGAGAGGGTAAAAGTTCTGAGATAGATGGGATGGTGGAATGAAGAGATGGGGACCCATACGTATGTGTCGGGAAACTCAATACTCAGAGAGTATTTGTTTCTGTTCTTGTGCCATACTAGTTGGTGGTACCAGTTGAGGGTACTATTTCTGGAACAAGTGAGGGTATAAGTGGCCTGAAGTCGACGCTAGACACCATCATCAGACGGGTCTTAGAGCGCGGGACCAGCTTTGCAGTTACTCCCTGATTCTACTTGGAACGTGCTGCAACACTTACATCTTGACCAGGGACGCGAGCGACCCAGTCACCTATCTGTGAAGAACCAAAACATCAGCGGGAGCAGAAACAACTATTGGCAGATAAGTAAAACTTAAAAGCTGCCAAGTGAACTGTCCATTTTCGAAAACCATAATATCACGCTGTGATGAATACTTTTTTCTAAACAATTATTCAGTTTTATAACTGTTAAGACATAATTGATTATTAAATTTGTTACTTGTATAAAGACAAATCTAAAGTTGATTTCATCATTTTGAATCTACTACAACCGTATGTCTCAGGCCATTTCTTAAATACACTCAAACAGAGCTATATATAATAATAAGAGGAAATTCGCTGAATTAGCTCAGCTGGGAGCTTGAACGAGCTAACAAATTATAAGATTACATAATCTTTCACAAAAGTTGACGGCAGATACTAGAGTTAACGTGCTCGGTCAATGCAGCATTGTTCTCGCTTTCTGAATATCTTGTGAACACTACCTTGAGGTAGAACCATCATTATCCTTCTATCTACAACTCTGCCAAGAGTAATCTTGTGCGAAGGTAGACACCTTTGAAGACCCACATCAGTTACTCTTGAGTTTTGGCCATTGTTGAACCACTACTGCAGAGCTAAGGGGAGGCAAACCGTGACAGCTGTATACCGCTCCATCTATGTCCGTCTTGACGTATGGATGCGCGTCATGGGCAATGACTCCAACTCACAAAACTCGGATCCAAATCTCAGAAATGAGGTATCTGATGAAAGTGGTTGAAGTAACAAGAAGAGACACGGACCGCAACCAGACGATACGTCAAGGCCTAAAAACCCAACCCTTGCAGACCCAGGTAGAACAGTCCCAACTAAGATGGTTTAGCCATGTCCGCAAAATGAGAGAAGATCGGCTGCCACGGCAGGTATGAGAGGCTAAGAGCCATGGATCCAGACCTCCAGGATGACCCAGAGTCCCCTGGGAGGACAACATTAGACAATCTCTGAAGGACCGAGGACTAGAATGGAAACAGGCCAGGAGGAAGACAGCCGACAAGATAGTATGGCGCTCTCTCTTCCAAACCTCTACACCTCACGGTAGAAGAGGAACGAATAAGTAAGTAAGAAAGTGTCAAATGACAATTACTATTCTCCGTTTTTGGCATTCGTTTCATATATATCTAACAGATCAAACAGATATGTAAGTGAGGACATAAACAGTTAAAGCTATAGAGGGACTTTCCAGTCACCTTATACATTAAGAGCGTTGTTGAGAACGTGTCAAGTGTGGATTGTCTGAGGGGATGGAAACATTTGAAGATAAAAATTTCGGTAAATAAACTCGAGAATGACCTGGTTGGAGAGGCAGGAGAGTATTTGTTTGTTATTTTTGAATAAATAAAAATGTGCTGTACAGCAATGGTCGGTAACCTGTAGATTGCTGTCTACCAGTCGATCACATGGGCAAAAACAAAGAAGGTTTTGTTAAGCTAGGGAAATTTCGACCTAACATTCTCCAACAAGTATTTAAAAGCGCATTATTCCCAGAATTTAAGGCACTTTTTTTGTAGGAACGGTAATTTTTGTTTTTGAAAGAAAGAAACAGCTCAACTGAGTGGTTGTTAGTCTGTTTTTTAAAAATAAGATAAAAGTTTTCGATTGTTCTTAGTGAGGTTTTGGGAAGAGACGGTTGGGGCTGAGCTGAGTTCTCACGCGGTAGTTCGCATGAGGGATTTTTACTGAGCTGTTTTGAGCAGCGGTAATTTCGTGACAGTGTGTTGCTGGTGGAGCTTCGAAATGGTTGTTCCATTTCGTTAGTATGTCCAGATATTATTATCGAGGAATATATTTCTTGGAAGAGAAGATGGAATATATTGTTGTAAGGAAGAGTTTCCTTCCTAGATTGATTGTTCTGAGGCCATGGAGTGTACCGGCCAGTGTTATGAGTCATATTTACTAGAACTGCGATGTATGCAGTCTTCTTGATGGATTTACTGTTATAATACTAGAACTGCGATGTATGCCGTCTTCTTGATGGATTTACTGTTATAATACTAGAACTGCGATGTATGCAGTCATTTGTTGACGGATATTTTCACTGTAATACTATGAAATGAGAACTGTGGTGAACTGCAATGTAGGCAGTCCTTTTGATAGATGTTCTTTCCTATGGATTTATATTATACTGGAAAGTTACGACGTTCTTTGCAACCTATGTGCCATGGATTTTTGTATGCTATTGTAACTTGTGACAGTGTACCGTTCCTGATGTCGATGTTGCTGTATGAATAAACTATGTACTGTGGATTGCATACGAATACTAGTCTTACCCGTTGGTCTATGCTTGACCGTACGTTGCTGTGGTGTGAGTGATGATACCATAGACACACTTAAAGAACCTACACATTCGCGTATATATATTTACACATCTGTCGGCCACCTGTAAGCCCGACCTGACTGACTTCGCCCCTCATCAGCGATTCTTCACCACCCACCACAAACATTCTACAACTATCAATATTGACAGAACACTTCTGTTATTGCTGTAATATCCGGTAACAGAACGGTACCACCTAAAAACATACTTTAACACATACATTTTAAATATTAATGTTAAAAAAAAAAAGAAAGAAACGAAAATAAAAGAAAAACACTGTAACAACACTAAGTTTTACCGTATCAAATAATAATCAAAGAAAGAATGATCGGTCGGGAATCGAACATTCTTAAATAATCCTCCAGTGAAGAGATGTTATTTACCCAACACTAGATTGCTGCAGTCAAAGGGGAAACAATTCGGCCCCCGAGTTTGAATAGTCACAGACAAAACACTGATTTAACGATCCAATAATTTTAGAAACAGTCTGCAATACATCGCGCGTCCATGGTGAGCCTGAAACATGCCTTTGTGTATTATTTATTTATTTACTGTTTACAGGGCTCGGGTTTCCACTCCTTACTTGTTTATATCTCAAATAGAGAGCACATTGGGGGCTTTATAACATTGAATGAAGATTTACACATTATACAAAGAACGTGGCATATACTTTATCATAACAGGGCGCAGCAAAACAACAATAAATATTAAGTCTGGTCGATAAAAAATTAAAATAGAAACTGCCTGGCCGGGCAGCCCCGAGCCAGATATAGCAAATTTTAGAGGGAAAACAGTGCTTATACTGTGTTATATATATATTTTTTTTAACAGAAACGTACACTTTGTTATACTTGTACACAAATCATATTTCAGTTGATTGTTGCTACGGTGCCAGATTTGACGTACATCTTCCCTCTCTCCTGATGAGAGAGAGAGGAAGGGCAGAATGTCAGACGGGCCTGCGTGCCCAATTCTTAACCCTTTGAAAATAAAGTTCGTTCGTTCGTTCTCCTCAAAATAGACCAAATTTTAGTGGCATATTTAGAGGAGTAGGACTTCCAGGCCTAGGCCCCCAGCCCCACCCACCTATAATATTTGCGCAAGACACGAGAAACTGTGCGCTTGTTCCATTAACTTACCATGTTTTCCTTGTGTCTAATAATATCTTATTTTTTAAAGCAGCTGCTGAAGTGTTAAACAACTGTAGTTCTCACAGGAAATGGAGGTCTGCAAAATACGTTAAGGGGGTCTGCCAATTTGCTCCATGCTCGACAAAACAGGGCTTAATTCAAACTAACAACACAATCCCTCTCTTTATATTTTGACCGTTTGCGTAAAATAAGGTAGTCTGGATAATAAAATCTCATAAATTAGTTTTCAGAATCCGGTTAATTGATTCTTATCTGTTTTTGTTTTTCTTTGAGAAAAGATGAGCACGCGAAAAGGTAAAATGGAGTTGATCTAATTATAAATTAAACCATTATTTTGAATACAAGTCTATTTAAATTAATCCTTTAAAAATGAGTAGACAATGGAAACTTCTTCTGTTTTATGTCAGTTGTAAACACTCTGATTCAAAATGTATCGGGTTCGAGAATCGAAACCAAGCAGCGTCACGCTTCAGTCTAGCCAGCTGTAAACTCACTTGAAAGCCTGGCCAAATGCTTCAACAATTGCACAATCCGGTGGATACCAGTCACAACGGGCTGATCACTCGTTTGCCAGTCACTTCGATTACGGAAACAACAGCAGATGGATTTATTTGCCGTTGCCCTAAAGACGCCATTAGGCGTGATGGGAAACAATGGCAAAGAAAACCTATCTGCTGTTGCCCTAAGACGCCACTAGGCGTAATGGCCACTGACTGCTTTGACGGTCGGTGGCTAAGGACGGAAGAAGAAGAAGAAGAAGTGGATACCAGTCCATTCCAACATTCCAAGCAACGAAGATGCAGACAAACTTGTTAAGGAATGAGAAGCGTTACAACAACATGATGTAAGGACGACTTATGAAATGACACAAAAAAAAACCTTTAAAAGCCACATTCAAGCCAAAATAGGAAAGAAGACACTCGGGCAATATAAAAAAAATGATACCTATCATCAGCTATAAACAAATAAGGAGGGGAACCCGAGACCTGTAAACAGTAAAAAAATAACCAAACAACACACAAAGTTATGTTATCAGGCACTCAGTGAGACATAAAGAAGTAGAAGACTAGGCAACAGAAAAACAACAGAAGTGATTCTATTTCTTTATTTCTCACTGAGTGCCAGATAACATACCTTTGTGTGTTGTTTGTTTATTTACTGTCATTAGCTATCTAGGCGAGACCAGGTCATCATTTTCTGGCTACGCACTGGAAACAACAGACTGAGATACCACATGTACAGGATTGATGCAGCAAAAATATGCACCTGTGGCATCAGCGTCATGACAGATGAACATATGCTGCAGTCTTGCCCAAAATACAGCATAACGCAACAGCCTATTTCTCTCTACGAAAAACAGTTTAGAGATGTCAGGAACCTTGAACTTTGCTTCGCAACAATGAAGTGAATAGGTTAGTATAAATTCAAGGCACTCTTGTTTTCTCAGTGAAAAGGTTAACACCAACAAAAGATTCTGGATTGAAATTGTTACTTTTGCAGCCAATACCACACTAAAGACTCATTGGTATTATCTTTTCTGCAGATCTAGGCTTTTCTGCCATTCCGAAACGTGCTGAGTTGAAGTTATGAGCTCCAGTTTCTCCAGCTTGGCTGGCACTTAAAAGATCATCACACAAGAAGAAGCGCATGGTATACTGTGCATTCCCAGCCATCCACGAGGGGCTCTCCAAATATGCAGAGCTGGTTCTGGGCTTTCCCAAGGACTTGTCATGTCCTAGACAGAACCACTTCACAGTTCCCCTTGCCCATCACGGGCCCATACTGAGATCTCCCTATATGCAGACAACCAGGCAATAAACCAGAGTTACGTCTGGGGCTCAAGTGACTCCTTTAAGCTTAGTGTGCAATGCTGGGTTCTCAACATGTTTCACCACAGGAGGGACTCCTGGAAGTGTGTGGATGATTTCAAGAATGTCTTGAAAGAGGCAAATGTGCCAAGAAAGTTTTTTCCTCATGTTAGAAGAAAGCAACCCCCTTTCTTTAGGCACGTTATGAGAGGAATGAGGCTGGAGTATATCGTGACAACAAGAAGGAAAAAGAGATGAAGGACAACAAAGAGAGATGATACTGGACAGTTTGACATCGTGGCATGGAAAAAAATCTACAACAGAATTGATAAATAGTACTGGAGACAGGTTGTTGTAGAGATACATGATTGTCTACGCCTCCAGGCATGATGCTTGAAGAAGAAGAAGTTGTGTTTAGTCCCTACGAGTGCTGTCGTAATTACTTGCTGTTTAAATTGTTTTCTCTTGTTGCTAAATATGCAGAATTTCATAATATAATACTGTTACCTGTTTGCACTAGCATATCTTGTCGCTGTATTTGTACTGAAGTCTCGCTGAAGTAAGTGGCACTCAAAAACCCCTATGTGTGCTTTGTTGTGATGCATTAAGAATTGATAAATTAAACCCAGCAAAACTGCGTTATTTGACAATGAAACATTCTGAGATGAAAAGAACACCAGCATATCTATCTATGTATGCTGATTCTGCATGAAATTAACATCTGCTTTATACTTCCTTAGACACTTATGGATAAAATATATGATAAGCGCTTAAGCGCTGCATTTTTTGTCAATTTGATGTTACATTTTTTGACTGCAAGCTATAAACTCCTTGAAAAATTATTTTTGGGTTTTTAGTGCATTAAAAGCGTGTGTTTAAAATATTTGTTTTATATGTTTTATTATAATTATATTTTCTTGGTTAGAATTTAATGGCTTTGTGACGACACGTCTGTACGTGTCCTTTTGTGTGATCTCTCACACCTTCAACCCTCCGGCAATATTCTTTCTTTTTCTTCATTTTTCTCACTCATCGCTTTTATTTGGCATAAATCATGCCTTTTCATTCGTTATTTCCCTAGTTTGCTCTATACTGGACATAGCATGGTGAAGTCTCTAACACGCCACTACCCTATGGCAGTATTTGCTATGAGAGTAATGCGTATCTTATTGTTTCACTCCACTCCCAGACTGTTGTTACGATTCGCCAGGTTTGGTGACCCGGCCAGCGATAATATTTTATTGCCTAATCCGCCTGAACACCTGTGGTAGCGTGTCCGTCAAACATTTGACCCCACTGGAAAGCGGCTGCTCGTGTTGACACAAGTCGGTATTGTGATCAGATAAAAGAAGACTACACGATCTGTCCAGACATCTGTCTGGCGTAGGCACGCAGATTATTCTGATAAACAGGGGTTCGCAGAAAGTCTTATGTAATGATATGACATCACTGTGTAAGAGGTCACGCGTGTATATTAAATTTAATATTTTCAAATACGCGTGGGATGAGTAATGATAAATTTCCCCACCCAAACAGTGCTAGATAGATTGAATTGGTTAGCCAGAATCTACTATGATTTAATTAGAACTTTCGGCGGAAACATAGCTGGGATTTGAAACTAAGAATTGTGATATAATCTAACAAACTCGAAGTCACCGCACATAGAACAGACAGACTGCATCGCAGCGTCAACTCAACACCTTCTACAAGCCAGAGGAAAGAGGATAGGACTTATCATTCCACAATTATAAGTACCAGATCGAGTATTGGGCAACTTTGGAATTCACAAGTAAACCCGCCATTTAAATACAAGACTGGAAACTTTGGAATTTTATCACAAGAAGTCATAAGAGGAATTATACAAACTGTTTTCCCAGGCCAGGAACTCGCAGAACACCAGCCGTCAGAGGAATTAACTCATATTTCCAAGACCAAGTCATAAGAGGAATTATACAAACAGTTTTCCCAGGCCAGGAATTCGCAAAACGCCAGCCGTCAGAGGAATTAACTCATATTTCCAGACCTTAAGTGATTCGAACAGCTTCTAACTACAGGGTTGTGGGTCCATTCTAAATCTGTGCCAGGAAACGTGTGTATTTCCAAAATTGTGGGGTAAGTGTAAACAAATTATTTACTTATGTAAATTCTACAGGTTTCTTGCTAAGTGGTTATATATGAGGCTGACAACCTCAACATATGAAAATAGTATATTCATGAACCCCTACTGCAAGAGCTGGTGATTGTTTCTGACTAGTCGTGCGGGGAAACCCGACATCAGAGATGACCTAGACCCCGACGGGAGTAGCGACGAGTAATGAGTGATGATTACATCCCATGTGTCTAAAGTGTATAGAATCATTTTGCGAGATTTATATACCTTTTTAATTGTAATTCAGGCAAATCATTATTCATGCACTACAGACGCAATTTCCTAGTTGACACCCAGAAGGATAATGGTGAATTTTCATCCTGTTCCCTGAGTTACATTGTGTGCTCGGGAATTTAATTCTGAGAGGTTAACATTCGTGGGTGGAACGCATGAAAATGGGCCTGTTAGTTGGCGGAGAACAAATGTACTGAGGCATTTGTTTATTTCTAATTTGTCACAGTTCGTGGTTACAAGACATCAGACTTAGGTACTGAAGTTCCTACGCCACTAGTGTGAGAGAAGAGTATCACCACCACCCGCCTACAGTGGATGAGTTAAGTGGAGAAGTGTACTCATCACCAAAAAGAAGTGACGGAAACCACAGCTGCATGACTCAGCTGGAGTTAAGTTGTGTGTAACAGGCTACAGCTAAAATTACGGACATTCTTATTAACGCTCTACCAAAACCTCAATGAGGAAAAATTTAATATATCTTTCACCTCATTTAATCCTTTTTTTAACTTGTTGAACTAATTGACTATTAAATTTGTTGTATGTTATTTTACACTAAACAATAATAGTTGATTCAGTTTATATGTACGAAAGCAAACGTGTGATCCAATTTTTCTTGATAAATACATATATATATATATATATAAATATATATATATATATATATATATATATATATATATATATATATATATATATATATATATATATATATATATATATATCAAGAAAAATGGGATGTAATCATCACTCATTACTCGTCGCTACTCCCGTCGGGGTCTAGGTCATCTCTGATGTCGGGTTTCCCTGCACGACTATATATATATATATATAGAGCCATTACTTATAAGAGGGCATTCGTTGGATTACTCCAACTGGGGGCTTGCCGGGCCAGAATCATAGCATAACCCCTTCACAAAAGGCGACGGACCAGATAATAAGTTAAATTTGCTCAGCCCTTAAGCAGCGTTTTGTTCTTGACTTCTGGGAATATCTTGTGAAGGCTCCCCTAAGGTAGAAACGCCATTCATCTTCTATCTACATCTTTGCCAAGAGTAATCTTGCGCGAAGATAGATACATTGGACGACCTACTTTTAGATACGCTTGCGTTGTGACCATTAGTAGACTACTACTGCAAAGCAAGGGGAGGCAATCCCGTGACAGGCTTAAAATTTCGTCGCAGGGTTGCTGCTCGCCGTGGAATATTATTTAAAGGGTTCCGGCTCTGTAAAAAGGCTGAGAAACAATGTTTTTCCTGATGGCATTGTAAATTGGGCAGCGATTATTATATCGGGGTCGGACAAAGACAAACTACTGTAATTATAAAAGTTATCTGTTCTTTGTGTTTTGCTTACGACTCCCCCCCCCCCTCCCAACCTTTTTCCCACTAGAAAAAGGTAATTGTGTATGTGCATGTGCGACATATTGATTATTATAAAGACGGGAGCCGCGCTAGCGTAGTGGTTACAACACCGCTCTGGCGATCGGGTGATACAGGATCAAACCCGGGCGACGGCATTTGAGGATTTTTCGTCGACCGGGATTTGGACTGGATTAACTCGAGACCTGGCGAGGACATTTGAAGGAGTGTCGTCGACCAGGGACTGGCGGCTCCTGAGCCGTCCCAGCTGCAATGGGTACCTCCGAAATCGGCGAGTATTTGCCTGAATGGCGAGGGACACCTGTCTCTGTACAAGAAATAAAGGGATACTCACGTAAAATCAATGTCAGGTTAGACATAAATAATAACCTGAGATTTCGCCTCGAGTATTAGCGGGCGTACGGAAAAAAAAAAAAAAAAAAAAAAAAAATTATAAAGACGTAATGAAAAAGTAGCTCTTTATCTGATTGCAGCTAAAATTCTACGTCAGTATTGATTGGATCATTAGTGCTTTGAATGGACACACAGAGAAAAATGAATATACTCGTAGTAGTTTGAATGAGCTTATAGAGAACACATTTTTATTGTAGTATAAACATTCTTTCTCCTTCTTTGATCCTTAGCCGCCGACCGTCAAAGCAGTCAGTGGCCATCAAGCCTTGTGGCGTCTTGTAGGGCAACAACAAATTGATTCCACTTTGCTCGGTCAGTGGCCATCGTACGTACAGTGGCCCAACTCTGGTTCATTCTTTGCATCTCAGCCTCCACAGTCCTCCGCCAAGTTGTTTTTGGTCGGCCTCTCTTTCGTTTTCCTTCAGGGGTCCATAGCATAGTTGTTCTTGTGATGTCATCGGGGTCTCTTCTGAGGCCATGGCAAACCCAGCTTCAGCGTCTGCCAGCTATGATGGTGTGCATGTCCTCTTGCTTGCTCCGAGTAAGTAGATCTTGGTTGGTGAAGGTATTCGGCCAAAAGATTAGGAGAATTTTTCTTAGGCATGTTGTGTAAAACGATGACAATTTCGACGTTTCCTTCTCTGTAACTCTCCAGCATTCCGCACCATAGAGAAGCACAGAAAGCACACAGCTCTGATATACCGTGTAATCTTAATTTTGTGCTTGTGCTGTACTGAGAGGACTTCCAGGTGTTGTTTAGACTATAAAAGGCTGTTCTTGCTTTGTTCATTCTGTTGTTGATGTCTTTGCTTGCTCCGCCGTCTGGTGTTACTATGCATCCTAGGTATGTGAAGGTGTCTGTCTTTTCCAGTTGCTGATTCCTTGCTGATATGGGCTCAGGGTTGCTCACATTGAGCATCATGACATCTGTCTTCTTTAGATTAATGTTTAAGGTCACCTGCTGGCTAAACTTTGTCGTGACACATTCTAAATCCACATATATAAATTAAAAGGTAAATGTGAAGCCTAACACATAAATTCAATAAAAGGAAAGAGAAATGGTAAAAGTACAGTGCTGTCACAATGGCGTACAAAAATCCCCCTTGTTTTCTACTTCGTCTGCAAATTGTAACGTTTCACGTTGATAGTAAAGCCTACTGCATCACTACACGCTTTCTACAATAAAACGTGTACTGCATTTCTAAGAAAACCTTGAGATACGCAAGCTGATTAATGACCTAAATTAATACTAGCATTAATTACACTACGTTAACATAAACGAAAGGACAGATGGACTTAGGATAGAAAGAGAGAGTGAGGGCTGAAAGCAGGAACGCATGCAACCCTAACACGCGTCTCGCGATATACAATTAATGCCACCCTCCCCAAGCGAAAGGCCAGAAGCAATACTTTTTTTCAGATGGACAGTGATAAAAAAAACACTACCCATACGAGAGTTAGGTTTAAAAACCTGAAAAATGCTTATTGGGAAACATGACATTATACTGGTTTACGTTTGAAAGCCTGACAGTACCCAGACACCACATCGTATCGAAGTGAACAGGAGGTAGAAGAAAATGCACATTTTGAACGCAGCCACCTAGCTCCCTTAAATTTATATAATTGGGTTCCTTAGGACTTGCTGACAAAGAATATGTTAAACGTTACGCAAATAGTCTAGGAATTAACAAATTATAGCCAAAATAAAATGGTGGTGCTGTCAGACAACACCAAAATCAGAATTGCGCAGTGGCAGGTTTTGAAACCACCATTTTACGGGAAATGGGCCACCATGTAAAATCCTATTTGATTGGATAGAAGTAAATGTAAGGCTAAACACGATTAGTCGGGCTACAAATACTAATTCTTTGTTGTTAGGGAAACGTGAGTAGGAGTACTTTTTTTGAAAAGCTGTGTAAACATGGCCCGATTGGTTAGACCCGCCAATATAGGCAATTAGGAGCGTCAGTTCAGTGCCACATGTTAAAATAAACTTACTAAGAAACAGTGCGTTGAGAGCCAGATCATATTTTTTCTAAATAAAAGTCTGGGACAGAGGCAGATCGGAATTTGTGCCATTATTCATCGCCAGTCAACGTATCTGTGTATTATTTCCATGAATTGTGGTAAGCTTGATATATTCGATATCTTTTTAATGAAAATTGAATGTAAATTGATAATTTATGCCTGTATATGTGTGTGGTTCAGTGGCAAACATGAGGCAAGGCCTAAATATTGCTCCAACCTGAACAGGAGGTGTCGGAGAAAAGTAAAACTGCATGGAATTGCCAAACAGTACACTGACACCTATCTTATTGACTAGAAGGAACTAATGCTGGAATTGCAGAGGCGTAGTAACCATTTAGGAGGAGAATACTGGTGTAAATTGTTTCAGATGAAGATAGCAGTTGGCCTACCGCTCTGAACTCAGTGTTTGTTCTGTATTGTGTTCAGTGTAGAAATAGATTATAAATTAGATCTGAAGTAGGAGGTACAACCTTCTTGTTTCAGGGACTGTGGTCCTAGTTATTGAAGCAGCACCTGGTCTGAGTTTTGCTGAATCCAGAGGCTGACAGCATACTCCTTGGTCCAGATAGCGACCAGTGAGGTGTCTCCAGAACACAGTGAAGCAATCGAGCAGAGGAGTCTTTTCCTGCCGCCATCACGAAAGATAAGCTTCTGTGGCCAGAGTAGCTCAACATTATGTGCCCCCTCAAAAATTGACATTTTGTTAACTACAGAGGGACAATTAATTGGTTCAAATGACAGGAACTGTGAAAGTTTCCCAATACTATTTCCCCGATAATCAAACACTTGAAGTCATGATGAAAAACAACAACCAAGCTTGAACAAAACCAGTATTACCTCATATTACTACTGCACAAATTACACACATAGAATAATAATAATAAACTATGTCAATACAAAGTTCATATATATAAACTGTGTAAATAATACTTGTAATTACATTTGATTGTGATTCCTGGTTCACTGTGTAGTTGAATCAGGATATCCATTATTGACAAGAATTAATACATATATTTTTAAACTTAATCACTTGACTCATTTAAGATAGTCTTATAGAGTGTTATATGTGTGTGAGTGTCACAGTGTTGTAAAGTGTTGTAGAATAAATTAAATTGTTTATCTGTCTGTTGTTGTTGTGACTTACACTTCATCATTTTCATAACCCTAGACATTTAACGTAGTCATCACAATATTCCAGAATAATTCTGACTGAGGTATAAATGTGGTAGCAAGTAAGGTCATCTGTAATACACCACACTTATTAGATACAGATACCTTCACAGCTGATCTCAGTCAGTACACTAAGTCCCCTATAAATATTTATAACATTCCACTTTACCACATATATTGGGGTCCTGTCCGGGATTTTGAATCTTTCCCTATTATAAATATTGGGGGTAATTCACTTCAGGGAATAATAAAAATTAAAAAGGTATCCTTGGGTGAAAATAAATAACGTTGAGCTCTCAGTGCCTGTGGTTGTCATTGGATATTTAGTTAGAGATTGTATTGTTTAGTTAGACATTATATAAATTTACCTGTTAGAAAATGGCGGACCTGGCCAAATTTCGATCTGCTGCTGTGCAGACTGCTAAAGAGTTAGGAATGGACGGGCAAATTATGATTGCTTATGTCACTGCTGAATGTGACAAATATATTGAACGGGAAAAAAGAAGATTAGAAAAAGAGGCTGAAAGAAAGTTAGAGGCTGAAAAAGAAATTAAGAGGTTGCAGATTGAGGCTGAGGCTAAGAGGTTGCAGATTGAGGCTGAGGCTAAGAGGTTGCAGATTGAGGCTGACAAAGAGGCTAAGAAATTGGAAGCCGAGGAAAGAAGACAGACTGCAGAGAGGTAAGCAGAAAAGGAGGAGACGAGATTACAAAGGGAACATGAGTTACGACTAAGGGAGTTTGAGTTTCAAGGCCATGCTCCTGAAAATGGTGCCAGTCCCTTTACCTCCAATGCTACTGCTAGTCAGGGAGCCTCAACTTCAGCTATGAACTTTCATTTAGATCACTTTGTTGAGAAAGACGATGATATTGAGAGCTATCTAAATAGATATGAACTATTAGCTACCACGTATGGGTTAGAGAGAGAAAGGTGGAGCTTAAAGTTATCTCAAGGCTTCGTGGGGCAGCTTATGAAGTTTTTGCCAAAATGAGCAGAGGTGATCAAGAAAATTATGACATGCTAAAGCAGGCTCTTTTGTTAAGATATGAAAAGAACGCAGAATTTTATAGAAAAAAATTTAGGAATGCTAAACTACTGTCAGGTGAAACCTATCACCAGTTCTCTGCACGGATAGAGACATACTTGGAGAAATGGACTTCTCTGGGGAAAACCCAAGATCTTAAGGAAATGATCCTTATAGAACAATTAAGAGAGTCCATGGCTCCAGACCTGAGAAAGTTTCTCATGGAACAAGGTGCAGAGAGGCTGGGTGAGTTGCTAAATGTTGCTGAAAGGTATCAAGCAGCTCAGGCAGAGGTATCAGGTAATAAAAAGAAACAGGTAGATAATTTTAAGGCTCCACAGAACTTTAATAAATTTGATCCTAGAGATCAAAACAAAGGTAAGCACCAGTTTGATAGGCCACGGTATGACAATAAAAATAAAACCCCACAATTCGATGAAAGGAAATATGATGAAAGAAAATCTTTCAACCAAGGAAGGAGGTGGTGCAAGAATTGTCAGATGGACATTCATGATACTGACCGTTGTAGAAGGAAACCTGTGTATATGGCCACCCTTCAGGTCAGGTCGATCTCAAGAAAGGAGGAGGATATTCTGATAGATACCACTCCAGAAGAGATGAGGAAGGCACAGACTAGGGATAAGACCCTCAAGCCTTGTTTCAGGAAATTGTCAACTTGTCATACAACTCCAGGCAAGGGAGATTTTTATATGAAAAACAAGTTGATTTACAGGAAGGCCGGAATTAGATCCAATGGTCACGGACAGTTGGTTCTTCCAAAGAGATATAGGGCAGACTTAATAAGGAGCCTACATGTGAAACAAGATGGGGACCATGAGAAAATTGGTACCATCATCCAATAGGTGGCTCACAATTATTATTGGCCCAAGGCAAGGTGGGACATTGAGAATTTTGTAGAACGGTGTAGCATAGCACATGAGGGAACACCCACAAGTGGGAACATTGATCAGGACCTGGACACGCCACGGGGCAAATTTAGGCCTGACAATATAAGGAAAAATAAATTTGATAAAGTGGACCAAATGGAATGGGAAGCCCCTTTTCACGGACAAGCTTCACTTAATTGTTTTACAATGGCCACTATGCAGAGAGTGCAAAAAGATGTCTTACCCCAGGATAAGCCGAAAATCCCTCAATCGGACTTAAACAAACTGGAGGAAGAAGATGTAGAGAGGAAATCTCTCATCAAGAATTCTAAGTGGGGAGAAAGCCCCAAGAGAAGAATTGGTAGCGGTCGTTTTGTGCATGATAATTCTGGGAAGAAAAATCATCACTATAGCGCTTCGAGTGGAAGAGACCATACCGGTGCATGGACAAATAGGTCCACAAAATTAAAGGTCCATATGTAACGCTGTTACGAACGTGGACTGATGAAAAGGCAGAGGAAAATATTACATCCTCATACCAATATGTGAATGAGCTGACCACTCGTTTAAAAACTGGCTGGAAACTTGCCAATGAAAATTTGAGACAAGCCAGGAAGAAACATGCTGCCTATTTCAACAGGAAGGCTAAAGACAGAGATTTGGTTGTGGGAGAGAAGGTACTGCTTCTTCTACCCGGTAGTCAAAATAAGTTACAAATTGGATGGCAAGGTCCATATACAGTTCTAGAGAAGGTGTCTAGAACCAATTATAAGATAGATAAGAAGGGGAAAGAAAAAATCTATCATGTGAATCTCCTGAAGAAATATTTGGAAAGAGAAAATCAGGAAGAGACACACTTGTTGACCTTGTCCATTGCAATGGAGATGAAAAAGGAACCACTTTCATCATTTGAATATCCATTACACCCCTGTGAGACAGCGGCACAGGTGAAAATCAGTACACATTTAACGAAAAATCAGAAAGAGAGAGTGCAACAGGTTCTAGATAATCATACAGAGGTGTTAACGGACCGACCGGGGCATACAAACTTATTGGAATATGATATGAAACTGACAGACCCCACACCTGTCTGTATGAAACCCTATTCGATTCCTTTTGCTAAGGAGAAAGCTTTGAAGGAAGAGATAGACTATTTGTTGAAGGAAGGAATTATTTCACACAGTGAATCTTCGTATAGTTCCAGTGTTGTACTCTTAAGGAAACCCTCTGGAGAACATAGACTCTGTATAGATTACAGGAGACTGAATGCTATTACAGAAGGACAGGTGGATCCATTGCCGGATACAAATCAGTTGTTTGCCAGGCTAAATAAAGCTAAATATTTCTCAAAAGTGGATCTGAGTAAAGGATACTATCAGATTCCAGTAAAGCCTGAGGTTAGACCATACCTAGCTTTTAGTACCTCAGAGGGACACTATGAGTTTAACAGATTGCCATTTGGATTGAAGAATGCGCCTAGTGTCTTCTCTAGAATGATGAGAAAATTATTGGACCCTCTGAATAATCCATGCATCACAAATTTCATGGATGATATCCTTATAGCAACAGAAACATTTGAGGAACACACTGACTCTCTGAACATGCTGTTTAATCGACTTAGAGAAGCGAATTTAACAGCCCGACCAACCAAATGTTGCGTTGGATGTAAAGAATTAGAATTCTTGGGACACACAGTTTATCAGGGAAACATGACCCCTGACCCCAAGAATTTAGAGAAACTAAAGAAAGCCCCGAGACCACAAACCAAGAAAGACGTGAGATCCTTTGTCTCATTATGTGGTTTCTACCAAAAGTATATCAAAAACTTTAATTCCATATGTGCACCGTTAACTGATTTGACCCGTAAAGGAAATCCAGATCGAATTACATGGACACCACAATGTGAATTAGCTTACCAGGAATTGAAGGAAAAGCTCACAAGCAAACCTATTTTGAAATTACCTGACTTAAGTCAAGAATTCATTGTAAGGACGGATGCCAGTAATATTGGGTTAGGTGCGACACTGCTACAGAAATCAGATGCATTGGATGGGGAATTAAGCCCAGTGGCATATGCTAGCAGAAAGTTGAATAAAGCTGAAACCAATTACTCAACTAGCGGAAAAGAATGTCTTGCAGTAATATGGGCGATAAAGAAATTCAATATTTATCTGTATGGGAAGGCATTTAAGTTGCAAACGGATCACAAACCCTTGTCGTTTCTAGCGCAGGCTAGACATGAAAATTCTAGATTACTCCGTTGGTCATTACTGATGCAGCCATTTGAGTTTTGCATAGAGTATATATCTGGAAAGAAAAATCTGGGAGCGGATTTTTTAAGCCGCCATCCGTGTGATGATAATCACCGTAAGCCCCAGAACTAATAATAAATTTCTCTATGTGTATATAGAATTATAGACTGACATATAACGTCTGTTTTAAGAGGGGAGAATTTGTCGTGACACATTCTAAATCCACATATATAAATTAAAAGGTAAATGTGAAGCCTAACACATAAATTCAATAAAAGGAAAGAGAAATGGTAAAAGTACAGTGCTGTCACAATGGCGTACAAAAATCCCCCTTGTTTTCTACTTCGTCTGCAAATTGTAACGTTTCACGTTGATAGTAAAGCCTACTGCATCACTACACGCTTTCTACAATAAAACGTGTACTGCATTTCTAAGAAAACCTTGAGATACGCAAGCTGATTAATGACCTAAATTAATACTAGCATTAATTACACTACGTTAACATAAACGAAAGGACAGATGGACTTAGGATAGAAAGAGAGAGTGAGGGCTGAAAGCAGGAACGCATGCAACCCTAACACGCGTCTCGCGATATACAATTAATGCCACCCTCCCCAAGCGAAAGGCCAGAAGCAATACTTTTTTTCAGATGGACAGTGATAAAAAAAAAACACTACCCATACGAGAGTTAGGTTTAAAAACCTGAAAAATGCTTATTGGGAAACATGACATTATACTGGTTTACGTTTGAAAGCCTGACAGTACCCAGACACCACATCGTATCGAAGTGAACAGGAGGTAGAAGAAAATGCACATTTTGAACGCAGCCACCTAGCTCCCTTAAATTTATATAATTGGGTTCCTTAGGACTTGCTGACAAAGAATATGTTAAACGTTACGCAAATAGTCTAGGAATTAACAAATTATAGCCAAAATAAAATGGTGGTGCTGTCAGACAACACCAAAATCAGAATTGCGCAGTGGCAGGTTTTGAAACCACCATTTTACGGGAAATGGGCCACCATGTAAAATCCTATTTGATTGGATAGAAGTAAATGTAAGGCTAAACACGATTAATCGGGCTACAAATACTAATTCTTTGTTGTTAGGGAAACGTGAGTAGGAGTACTTTTTTGAAAAGCTGTGTAAACATGGCCCGATTGGTTAGACCCGCCAATATAGGCAATTAGGAGCGTCAGTTCAGTGCCACATGTTAAAATAAACTTACTAAGAAACAGTGCGTTGAGAGCCAGATCATATTTTTTCTAAATAAAAGTCTGGGACAGAGGCAGATCGGAATTTGTGCCATTATTCATCGCCAGTCAACGTATCTGTGTATTATTTCCATGAATTGTGGTAAGCTTGATATATTCGATATCTTTTTAATGAAAATTGAATGTAAATTGATAATTTATGCCTGTATATGTGTGTGGTTCAGTGGCAAACATGAGGCAAGGCCTAAATATTGCTCCAACCTGAACAGGAGGTGTCGGAGAAAAGTAAAACTGCATGGAATTGCCAAACAGTACACTGACACCTATCTTATTGACTAGAAGGAACTAATGCTGGAATTGCAGAGGCGTAGTAACCATTTAGGAGGAGAATACTGGTGTAAAATTGTTTCAGATGTGTTTCAGGGACTGTCTCCAGAACACAGTGAAGCAATCGAGCAGAGGAGTCTTTTCCTGCCGCCATCACGAAAGATAAGCTTCTGTGGCCAGAGTAGCTCAACATTATGTGCCCCCTCAAAAATTGACATTTTGTTAACTACAGAGGGACAATTAATTGGTTCAAATGACAGGAACTGTGAAAGTTTCCCAATACTATTTCCCCGATAATCAAACACTTGAAGTCATGATGAAAAACAACAACCAAGCTTGAACAAAACCAGTATTACCTCATATTACTACTGCACAAATTACACACATAGAATAATAATAATAAACTATGTCAATACAAAGTTCATATATATAAACTGTGTAAATAATACTTGTAATTACATTTGATTGTGATTCCTGGTTCACTGTGTAGTTGAATCAGGATATCCATTATTGACAAGAATTAATACATATATTTTTAAACTTAATCACTTGACTCATTTAAGATAGTCTTATAGAGTGTTATATGTGTGTGAGTGTCACAGTGTTGTAAAGTGTTGTAGAATAAATTAAATTGTTTATCTGTCTGTTGTTGTTGTGACTTACACTTCATCATTTTCATAACCCTAGACATTTAACGTAGTCATCACAATATTCCAGAATAATTCTGACTGAGGTATAAATGTGGTAGCAAGTAAGGTCATCTGTAATACACCACACTTATTAGATACAGATACCTTCACAGCTGATCTCAGTCAGTACACTAAGTCCCCTATAAATATTTATAACATTCCACTTTACCACAAACTTATTAAGTCTATCCGTTTTTTCCTGGATGTGTTGTTGTGAATGTGCAAGTAGTGCATTGTCATCTGCATATTCCAGATCTTCCAATGTAGAAAATGTAGTCCATCTTATTCCTCTTGGATTGCCCTCTGTTGTCTGGCGCATCAACCAGTCTATGACTGTTAAAAATAGAGTGGTTGATAAGAGGCATCCCTGTCGTACTCCTGTCTTCACCTCAAAGGTTAGGTTGCTCTGCCCTACGCTACACGTAAAGTTGACATAGAGGCTTTTTATGATTGACACTATGTAGTTTGGAATTCCATAAGCCCTCAGTATTTTCCATAAACTGTCCCTGTTTATACTGTCAAAAGCCTTTTCAAAATGAACGAAATTAATGTACAGCTGTCTTTGCCATTCTGAGCACTGTTCTATAATGTTCCTGACGGTAAATATATGATCTACACATCTTCGGTTCTTTTTAAATCCTGCTTGTTCTTTTCTCAGTTTGTGGTCTACTGCTTTTGAAATTCTCTGTATAATTATCCTGCCTAGTATTTTGCTGGGAACTGAGAGAAGAGTGATTCCTCTCCAATTATTGCAGTCTGCAAGATCTCCCTTCTTGGGCAATCTGACAATTATTACTTTGTTCCACTCCGTTGGCGTTGTCCCTGTTTTCCAGACTTGTGCAAATAGTGGTTCTAATAGTTCTGCTGCTAGCTCAGGGTCTGTCTTAAATAGCTCTGCATTTAAGTTATCATGGCCAGGAGCTTTTCCATTCTTTAACCCTTTGATTGCTGTGATGATTTCTTCTTTTTGTGGAATGTCTGTATTAACATCTAAATCGTTTTCAGCCTCAGGAACATTCAATTATGTCTCTGGTGGTTCCTTGTTCAGAGTTTCTCTGAAATGCTCTGCCCATCTTGTTTCCTGTCCCTCTGCTGTCGTGATGAGATTTCCTTGCTTATCTCTTACTAGTGTAATATTGTTTGGACCTCGTTTTCCGCTGATGATTTTAGTTATTTTGTATACTGTGCTTTGTTCATTTCTTAGTGCTGCATCTTCTGCCTTTTGTTGGCTCGGGTTTGGCTTTTAACTTCCTTGTCTAGCTGACTGTACTGTTCGCTATATAGTTGCTTTAACATGGGGGACTTCGCTTCTGTTTTCTTTCTTTTCATTTCCTTTCTCATAGTTATGGTGTTTAATGTTTCTGGTGTATTCAGTCTTGCTTCTTCCTTTCCTGGAATCCCAAGCATGATTTGCTGCTTTCCTTATATATTGTTGAAATGGTGTTGAATTTCTGGTCTATATCATCAGTCAATGTCTTTTCCTGACTTTTGGCAAATTGATATCGCTTCTTTATATCAGCCGCAAAAGCTTTTTTGGTAAGGGGGTCCTTCAGTTTGCTGGTGTCAAACCTGTTCTGTGTAGTTACAGTTGGTCCGGCCATTCTGAGTTTCACTTTCAGTTTTGCTACTACTAAATGGTGATCATTTCCCACATCCGCACCTCTTCTTACCTTCACATCTTGTAATGCATGTCTGCATCTACCATTAATCATAATGTGGTCTATCCGGTTTCTGTCCTGACCATTTGGTGATTCCCATGTTAATTTATGAATTTCTTTGTGTGCAAAAAGTATTCCTCCAATGACCAGATTGTTAATGCTACAGAAACTTATTAATTTATCCCCATTTTCGTTTGCTGTTCCGCTGCCGCATTTCCCCATTACTCTTTCATTATATGTATTGTGTGTTCCAACTTTCGCATCGAGGTCTCCCATTACTACGATAAGATCATATCTAGGTGTCTTCCATTTCTTTATTCAGTTGCTGATGGAATTCATCCTCGACCTCATCGTCGCTGTTAGTCGTTGATGCGTAGCATTGTATTATTGTAGTGTTGGTGAATCTCCCTCTCAATCTTATTCTTATCAGTCTGTTGTTGATGGGTTTCCATTCCAGTAATGTCCTTTCTGTATATTAATGGCTACACCTTCATTGTGCTGTCCGTCCCGCAGCAAAGTTTGTTCATTTGTTGTCGTTTCCGTAACTTCATTTCTTTTTACATAGACAGGGGTGTCAGCCCTATGCTAAAACCCCCAACCTGGAGGACCAGGGTGTCTGCTTTAGTCTGATCCCTGCCCGCGCAAACCTGTCCAGCTTGGCAGAACCTTCTAGGAGTAAAACTCCCGCTGGCATAGCTCTGGGGGTAATCAGGGTACGCAAGCTGCCATACCTCTACAAGGTATTGACACCGGTGATGGCAGAGTATAAACATTGTATATGCGGATTCACTAGTGAAATCGCTTAGGTCAGTGGTTCCCAAAGTGGGCGGTACAGCCCCCCTGGAAGCTTTGGAAGGATCCAAGGGGGCGATACGAAGAAAATGAGCCAGAGGGGGGCGTCCAGTAGTAAACAGTGGGAGTTTAGTAGCAAAAGGGGGGGGGGGGTTTCAGGATTTGACAAGCTAAATTCAGTACGTGAGGGGGAGAAAGGAATTGTGGATTTGAGAGACAGCATCAGTGAAGCGGGGACGATGTGGATGGTTGTATTACTAGGATCATTAAGCATGGCATAGTTTCATCTATGCGTGTCGTTCTGAGCTCAGGTAACCATCGCTGACCATAAACGGTAATCGGGAACTGCTAGGAAAGGGGGTTAACCAAATGTGTCGGATAGGATGAAAATTGAAGTCCCTGAATTGATGGATGATAATGGTAGTACCCTCGAATAGCATCAGTACCCCTGAATATTGTTGTAATTTTATCGTCAACGTGGAATCCTACCACGCGTGCAAATTAGTATGCACATTTCCACGTGGGTTTTCACCACGTGCGCAAATTAATATGTAAACAGTTATCGTGCGAGAATCCAGGAGTTTCGTTTTGTCTTAGGTTTAGTTAGCCACGCCTTCTGCCTATCTCTCGATCCTTGAAAATCAGGCATTTCCCTACCTCTTTTCTGTCATATCGTCTAGAAGGGCATTGCCAAGAGGAGACGTAAGCGGTCAGTATCAAAAGACTGGTGGTCCCAGAAGAACGAAGCAGTTTTTCACACCTACGGTTTACACGTTTAAATTTCTGTCGGACCGAGAGATACAGGGGGAAATCGAACGAAGGAGAGACGGGGAAAGTCTAGCGGCGAAACAGAAAAGTTTCCTGAATCAAATAAGGTGTGAAACTTAGCATGTAGCTGTTACTTTTCATTTCATTAACTATATATTGGCATCGCCGAAAATGCAGTTTATCATTCGTTGCCCAGAGATTGCAAGGAGTACTAGCTTATATTAGAATCTTACAAGATTTCTTTGGAGTTCTTTTATATTGGAGTGAATTCATTCTGGTGCTACGGTAAAATATATTAGTCTTGAGAGTCAGTAGTTTAGTTCCTTCATGTATTTCACTGGATTTTTGTGTTAATTTAAACCTATTAAATAACCCCATCGCAAAGTTTTCCAGTCGCAAATTAAATAATATAACTACCCGTTATTTCCCGAGATAATAGATGTGCAACATAATTTTTTAAACGCTAGGCGAGCGAAATTGCCAGAAGATTTCCTATATTTAATTATATAAAGTTCCCTGGCCTGATGAAGCAGAACGGACAGCACAAATCTATTTAATCAAAACCCATATGACAGTAAACAGTGTTCCTAACACCAACTATACAGAGAACAGTTTCAGCTATTCATTCAGAGAACAGCCGGGTGGTAACATTCTGCTGTTGGAGATATTTCCCAGTCATTACGACAGAATCCTAGAAAAAACAAACTTATTCCCAATTAAATACCTGCAGTCTGACGGAGAATCCTTGCCAGGAAAAATTATAACCAACACACCATTTCAGCGAACTCTCCGAGCAATATTAGCAGTGGCTACACGAAGTTTTCTGGGGCTGGACTGGACAAAATAACAGGACATCTAATAGTCTTTGTTTAGGAACTGTGTGCGATTTAATTCTATGGACGTATGCAGCCGACTGAGGGGTAAGTCTGAATGGATGTGAGCGCTCACTGCATGAATGTAGAGCGTGGAAACTGAACGAAAGAATTTAGTTTACTTAAGTTTACTAGTAATATAACACCTTCATTTTTTTTATCTATTCTCTCACTAAGTCTGAAGGCCCACGGGAAAGTTAAATTAAGGACATATCCTATATACCCGTCCCGTCTACCCCACTCCCATTTGTCAATCAATTGTTTGATCTGTTGGGTAAACACACCTCGGGTGGGATCATTTTCCTAGTTTTTCCATGTTCCAGAGGGAGGGTCTATGAGAATATATATTGTTTATTTATTTTCCATTTATGTAACTGTAATTTCACCTGATGACATGATAACGATGTATTAACTGTTGTAATCTATTTTCTCTTTCTAAAGATACATAATAAATTGTATAACCTTTCAGCTATTAGTTTTTTGGTCAAAACCCTTCTCTGATATATATATATATATATATATATATATATATATATATATATATATATATATATATATAAATATATATATATATATATATATATATATATATATATATATATATATATATATATATATATATATATATGTGTGTGTGTGTGTGCCCATAGTTTACCTGTTCGTTTCTACGTATGTACGTATTTATGTCACAAAATTGTTTGTGTGTGCGTACGAGAGGATAGTGTATTAGAATCAGTATCTAGTGAAATAATACTTCTTCATTTAAGCGTGTCGTGCTATATAGGTGAGTTGAGCAATCACTCAACCCAAGACAGTATTTTTTCTTACACTCTGTATTCCTCGTAAACAGGACTATTTCTCACACCTTTCTCTCACATAGCTTTCACTATCTCACCCCTGCTCGATTGGGACCATAAAAAATAAAGCCTATCTAAAACTCACGACACCAAACCCCTATTGTCCATTAGTTCACTCCTGAAGGAAGAGAAATTACACTGACAAACAACATTTTTCTTTCTTATATAAGAATAAGTGTTCTTAGGTCAGTTTCTTGCGCTGATTTCAAATTTGAAATCCGTTTATCTCTATCACATCGGATTCTTAAGATATTTGTGAATAAATATATTTTTGGGAAACCGTTATTTGCTCAGTTTCATTTTTACTATATAACTTATTAAAAATTAATAAAATGCAAAATAATTCTACTTTTTATACTGCTAAAAGATGCATGACATATGTTACGCTATTTTACAAATAGTTACTGTATTTTGAAATAATTCTGAGCGAAATATGGCTTGTAGAAGTTGTAGAAGTTCGGCTGATCTGTTCTGTTACGTGTGCGGATATTTTACCGATCGTGTTCACCAGAAAAACTTTACACCTTTACTAAAGAAAGCATATGAACTTTATTTCGATTTGAAAGTTGATGATGCAAATAAATCCTGGAAGCCAAATGCAGTTTGTTCGACTTGTGCAAATACATTGGCAGGTTGGTTACGAACCGACAAATCACGCTACTGATTGTTACTTCTGCTTGACAAATATCCATTCGACTCTTCCAAGACTAGTCTAAAAGCCGTGTTATTGCATAACGGAAATTTATTTTCATCAATTCCAGTCGCCTACTCTGTTCATATGAAAGAAATTTTTATAACAATATGGCTATACTTTTGGCAAAAATAAAGTGCAATGACTACCAATGGCGGATTTGTGGAGACCTAAAGGTCATTGCAATTCTCACAGGCATGCAGACTGAGTATACTAAATTTTGTTGCTTCCTATGTGATTGGGACAGCCGCGACAGACAGGAACATTATGCAAGAAAGGTGTGTCATATCAGGGATCGTTTGCAGCTCGGGCATAAAAATGTAATACACGAGCCATTAGTTAACAAAGACAGCATCATTTTACCACCGTTACATATAAAGTTTGGGCTCATGAAGAATTTCGTAAAAGCGTTAGATAAAACGAGCAAAGCTTTCACATATCTTTGAGAAAAGTTTCCGCAAGTTATGGATGCAAAGATAAAGGAAGGTACCTTTGTAGGACCTCAGATTAGGAAAGTTATTGCAGACAAACAATTCGAGAACTTGTTACATGGTAGTGAACTTCGCGCATGGATGGCATTCAAATCGATCGTCGATAACTTTCTGGGAAATTACAAATCTGTCGACTATGTGCATATTGTTAAGCAGTACATAGATGCATACAGAATTATGGGCTGTAACATGTCCCTCAAAATCTATTTGCTCGATTCGCATCTTGACTTTTTCCTTGACAACCTTGGCGAAGTCAGCGATGAACATGGAGAATGATTCCATCAAGATATCGCCTTAATGGAGTCACGTTATCAAGGACGGTGGAGTGTGACCATGCTTGCCGATTATTGTTGAATGCTTCATCGCGATGTACCACATGCCATTCACCGACGAAAGTCGACTGCAAAGAAATTCAAGCCTACATAACTGTTATACTTCTTGTACGAATGATGTTGTAATACTGTATGCGTTGTTAAAAAACTTCAATTGCGTATTTCTAGAGATCCCGACCTGATAGAGAAAAACGGTTTGCAGATTTAAAAACAGCGCATTAAAATTGACCAGAAAAACATAGAATTGTTAGAGAAAGAAAAAAAAATTTTTTTTTGTTAGACAGTGTTATCCATGCCGATTGCATGGACGAAATTAGATACCTGCTGGTGTTTCAGAAAGTACCAACTTTGCTTAGTTGCGAAATTTATTGTCTCAGTATTTGCGGGTGCTAGTGGTAACTATATATTCGCAGATTGGTAATAAATAAGAGAAAAGGTTCAAGGGAGCAAGTTTTTAACTGTAATTGGCAGTATAAATCAGTCTTTGAACCGACTGATTGGTACGTTTCTACCTTTTGCAATTCAATCTAACTTTATTTATATATATCGACTGGCGCAATATTCTCTTGTGACGTTTTGTATCTGTCTAATTATCCAACTATGCGCTGGCTATATCCCAGCGAAATCAACAAACTCTCAGCCTTTTACTTGTGGAACACAAAAATGGTTTCAAATAAGCGTTATGTGTACCGGGTATCAAACAATTTCATCTGTCGATACGAGGTAACGTTTTCTTACTTATATTTTTTGCGTTGAAAGATTGCACACAGCTGAGCATCAGTTTTAATAACATTAATTTGGATCCTAATTAAGTAGAAAACATTATTTTATAACTCCGGAATTCTATGCTAATTATAATCTGAATATTGCTGCTACAATCCATGATATTATTATCCAGTTTCAATTTGTTAGATCCGGAATCTCCACAACTTTGATATTAGGCATACTGTCTCCCATGTTTTTAAACTAATCTAGAAGGACCTACTCAAATAAGTGCGTTACTTTTATATTTTTTCATATTAATATAACTATTATTATACTTTATGAAATGATCTATTGGTTAATTCAGTGTTGGTATACTAGCTGGTGCTAACATCTGTCCGTTTTTTTTCAAACTTTCTGATTGTTGTATTTTTCTAATTACCCCCCCCCCCGCGCCCCATAGCTGTGGTTTCTAGATGGTTACGCGGTTAAAAGGGCAGAAGATGTAACTGGTAATACAAGCATTTAATCTGTGTCAACTTTCTTGTAAAGCCACTTTTAAATCAGTATTTTTGTTGTTTACGCGACGAACTCTAATTTCTATATCTACAAAAATTGTAAAACACCCTGCTCAATTCTTTGATCCAGAGATTCAGACAAACTTATGGCAAAAGCAGAACAAACCAAAAAAAGTGCAGACAATACAGCCGTTCTTAATATCTGAAATATGGATTTTTTCACTGCACTAAATCAACCAACAACCGCCAATTGTCTATTTATCGAGAGGGCCATTTCTAATGAGGGCAATTGAAACCTTCCCAGACTACTAGATGACATTTGGCTAAAAAATTCACCCAGATAATAACAGATAAATCTCTTTCTCAGTCACTTCGTAGATAACATTCCAGAAAACGTAAAACTGTCCGGCTTGATGCAAGCCATATGTTTGTCAACAACAAGGATACTTCACAAACAAATTGTGCTGTGTGTGGTAATGTCTGTGAGCTTCATACTAAAATATTCATTGTGATAATTGATTAGTCATAATGTCTCATTCTGTCACAATCGCAAGATAAACTTGATTTTGCAGTCCATACTATACCAGCGATCTTGTCAGGGAAGTTTATGATTAAACAGCTATGCAAAGTCAAGAGACGTGTACTCTGAACATAAATTAAGGCAATTCCGCTCAGCATATACCTCAGTTCTAGATATCAAAGAAGTAATCCAGAGGCAAATGGATTAGAATGTTTGAAAAATACACTGTTCAACATACTTAGGACAAACAGAATTTGCTTGCAGTGGCTATCAGGCTCCTATTCGATGATCAACCTCTCTAGCCAGTGGCATGGTCTAATCGTTTGCTTCTGAGCTATTTTTCAATAGCTTCGTAAAAGATGTCATGCTCGATTCATAGTTTGTGGTATTTGCTAAGCAACTCAAGTAAAAGGTGTCTGATGACAACAGGATAGGGGATCAATATTTCGTGGAAGTAGATGTAGTGAAATCGACAAGAGATATGACAACGGTAAAGATACTGACACAAAAGATAACATTTTAAGAGTATTTCAAGATCAAAACATATGCGACTAGGCTCTGACCTGTACATGATCGTCCAACATTGTACCTAGACCGCGGGTCATCACCCTCCATTAATAATTGACTTGCTAGACAGGTAGGGAAAAACGGCGGATCAAAAGAAAAAAAAATATGACTGGAAAGGCTAAGGAGACGCAATGGGGGGGGCGGGGGGGGGCGGGGGCGGATGGAGGATAGTAAAAATTTCACGTCCCCCCACGCATTGACACGAGGTACGGAATTGGAGGCGTGTGTTGCGATTACCAAGCCTTATGATTTTAATAACTTGACAGCGACTTAAAACGCAGATCATTAGGAATATTACAAAAATTTTAAAAAAGTAATTTCCTTCTTAATATGTGAATGTTAGGAATATAAAAATTAGCTGGCCGGATGGCCTATTCTGAGCAATGAAATAATATGATCTTAATATTACAAACGGTGCCGAGATAATATTGAAGATAATGCAAGGTTACAAAAGACAGTTGCTGTTTAACATCACCATGTACAACTGACCTATTGGAATAAAAAGTCTGTGTCGTTATTTTGCCACACAAATGTAACACGATCTTGGTGGACGCAGGTGTTCAAAGAGATTACTTATTATGGAGGAGAGGGTTTTTGAGCGGTAGCTGTGTCTTAAATATAACTTTTTTACGACATAACTTTAAGGGGAGAGAATGGTTTGCTTCAAAAATCTTCAGCACATTTTTTTTAGAAACACAAGTAAGAGAACTGGACAGACTAACAGATAACCATCCATACTTGACTGAAGCATGACTGAAATGACTTTAGTGTAGAAATTTGAAATTTAAAGTACAACTAGGCAGTGATTGGCCACAGACAATCATATCATTAGCGCTCAGACGCGAAAGTGGGGTCATTCTTCAATAATTGTTCAGTGTTAGACACAGATTTTAAAGTGTGGTGTTTTCCCATATGAAAGACAGTGAATAAATTTAGGGACGCCATACTATAGCCAGCAGCTCAGCTGAGTTTTGCTAGCAATTCTGTGTTATGTATTCATAATCTGGTAAGATTGAAATTATTTCTTTATATATTTGGAATATTGTTTCATGTTCGAGTGATTTGATACTGCCATATCAAAATCTAGCCTTACAAACAAGTAGGGATTTGCTCTAGACCCCCCGCCCAAGTCAGGGTCTAGGGACCAACAAGGTACATAAACTACAGCAAGGATTATGCAAGATAAATCAAGCGTTGAAACAGATTACCTATCTTCTTTTAGGGCCGACAACTAATAAATATTTTTCAGAATCGATGGTCTGGGAGGATCTATCTGATGTAAAACCACCATGGTAACTGTGCTGTTTGGTCAGAGAGATCTGACCTGTCTGTATGATGTGGTTGTTGTGTCAGTGTTGTGTCCAGACGTGGGTAGAGAATAGATTTTGACACATGGCCCATACTTTGATTGCAGAGCTGTGAGTTTCTATCGACAACAAAGCAGAGTCTATTCGGTGGGTGACTTTACTCGAGTGTATCTGTGCAGTTCTTGTGACAGAGACCACCATTATTGCCCGCCAGCACGGAGAGGTGGGACCGCAAGTTTTCAGCACCAGAGCTACAAAAAGATGAGTGAGCCTCTGGTCTGCTGGACATTCACCAACTATTGGTAGTGACTAATATCCCCGTAAAAATTCCCACCATTTTCTGGACATTGTGTAGTCAATATAGACAGGTGTGATGAGGCCACCCCAACAGCACAAACAGTAAATATCCTCCCAAAGAGATGACTACTCGAACTTTTTTTTTAATAAAACTAACTAGTCTAGTACTTAAATATGTACACTCTTGCATTTATTATGTAACATTCCATGCATTTTTTTTCATAAATTTTAAATCCTTCTTTTAAAACAAGTTCTGGTCACATAAAACTTGATCCAGAACCAATAAATGTAATATAATTATATCAAAAACTTTATACACGTGAGTTATTTCAGTGTATTTTAACACTTGTTAATCTTATTAGTCTTCTTAAATGTCTGTGGGTGTATTTATAACTAACACACCACATTACACATCATTACCCTAGACACTTTACGTAGCCACATTCATTAAGAAAAAAAAAAATTAAGTGTGAGGTCGTAGTGGTAGCAAGAAAGGCCTTCTGATAATTCTCAACTACATTTTATCTCAGGAGCCTTCACAGCTGGCCTCATACAAGTTACATTTAGTAATAACACCATCATACAATACCATCAACACCACTACATAAATTGGGGGCTCGTCCGGGATAATTAGCCCAACAGTAAAATTAGGATCTCCTGGTGGGAGAAATAAAAGTAGGGAAATAAATTGTAAAATTTCCTTTAAAATTAAAAGTGTCCCTGCAGATAAAAGTTGGTGAATCTTCACAGCCAGTAATAATTAATTAGTTAACTGGTTAGTTAGAATTAGTTAGACTATAGTCATATAGTAATTAGAAGTACTTAGTGTATTTACTGGTTAGAGATTTATCTTGTATATTATTATATTGTCCAAAAAGTATGGCAGAGCTAGCAAAGTTTAGATCAGCTGCTGTGCTCACTGCGAAGGAGATGGGGATGGATGGTCAAATTTTAATTCAATACGTAACGACTGAATGTGATAAATATATTGAACGGGAAGAAAGGAGATTAGAAAAAGAGGCTGAAAGAAAATTAGAGGCTGACAGGTTAGCTGAAGAAAAGAGATTACAAATTGAGGCTGATAGAGAAATTAAGAGGCTGCAGATTGAGGCAGAAGAAAAACGACAGCAAAGGGAGGCAGAAGATAAAAAGGCCGAAAGGGAGGCAGAAGATAAAAAGGCCGAAAGGGAGGCAGAAGATAAAAAGGCCGAAAGGGAAGCAGAAGATAGAAGGTTGCAGAGGGAGCATGAATTACGACTAAGGGAGCTGGAATTACAAGGCCCGGCTCCTGAAAATGGTGCCAGCCCTTTTGCCTCAGATGCTACGCCCAGTATGGGAGCCTCAAACTCAGCTATGGGGTTTCATTTAGACCATTTTGTTGAAAAAGACGATGACATAGAGGGGTACCTAGGACGTTTTGAGTTATTAGCTACTACATATGGGTTAGAGAGAGAGAGGTGGAGCTTAAAGCTATCACAGGGATTGAGGGGTACTTCTTACGAAGTATTTGCCAAAATGAACAGGGAAGACCAAGACAATTATGACATGTTAAAGCAGGCTTTGTTATTAAGGTACGAAAAGAATGGTGAATTTTATCGTAAGAAATTCAGAAATGCCAAACTGTTGTCTGGGGAGACATACCACCAATTTTCTGCCAGAATAGAAACCTATTTGGAGAAATGGACGGCTCTGGGGAAGACCCAAGATCTTAAAGAAATGATCATGATTGAGCAATTGAGAGAGTCCATGGCTCCAGACATGAGAAAATTTCTCATGGAACAGGGTGCAGAGAAAGTTGGGGGAAATTTTAAATGTTGCTGAGAGGTATCAGGCAGCTCAGGCAGAGGTAAGTGGTGCTAAGAAGAAGCACATAGACAATTTTAAAGCTCCACAGCAATTTAATAAATTTGATAATAGAGAGCAGGGAAATAAGGGTAGGACAAACTTTGAGCGGCAAAGAAATGACTATCGCGACAGAAACTCACAGTTCAATGACCAAAAGTTCAATGAAAGAAAACCGTTGAACCAAGGAAAAAGATGGTGCAAATGGTGCAAGAAGGATAACCATAACACCGAATTTTGTAGAAGGAAACCTTCAAACATTGCTGCAATGAAGTCGGGGACGCAAAGATTAAAGGTTAATCCTAAGGGGACAACAGGAACCTTATCACCCCCCAGTTTGTGAGGATGTTATTTGTAATGGGGTCACCATAAGGTGCCTTTATGATACAGGTTTGGATTATGATTCAGTTGTGAAGTCTAGCCTAGTGGACCCAAGTCAGTATACCACAGAAACAGTGGAAATACAAGGGGCGACTAAGGACATACCACTCATGACACTTCCCATCGCAAGGATAACGGTGAAAACTCGCTATGTGGAAGGAGAAATCAGAGCAGCAGTGATAGATGAACCAATCTACCCTCTGATATTGGGGTGTAGATACGTCTTCTTGGGGAATCCCGAGAAACCTGTGATCATGGCGACAGTGCAGACCAGGTCACAGAAGAAGGAGGAAGAAGGTGAACCTATAAATGCTCATCCAGAGGAGATGAGGAAGGCGCAGGCTGAGGATAGGACACTCCAGCCATGTTTTAAAAAATTACCCAAATGCCACACACCTCCGAGCAAGGGGGAATATTTCATGAAGAACAAACTCTTATACAGGAAGGCCGGAACTGGAACAAATGGTCACAACCAGCTGGTTCTTCCCATTTTCATATAGAGATAAAGTGATGGAACTCGGACATGCGATTCCCTTCAGTGGTCACATGGGGATCAGCGCCACCGGACAGCGTATAGCTTGTCATTACTTCTGGCCAGGGATAACGGAGGATATAAAAAGATATGTAAAATCCTGCCCAGAATGTCAAAGGGTAGCTCCAAAGCACTGGACTGCTCCTGCAACTCTAGGGGAAATGCCCATAGTGGGAACACCTTTTGAGAGGGTTGCAGTGGATATTGTAGGACCTCTCACTCGGACCAAGAGGAGGAACAGTTACATCCTTACTCTGGTGGACACTTGTTCTATGTGGGGAGAGGCGGTAGCCCTGCCATCAATTGATTCAAAACATGTAGCAGAGGCACTACTTACAATATTTACCCGATTAGGATTCCCGCATCAAATCTTGACGGATAATGGTTCTCAGTTCAAGGGGAAACTAACGGAAGAAGTTTTTAAGCTATTTCAAGCCAGGCACTTTCATTGTAGTCCGTACCATCCACAAGGGAACGGCCAAGTAGAGAGGTTCAATGGGACTCTCATTTCTATCCTGAGAAAGCTGGCACACGAAAAACCGGATCTGTGGGATCAATTCCTGCCCGCCGCATTGTTTGCGTACCGGAAGGTACCACATAGTTCAACCGGGATGGCTCCCGCAACTCTGCTATTTGGGAGGCCAATAAAAGGGCCTTTAGAAGCTCTATTAAGGACCTGGACAGATGAGAAGGCGGAAGAGACTGTTACCTCATCGTATCAATACGTGAACGAACTGACCACTCGTTTGAAAGCTGGATGGAAACTGGCAAATGATAATTTGAAACAAGCCAGGAAGAAACATGCAGCATACTTTAATAGGAAGGCAAAGGACAGGGAACTGGCAGTCGGAGAGAAGGTGCTGCTTCTACTACCGGGAAGCCAGAATAAATTACAAATTGGTTGGCAAGGTCCATATACGGTTCTAGAGAAGGTGTCTAGAACAAACTATAAAATTGACAAAAAGGGGAAGGAAAAAGTTTATCATGTAAACCTGTTAAAGAAGTATCTGGACAGACCACTCCAGGAAAGCACCCCCTTATTGACCTTGGCTATTGCAACCCAGATGCAAAAAGAACCACTCACCTAACATGAATACCCATTACATCCTTGTGAAACAGCAGCACAGGTAAAAGTCAGTAAGCACCTGACTAAAAACCAGAGGGAGAGAGTTCAACAGGTTCTGGAGGAACATACAGATGTATTAACAGATAAAACAGGCCATACAAATTTGCTACAGTATGACATGAAACTGGTAGACTCAAACCCAATCTGTATGAGAGCCTATTCTATTCCGTTCGCGAAGGAGAAGGCATTAAAGGAAGAAATAGATTATTTATTGAAGGAGGGGATTATTTCGCACAGTGAATCATCTTTTAGTTCTAGTGTCGTTTTGTTGAGGAAACCGTCTGGGGAACACAGACTGTGCATAGATTACAGGAAACTGAATGCTGTCACAGAAGGACAAGTGGATCCATTACCAGACACAAAACAGCTATTTGCCAGACTGAACAAGGCAAAATACTTTTCAAAGGTGGATCTTAGTAAAGGCTATTACCAGATCCCAGTGAAGCCTGAAGTGAGACCTTATTTGGCTTTTAGCACTTCGGATGGACATTATGAATTCAATATGCTACCATTCGGACTGAAAAATGCTCCGAGTGTGTTTTCAAGGATGATGCGAAAATTGTTGGACCTCCTGAATAACCCATGTATCACAAATTTCATGGATGATATTCTCGTCGCCACCGAGACCTTTGAAGAACACATTGAAGCTCTGGAGATGTTGTTTGATAGACTTCGGGAGGCGAACTTAACTGCTAGGCCAACAAAATGTTGTATTGGATGCAAAGAGTTGGAATTCTTGGGACACACTGTATATCAGGGTAATATGACCCCTGATCCTAAGAACTTGGAAAAACTGCAGAGAGCACCTAGGCCGCAAACAAAAAAAGACGTGCGATCATTTGTGTCGTTATGCGGATTTTATCAGAAATACATCAAGAATTTTAACGCTATTTGTGCTCCTCTGACTGATCTGACTCGCAAGGGACTTCCAGATAAAATTATTTGGACTGCACAATGTGAACTAGCGTTCCAAGAGTTAAAGGAAAAACTCACTAGCAAGCCTATTCTCAAACTGCCTGATTTGACACAGGACTTTGTCTTAAGAACCGATGCAAGTAATGTGGGACTCGGAGGGGCTTTGTTGCAAAGATCATCTTCACCTGATGGGGAACTGAAACCAGTCGCTTATGCAAGCCGTAAATTGAATAAGGCGGAACAAGGATACTCCACAAGCGAAAAAGAATGTTTAGCATTAATCTGGGCAATAAAGAAGTTTCAAATCTATCTATATGGTAGGACATTTGTGGTGGAGACGGATCATCAGCCTCTCGTGTTCTTGTCTCAGGCTAAGCATGAAAACGCAAGATTGCTGAGGTGGTCTTTATTGCTTCAACCTTATCAGTTCAGTATCCAATATATCCCAGGCAAATTGAATGTCGGTGCAGATTTCCTCAGTCGGCACCCCTGTGATCAAAATTAGAGTAGTGGCAGACGTGAGGAGTAATTTTACCTATGTGTATCGCTGGTTTTGGAACTTGCCATAGGCATGTTTTCAAGTGGGGAGATGTGTAGTGAAATTGACAGAGATACAACGGTAAAATACTCAAAAAGATAACATTTAAGGATAAAAACATAATGCGTAGGCTGCTGATGTACATGATCGCCTAGACCGCGGGTCATCACCCTCCATAAAATTGACTTGCTAGACAGGAGGGGAACGGCGGATCAAAAGAAAAAAAATATGACTGGAAAGGCTAAGGAGGCGCAGGGGGGGGGGGGGGATGGAGGAAAGTAAAAATTCACGTCCCCAAATTGACACGAGGTACGGAATTGGACGTTTTGCGATACCAAGCCTTGATTTGAATTCAGCGGCTAAAACGCAGATGTTAGGAATATTACAAAAATTTAAAAAGTAATTTTTCTTAATATTAATGTTAGGAATATAAAAATTAGCTGGCCGGATGGCCTATTCTGAGCAATGAAATAATATGATCTTAATTTTACAAACGGATAGATAATATTGAAGATAATGACAAAAGACAGTGTAGTTTACATCATCGACAGACTGCCTTGAATAAAAAGTGTCGTTATTTGCACACAAAACACGACCTTGGGGGACGCAGGTGTTCAAAGTTACTTATTATGGAGGAGAGGGTTTTTGAGCGGTAGCTGTGTCTAAATATAACTTTTTACGACAAAATTTTAAGGGGAGAGAAAGGTTGCTTCAAAAATCAAGCACATTTTTTTTAGAAACACAAGTAGAGACGGACAGACTAACAGATAACCATCCATACTTGACTGAAGCATGACTGAAATGACTTTAGTGTAGAAATTTGAAATTTAAAGTACAACTAGGCAGTGATTGGCCACAGACAATCATATCATTAGCGCTCAGACGCGAAAGTGGGGTCATTCTTCAATAATTGTTCAGTGTTAGACACAGATTTTAAAGTGTGGTGTTTTCCCATATGAAAGACAGTGAATAAATTTAGGGACGCCATACTATAGCCAGCAGCTCAGCTGAGTTTTGCTAGCAATTCTGTGTTATGTATTCATAATCTGGTAAGATTGAAATTATTTCTTTATATATTTTGAATATTGTTTCATGTTCGAGTGATTTGATACTGCCATATCAAAAATCTAGCCTTACAAACAAGTAGGGATTTGCTCTAGACCCCCCGCCCAAGTCAGGGTCTAGGGGACCAACAAGGTACATAAACTACAGCAAGGATTATGCAAGATAGATCAAGCGTTGAAACAGGTTACCTATCTTCTTTTAGGGCCGACAACTAATAAATATTTTTTCAGAATCTATGGTCTGGGAGGATCTGTCTGATGTAGGCCCACCATGGTAACTGTGCTGTTTGGTCAGAGAGATCTGACCTGTCTGTATGATGTGGTTGTTGTGTCAGTGTTGTGTCCAGACGTGGGTAGAGAATAGATTTTGACACATGGCCCATACTTTGATTGCAGAGCTGTGAGTTTCTATCGACAACAAAGCAGAGTCTATTCGGTGGGTGACTGTACTCGAGTGTATCTGTGCAGTTCTTGTGACAGAGACCACCATTATTGCCCGCCAGCACGGAGAGGTGGGACCGCAAGTTTTCAGCACCAGAGCTACAAAAAGATGAGTGAGCCTCTGGTCTGCTGGACATTCACCAACTATTGGTAGTGACTAATATCCCCGTAAAAATTCCCACCATTTTCTGGACATTGTGTAGTCAATATAGACAGGTGTGATGAGGCCACCCCAACAGCACAAACAGTAAATATCCTCCCAAAGAGATGACTACTCGAACTTTTTTTAATAAAACTAACTAGTCTAGTACTTAAATAGGTACGCTCTTGCATTTATTATGTAACATTCCATGCATTTTTTTTTTCATAAATTTTCAATCCTTCTTTTAAAACAAGTTCTGGTCACATAAAACTTGATCCAGAACCAATAAATGTAATATAATTATATCAAAAACTTTATACACGTGAGTTAGTTCAGTGTATTTTAACACTTGTTAATCTTATTAGTCTTCTTAAATGTCTGTGGGTGTATTTATAACTAACACACCACATTACACATCATTACCCTAGACACTTTACGTAGCCACATTCATTAAGAAAAAAAAAAAATTAAGTGTGAGGTCGTAGTGGTAGCAAGAAAGGCCTTCTGATAATTCTCAACTACATTTTATCTCAGGAGCCTTCACAGCTGGCCTCATACAAGTTACATGTAGTAATAACACCATCATACAATACCATCAATACCACTACAGTAGAGACATTTTTCAAAGAGAAGGACATTCCGCTTACTAACATTCTTGCTTGTGCAACAGATGGGGCACCATCAGTGATAGGTTGTTACCGCGGGTTTATCGCTTTCTTAAAAGAAGCTGTACCTGGTATATTTACAATACACTGTGTAATTCACAGACAGCATCTTGTCGCAAAGAATCTAAGTGATCGGCTTCACAAATCATTAAATACTGGTTTCACAGCGATTAACAAAATTAAGTCCCATGCTCTCAATTCTCGACTATTTCGAGAGCTTTGTACTGAGAATGATGAACAGTTTGAACGTTTGCTGATGCACACAGAAGTCAGGTGGCTCTCAAAAGGAAATTGTCTGAGACGCTTTTATGCACTTTTTGAAATTGTGGTAGAATTCTTCAAAGACTCGCATGCTTCGCTCAGTACAGAACTAACGAATATCAGACATGACATTGCATATTTGTAAGATTTATTCACAAAGTTTAACGAAATAAATCTACAACTGCCAGGAAATGATATTAATCTTATAAAAGTCAAATCTGTCGTCTCCACGTTTCTGGCCAAACTAACGCTCTTCAAACGTAATATTGGCCTTCGCGAGTTAATCCATTTCCCAGCCTCTTGGAAGAGAAAGACAAAATACCAGCGGATAATCTTCAAGTATATTGTGCACAACTAGATATGCTGCATAAAGACATATCTTAGGGTTCAGGATCTTCTTTTGATCACGATTCCAGACTGGATAAAATCCATTCCTGGACACGTGCAGTGAGGAACTAGGAAGGGTGGAAGAGGAACTGATATCGCTACAAAATAAAGTTGAGCTTAAGCCAATATTCAAGAAATCAGATCAAGACTTTTGGTTGCAGAAAGAAATCTCTGAACGCTACCCTGCAGTGTGGGGAAAGGTTAAGATGATCTGTATTGCCTTTCCAACATCGTATTTAGTAGAGCGTGGTTTCAGCGCGGTTGTCCAACTTCTTTCGAAGCAGAGAAACAGACTGCAGATTACTGAACGTGGGGATCTGAGACTCCTTCTAAGTAACTTTCAGCCTGATGTTGAGAAACTGATATCACTACACCAGGCACATCCATCTCACTGAAGTTAAAAATGAAGTAATTTTGTTACTAATTTACTTTCGCATACTGCTGTTGGTTTTACTGCATTAAGTAATTAGGTTTTTCTGTTTAAATTAAATTAATAAATAAGCGTATCTGTAGCTTTATATTAGAATGTGATAAATTGAGCAATTAGTTGTTACTGTATTAACAGTTGTTCTTATTTTTCACTCTTTACATTTATTTATGTACTGTGGGGAAATGCAGGGCGGCGCTGGGGACATGCCCTGGGAGCCAAGGGGGCGGTGACCCAAAAAAGTTTGGGAAACACTGGCTTAGGTGATCAGACGTACTCTGGAGCTGTAGCTACATTGTTCAACATCATTTTCCTTTTCGCGCCCGATGGAGCATGGAGCCACTGCTGCAGCCGGCCCCTTGCAGGAAGCATGCATAAAGCACTCACGTGCTCTTGCAGAGGTATTTTCTGTAGCAATTACGTTGCTCTAGAGTTTTAGTTCAGATTTCGAGGAAACCCTCGCGGCACTTTGACTTCTGAACTCACGTGACATAATTTCCTTTGTTCCCATACTGGTCTATTCAAATACACAAGATCACATTAACAGAATGCATGAGCCATGGAGACCTAATAAACGTATGCACTGAAGCCGGGCTAATAATAACCAACATTCTCTTCCAACACTGACAAAGCCATTTTAAAACATGGTGCAGGTGGAATCAGCCTTTGCTAGTTTAAACAACATCTGAAAGTCCTCTCAGTACAGCACAAACACCAAATTAAGATTATATGAGAGCTGTGTACTTTCTGTGCTTCTCTATGGTGCGGAATGGTGGAGAGTAACAGAGAAGGAAATGTCGAAATGGTCTTCTTTCTACACAATCGCCTAACGAAAATGCTCCTAATCTTTTGGCCGAATACCATCATCAATTAAGAACTGGTTATTCGGAGCAACCAAGAGGATATGCACACCATCGTAGCTGGCAGACGCTGAAATTGGGTTGACCACGTCTTTAGAAGAGACCCTGCTGACATCACAAGAACAGTCTACTTTGGACTCCTGAAGGAAAGAGAAAGAGAGGCAGACCGAAAACAACTTGGCGGAGAACTGTGGAGGCCGAGGTGCAAAGAATGAACCACAGCTGGGGCACTGCACGAAGGATAGCCGCCGACCGAGCAAAGTGGAAGCAGTTTGTTGCTGCCCTACAAGACGCAACCGGGCGTGATGTCCACTGACTGCTTTGACAGTCGGCGGCTATGGATCAAAGAAGAAGAAGAAGACAGTTGGAATAACTATGATCAAGCATCCTAGATTGATTACATATTAATAATACAAAATCAAAGAAAAAGCAGTAAGGATACCAGAGTCACCTCCATGTCAATGTGGATACTGACAACTGACGCGTTACAATTACCCAAACAACACCACAAATGAAAACATTGAGAAGGCAAAAACTGGCGCTCATCACAAATATGAAAAAATGTAGACGCCTGAAACTATCAGGAAAGACATATGCCAAGAAATGACAAAGATCTTTGAGACTGCCTAAATAAATTGGAAATTTAGACAACAAATGGAACATCTTCAGAACAACAATGATGCAGACACTGAACATGAAATGTGGGACAAAGAAAATAAGAGGACGCAAAAAGAAAAGAACAGCATGAAGGATTGATAAAGTCAAGAAAACAATACAGACCAAAAAGTAACTTTATAAAACCTGACTAAAATACAAGACACAAAACGATTGTATTGAGTACAGAACTGCAAGAAGAAGTGTCAAACGAGTAATCAAGAGAGCAAAAGAAGATTCATGGCTTGAATACGGTGAACAGCCAACAGCTATCTGCAACGAACGCCCAAGAGATTTTTGCGACACGTATCAGAGCAATGCGGGTAAGAGATGATAGCTTAAATCCCACTACAGTCATTAATGGTAGAAATGAAACACAATTATTTAATGAAAACAGAAGAAATACCAGATGGAAAGAATATATCCAAGAACTAAACAGAGTAATGAAGATGCTATTAAAAAAAAAGGCCGACGCGCAACGGAAGCTTATAACTAATGCTAGAAGGAATCAATTCATTGTATCGTCATTAGTCTATTTTAGCTATCAATGACAGTTTTAACATTCTTCTGTAAAACCACATCTCTGTGACCTCTAGTGCTTTTTCTATTTGTTTACTAATTGTCCATGACTCACTTCCCTATGTCAGGATTGGCTTTATTTGACACTGTGAACTCTCTTTCTTATTTCCATTAAAAAGAGTTGTTGCATCAAATACGGTTCATTTTAGGGAATACTGCCTTTGCCTGGGCTGTTCTTCTCTCATAACCTCACCCCCTCTAACTACCTTTAAACACAAGGAGATAACGTGTAAATAACGACCACAGACACCACTATACAGACAACATATAGGTACAGTAGTAAATCCAGTCTAAAATATATAGATATTTTATTTACACAATAAAACATTAAATGTCATCATACAGGACAGAAATAAATATCGTGCACTGTTGCACAGACCTGAAAAACAAAGAACCAATTAAGTAGATAGAAACATAAAACCCACAACCACATTCACTCAGTCAGTCACCCTGCTGGGGAAAAATAGAATGATTAGTGATTGTAACCACACTCTACCTGGTGGGGCCTCAACTTAAGCCTCCACTGTCTACTACTATATGATTTGCTACTGTCTCTGTCCTGCTGACTCTGCCTAAACGAATGTTTACACAGCTTCCAACTCGTTAGGCGATATGCGCCGCTAACTAAAACACTGGACTGCTACCTAGTAAACTTAGATTACAACTATGGCTCCGAGTCTATCCATCTAATGGATAATAAAAGACCCTACTGGTCCTGCATATTTTCTCCCTCCTTCTCTCCCTCTCTCTCCGCCTGGTCTCAGTGTCTCTCTAACCCTCGACGTCTGCTGATGTGGCGTCTCCGTTACGCCTCTTCTCTTGATAATGTTCAGAACCAGGAATGATATCCCTGTCTCCTGCTTCTGATTTCTGCACTGATGACTTGGTTTTCAAGCTCAAGGTACTTGACTCACTTGTAGAAGCTTCACAGCTACTGACCGATTTCTTACTTGCCCCGTTAACCCGCTCAAGGTTTAGGGACATACAGCTTTATTATGGCTGTATAAAACTTTAGACCAATTTCCCAGCCACGTGCTGTTGTTGGAGTGGTATAATGAGCTAAGAGCTCTGGATTAAAGACAAATCCTGTTCCCAGCTGAAGATTGTCTTCGCTACCGGGGAACATATGGTATTTCTTGCACCTTTTCCGATCTCTCGAGCTATATGCTCCTGAGATGAAAACTTGCTGTTGTAAAGGACCGAGGCTGGTTGCCCCTCCTACAGACCGTGAAAACTCGCTGTGGACCAACAAAGCAACAGCTATATAATACGTAAAAAGTTACACATCTCAAACACTAAACTCCGTTTATATCAATTATAGCTCCCCCCTCCCCTCCCGCTATGCACAACGATACAAATATTTATGCCCCATTTCGCCAATCTCCCAGGCAATCCCCTCTCTCCCCCGTTTCCAAAGTAAACATCGGCTGACTCAGATCTTTTGTTCTGCATGACTAGCCACGTGTCACAACAATTTTTCACTGTGGACAACCTGTCCGAAAATACTGGGGCTACTTTTTTCACTGACTCTTGGGGTACATTTATCAATACAAAATTAAATCCAGGCGGGCTGAAACCCGTCTCAGAAAACACTTCCCTTATCAAAATAAAATCTACATCTCTTGAAAATAAAAGGAAAATACCATAACAGAAATATAGATTACATCTCGTGTCTTCTAACTATACAACAATAAAATTGCACAATAAAAAACGTACGCCAAAATTATGCTAGCGTATTTAAACTGCAATTTAATTATAAACAATCGAGGCTACCAATGTATCCCCCTGTAGTTAAATACACGTCTTCCTTCACCATAATCTGGGTAACAATCCCGAATTAAAACTCAATACAATAACCGTGCCCACGTGCTTAAAATTAGTCTCTATTAGAAGCGAATTACAAGTACCACGCTAAATAGTTATGGCTTATCCAATAGATCAAATATCTCACTGAAGAGCAAGTGCCTATGACGTAGATTCTCACGGCTTAATATTCTTCGGACAAAAAGCGCCCACAATTAATTTCCTCTAGTATTTATTACAGACAACGAGGCCAGATACGTCATCGCTGGCGTTCCTCTCCGACCAATGAAAACCCTACAAACTTAAACAACCGTGCCTACGCCAATAGATTTGAAAACAACGCGCAGACCGCGTGTCCAAAAAAATTGCGTCACGTTACGCGACGACCGCGATTCTTTTTAACAAAGAAAATGAGATTCCCTGATCGCTATTATCTAGCGAAAAGAACTGGTGAAAAACGAACTGGTGAAAATCTAATCTTCTCCCCTGTAGTCTCTATTAAAAACGCAATTATTAGACCTACAGAAAAAGACCAAACTCGATATATTTCAAGGAGAAGAAACATGGCAAACACATATAGTTACAAAGGGAAGAAGACTGGTGCAAACTCAAATAAAAGAACGGAATCGGGCCTGTTGAAAAATAAAACCACAGTACTGCATCACAATCAGCATACCTCAAGTTGTTTATAGTATGTCCACCAACTGATTTCTGACATGTCCTATAGGGTTTTCATTATATTTTCACTGTACAGATTGAACAGATCCGGTAATAGCCCACATCCCTCACATTCTTTTTTTACCTGTTGAAACGTTCATTTTTGTCTGTTAAATTCTTAAAGCTGCTGTATTTTTGCTAGTACGTGTTATTCATCATTCTCAGGTCTTTAGCATCGACATTTTTGCTTCCATTTTGATAATGTCCTGTTGTTTCGCTTTGTCAAATGCGTAATTGTAGTCTATAAAAGGTAAAGAATCCCGTTACACGCCCATTGAGGCATATTGGGAATATGGTGTTAGGCCCATATTTTCTTGACCATCGGCACACTAGGGGTGATGTGGTCAGCATCACGCCGGCCGCCTTAACCTTCCCAGAGTTGCTCTGGTACCCAATTGGGGCTGTGTCGACCCAGGAGCCGTTTGCGGCCTAAAAAAAATCCCACCTCATCTGGGGATCGAACCATAGACCACTGAGCTAGGAAGCCAGTGCACTAACCACTATGCTACCGCGGCTCTATAAAGCAGAAGTATAAATCTATTTTTACATTTATAACTTTTTCTGTTAATGTTCTTATAAAACGATAAGTAACCCGCCAAAATATGACGGGAAATAATTACGTTGTGTGTTTGTGTTCTACAGCATGTCCTGATGGCGGCACTAAGTCTCCTGTGATCATTGAATTATAGCAATAGATTTCCACGAGTGAGATGGTAGAATGTGATTAAGAGGCTGTCTCTGAGATCGGGAAAATCTTCTCTCTCTCACCTATCTTCTACGACAGTTTTAGAGGAGTCAGACAGTCTAAACACACATATATAAACATATAATATGTCTCTAACCATTCACGTGCACGCACAAACAAGTGACGACAGGTAGACACACAGACGTGGGAAACTATAACAAATGATTTTACAAATATTCTAGAACGAGCTGACCAACACGCTGATTAATTTATTGTTAAGTTTATTTATCATTTGTAAACTTACGTCACAACATATAAAATTACATCAAAAAGGCATATACACAAAGTCATAAGCAAATCAAGGAATGCTACAAGAACTGGTAGACCCACAGTGATGATCTTCCCTCGATGGATAGCCCACAGTCCCGTTAGAAGGAAGTGATAGCCCCAAAGAGTCACAGATACGTATGATTGAGTCTAAGAGTTTTTCCCCTTCAAGGTATGAACAGACCTGATACTATAATCTAGTTTAAGGGAAAATATTGTTAGCAAAACAAACTTGCATGAAGAAAGTTATGACAGCAAATAGGTGCCAAAATACAACGGTAAAATAACACTCAGACCTGCGTACACTCTTATTCATTCAGCCGTGGCCACGTGTACACATTTATACTTACAGCTTTAATCGCTGCCTCTGGGAACATAATAAATTCTAGGACCTCCACACAGACCCGTAAATGCAGTCTCGACCAAGAAATCCCCAGTTCCAAAAAGACGTACTGAATTCTCTGTCTCAGGGAACGATTCCTTGGGTGTTCTTAGTTTTCGGATGTCTGCTAAGTCACATAAAATTTGTCCAGGCACGAAAGTTAGCAGAGCACAATGTCACTAGCTTTGGTTTCTAGAATTAAGGAATGTCAGATCGGTGTCTACTTTCAGGAAGGTACTATATTTGGTCACCACAATACTAGTCAAAAACTCTGTCGGAATGTTACTGATATTTTGCTTGCCACAACGGGCTGAACTGTACTGAAGTGTTATTCTGGAAGAATTAATTCTGGCGCGAAGGCCTCTTACTTCATTTAACTGTTAAAGTTCAGGTAATGAAAGTGATTAGTTTCTTCACAAATAATGTTCACGTACTAGAACGCTGGCAAAGTTGGGTACCACAGTTGCACTATATAATAATGGAAAGAACACATATCAAATAATTTACATATATGTACTCAATATAACTTACATTTTTAAACTGCAAGCGTACCGCTTGACTTATCATTTAAATTCCCGTGACGTAAGTTATATTTAAAAATCAGCAATCCTCATGAATTTATACGTTAGTTTATAAAATTTATTCTCGTCTGATTATTTAGCAGTAAAATTAAATTCATTATAGCTACATTGTTGTTTTAAGCTAGAAATTATAATTTATTCTGCTTTCCACTGAAACACGTCGCTAGAAAATAATATAGACTATATAAATTTGGCACTCTGCACAAAATCTAACTAGTGAAATATGAAAATAAGCGACTTAACAATTTAAACACTTCACAAAATACTAGAATATAATATATAATATTTTACCTCCCACAGAACTACAGGTAATCGCACAACTTAAGAATTATATGCTTATATTTATGGAAGTCTAGAAGTTCGACAAATTGTCGAAACAAACTGAGAAACTTCGCTATACAGCTTTTTCTCTTAGCACGAAACGTCCTGTCTACTGCGAATTTAGGAGCGAGAATGAAAATCTAGTTACAAACGCTGGTTATATCTATTACCAGGCAAAGAGGTAAACGTTTATTTCGCCAAACCGAAATAATCCCCCTTTCCGTCTATATCACTTACGTAACTAGAAGAGGCTGTCGTAAACTGCCACTTACTGACCGAGAGGGCGCGTGTCAGTTGCGAATCTCAGACAACTTGTCTGCAATGCAGGGGCAGTTTTTGCACCTACGTTTAACAAACTGACCGAGAAACGTGCGTGTCAATTACAAAGGTAGACAACTTGTCTGAAATGCAGGGGCAGTTTTCACACTTCAAGCTGACCATGGCCCACCATGAGTGTTGTGGCGGGTGAAAATGCAGACAAATTTGTCGCCTATATGTCTGGCGAAAACGAATATACACGGTGTATTTCGTCAATCTCACGCCAAATCGTCTGGTCCTACGTCTGAGTATGAACCATAATCGCACCTCTCGTCAAACTGCGCGAATGACATCTACGTAATCAAGTTACTCGTTTCGTCAGCAATGAAATGCGTTTCTAAATGAGAAACGAAACTAGCGAAAGTGAGAATGGCAAAATAGTAATGTATTATAGTCGCAAACGAACGAATGCGAAAAAAAAAACACAGGAAAAAGGTAAAGAGCGACAATAATTAGAGAACTTGGGTGGAAGAAAATGAGAGGAAAATATAGAAAATTCAATGAACATAACTCTCCGTGACAGTTTGTTCGCTTGTGTATAAACGAAAACAGCACAAACGGAATGTCACGAGTAAAATAATTTGGTGGTCTATTTTCACACTCACCAGTTATTGACGTCATACGCAGATTTTGTTCACAAGTTTTTTTGCTTTTTTAAAAAATGCTCATATCTTCTAAGGTGTCTGGAAAATGTAGGTTGTAATAGTGAAATAATTAAGGGCATAAGAAATTTTTTTTAATGTATATAATAAATATCTGATTCCACAATGCAGAATTTAAGTATTTCGCACCTGAAGAAACTGGAAGTAAGGAGAGAAATCGTGAGTATGGAAAATGTGAGGTATGAAAAAGTGTTGACAATAAAAACGGAAGATAAAGTACACAAATTCTGCGCGGAGATTTTATTTTTTAATCAACACCCAGAAGAAGCTATCCTCGTGCTGAAATCGCGCACGCCTGAAGCTAGCGCCTGCCGGGAAGATTTAAGACTTGTTGGTTTTAAGATCAAGAGAGTTTTTTTTTTAATGCTTTAAAAACTCCACATGGCATACACGATAGCGCCAAGTACTGTGGGAGTCTTACATTTGAACTTATCCTCCAGACAGATATCTTCTTCTTCTTCTTCTTCTGCGTTCGTCCTGAACAGGACATTTGTTACGTTGTGTCGCCGTTTACAGCAAAGTTGCGATATTTGCGCCTTTCGGACCGACACATCCGGTTTCAGCATGACATTTTTGGGACCGGGTTAGCCTTCCCTCTTCGATCCCTACTCACTCAGCCAGACTGCAGTGATGCAGCCTGTTTCCAGGACCACCACTTGTAGGTGGAGTAGGGTCTTGGTCAGCTCTGTTTCGCTGACCCTGACGCAAGCAGTAAAACTATGAGTCGCTGACTGCATTTATCACTGTTGCTGCGTCTTCGGTCCCCCAGACAGATATAAGATTGGAGGTGAAGTTACCCAGCATTGTTAGAAACACATTTATCACTATATGATATACCGCATGTGCAATCAATTTTTTTTTTTAATGTAAAAATTTAAAGTAATGTTATGTTTATCCATCAGAACGAATAAGGCAAGAACAGCCTTCTTTAGCCTAAATAACATCTGGAAGTCCTCCCAATACAGCACAAGCACAAAATTAAGATTATACCAGAGTTGCGTGCTTTCTGTGCTTCTCTATGGTGCGGAATGCTGGAGAGTCACAGAGAAAGAAATGTCAAAATTGTCCTCTTTTCACACAACATGCCTAAGAAAAATTCACCGAATCTTTTGGCCGAATACCATCACCAACCAAGATCTGCTTACTCGTAGCAAGCAAGAGGACATGCATACCATCATAGCTAGCAGACGCTGGAGCTGGGTTGGTCATGTCCTCAGAAGAGACCCCGATGCCATCACAAGAACAGCTATGCTTTGGACCCCTGAAGGAAAGCGAAAGAGAGGCCGACCAAAAACAACTTGGCGGAGGACTGTGGAGGCTGAGATGCAAAGAATGAACCAGAGTTGGGGCACTGTACGAAGGATGGCCACCGACCGTGCAAAGTGGAATCAATTTGTTGTTGCCCTACAAGACGCCACTAGGCGTGATGGCCACTGACTGCTTTGACGGTCGGTGGTTAAGGATCGAAGAAGAAGAAGAAGATGTTTATCCAGTCATATTTTATGGCTATTCTGTTTGAGACATTCTTTTTCCTTCTTCTTCTTCCTCTTTTTCATCTTCGTACACTCTGAGACGACTACTTGAACATTTTCAAAGAAAGCAGTGTTAAGCTTGAGGCTATTTGTATCTCCGTAGAGTTTTTCCAGGAATGGTACTGGTGATGGCTTTAATACAGGGGACAGTGACCACCAGTAGAATAGCGTTGACCAATTCGTGGCGGGGGATCTGGCACTCTCGTAACTTGGCGGTACAGTCAAGGATTAGCATCACGCTGCTTACTTTTTCTTCTTGACGTCATCATCAAGTGAAGTACGTTGCACTGATTCGTTAGGCATGTGGCCCAGTGCATCCGATTTCAACGGGCATTTATGTCAGGTAACTTTCCTTAGCCTTAGACTGTGCCCAGCCTATCTGCAAGGCAGAAGTGTTGTGTCTCTATTTATCTGGTCCCTACATATGCTAGGATTTTTTTTTAAATTTTCGAGAGTTATAGTTCTTAATTAGGGCTCGTTCCCCCCCATATGACATGACGCAATGAGGGGGAGAGGGTCCTAAATTGTGTGACAAAGTGTGACGATTGGTGAAGAAATGTGACATCACACAATAAATACGAGTTGAGGATCGTATTGTTCATAAATGATGTCGGAACAAAATAGATTTTGTAACCTCCATCCTCATAGTTGTTAAGGTGGAATTTCAGTTGTAGTAGAGTTGGTGGCATAACGCGAATGGTTTAGGTTCTGACATATAACGATTAAACAAGTACAAACGGTCCACCCTTAACATAGGTAAAATTCAGTCAGCAACGTCAAGATACAATTGAAGGCCATTTCATCACATGTATTAACATTCTCCATATTCGTGTAAATGCAAAGTATATTGGTGCGTAGAATACAATTCTTCGTCCGTCAAAAGTCAACAGGCATAGCATGCATTTATAAGTTTGCCCGTTTCAACTTTATATCAGTCCACGTTTTGACTTGATCGAAGTCCTACGGCAGGTTAAACATTTTGAAGACATCTTCGTCTTGATTTATAATACTCGATTGCACGACTTACTTGAGAAGCTGCAAATCGTAATGGCCAAATAATATAGTGGCGACCAGTCTCAAACAAATAGCCACGGCATTAATATCTTGAAAAAATCTCCACTGCTTGGGAGTATAAAATAAGTACGTCCTCTCACTTCAACGAATACTTGAGAAAGGCCCAGAAATATAACGGTTGACCTTCACCAGCAGACGACGCTTACGTCACATAGTTAAAATTACGTCATATTGTTACCAAAAACTGCGGCGTTCAATAATAGTGTTTTATAGTACAAAATAATTATAGTACAAAATTGTATCGGCTACTGCCGTTCCTTTTGATCTACCAGCTGTGTGGAGAGGGGGAACATGCTGCATGGGCAACAGCTTGATCTCCATATAACTGTGCCCAAGCTCGCGCCCTGGAGAGGACACTCCAGTACGCCGCATCCTCGGCATCTCGTGGAAAGATAAAGTGACAAATGTCGAGGTGTTGTCACGTGCTGGCCTTCAAAGTATGTACACGCTGCTTAGACAGCGCAGACTTCGCTGGCTTGGCCATGTTCGCCGCATGGAAGATGGTCGCATCCCAAAAGATATCTTCTACGGACAATTAGCAGATGGCAAGAGAACAGTTGGGCGACCACAGCTGAGGTTCAAAGATGTGTGCAAGAGAGATATGAGGGCACTGGACATGGATCCAGCAACATGGGAGGATGAAGCTGCCGATCGCACTAAGTGGCGATGCTATTTACGACACCACCTCAGATTGGGCGAAGAGAGGCTCACACAAGAAGCAGAGGTGAGGAGAAAACGTCGAAAGGAGCACCAGGAAAATAAACAGCTGAGGGCTGGCACCTCAGGGGCGCATTCCCATAGTCAGTTATGACTAGTTATTATTATTATTATAGTACAAAAATATTGTTAATGCATACAGCAGTACCGTATCTCTGAAGATAAAGGCATACGCCTGTGTGCAAATGCATTACGCAACAATAGTCTACTTGTATTCGCGTGAGTTGACAACGCCCTGGTGGATGACTTTTATTAGTATTATAATCGCAGCTGGAACATCGGATAATTGTCATAACCTTTTACGGATTTAAATAGATTTTCTTATTAACAATTTTTGTTTTTAATATAATGAAATGTAATACAGACTTGAAACAACAAAATGTAGACTAAGTGCACTAAAATCTGAGTAAAATTAGATTTTAAAAAATAAAACAATATCATGTTATCGCCATCCCGACAACAGTCCAATGAGATCAAAGACACAAAATGTGAAAGATAGTAGTCAGGCTCGTGTGATCGTTTACAATTGTGTGTGGTGTGTATGTCGGGGGAGAGATACAAATGCATTTAATTGGGTAGAGAAAAGGTTGGTCTCTGCCTCGTGCTAGGACGCAGCACAAGAAAGGGAAGATCTCTGTAAAAGCTTGATTAATTAAACACTGTTAAATTATTTTTTATCTGCACTAGTTTACCAATATACATTCTACTACATTTCCTTGTCAGTATTACAACAAAATTGGAAAAGTGTGGGGGGGGAATGAGAGAAGGGGAAGAGATATGTGACGCCACATAATAGGGGGTCTGGGTTTTTGTGGTGAAATGTAACAAATGGGGGAGAGGGGGTTAAACATTGGTCTAAATTGCGTGACGTCATTTGTTGATGACATCTTAGAGTTAAGAGATATTTCTAACGATAATATTAGATTATTGTTAGGGCTGGGACTTTAACGATTAATGAATCGATTAATCGGTTAAAATTGTTTTAATCAATCAAATGATAAAAACACATTTCTATCGATTATTCCATTTTTAAGAGCACTCGCACGCACGAACGCACGCACCCACACACACACGCACGCACACACACACACACACATATATATATATATAGGACAATTATATATATATATATATATATATATATATATATATATATATATACACACACACACCCAAGGTATATATATATATATATCCCATCCCATTCCATCCCAACTAACATAATTACCAATGTATGTTACGTCAATCAGTCTCACTCAAAATAGTAACTCGCGCCAAAAAAAAAAAGTGCGCAACGCACGATGTGCAACTTGTGCGACGTGGGTGTTATATAAAACAGATACTTTGGTTTTATTATTTTTTTTTAATTCTTTCACGAAATTAGTAGCGCTCGACAAAGAAAAAGTGTGTAAAAATTGGTGTCCATGAGCCCTCACCCGATATACAAATCATGAAAACTTGAAAGTTTTTGTTAAAACCACTTATTATCAGGGAACACTCTTTGAAAACAATCCACACACTTTCACACGACATGTTGTCATCTAAGAACTTTTAAGTTGAATCTAAAATAACATAATTCTCGCCGTGTGTACGTTGGTCACAGCTGAGGAATGCAACAGTATTTAAAAATTGTATTGTTTCCATTATATATACTCTCCCGAAAATAGTTACAATCAACAAAGAAAAACGTTCAAATGACTGTGTTCATGAACAGTTTGATTACACTGTATAATGGAAAGAAACCAAAAACACTCTAAGAATGTACTTCTGTCTACTCATCCGGGAACAGAAACAGCACACTATAATTAATAACCCGTCACGTTTGATTGGTTATTGCTAGTATATATATATATATATATATATATATATATATATATATATATATATATATATATATATATATATATATATATATATATATATATATATATAATGTTCCAGTATTCTCTGTTACGTATATTCAGAGTTGCTATTCACAACTTTTCACCCACTCGGAAAACGACTTTCTTACTGTGATGGGGCCATAAAAACACCCCAGAGGCCCCCTCAAGTTCATGTCGTATTTATGTGTTTAACGCCCATGTATTTTCGATGTGCGCGCTCCAACGAGTACGCCAGCCCACGTGACTGCGCGAAGGCCACAATAACGCCCCAGCCCACGTGACTGCGTGAGCACTCATCGCTGGCGCTGACGCAGGAGAAGCGGTCAGTTTGGTGAGATTCGCAGTAGATGCAAGATGTGAGAGGACACCCAGAGTCAGGAGTTTGCACGCGGCATGGAGGCAAGTGACATTATAATTTTAAGCAGATTAGCATTAGTGTTCGGTAGCTTTAGAATTACAGCATATTCAGCGTGAGTCTGCTCTAATGGTTGAGAAAATAGATATCTGTTTCCTAAAGAGATTTCTTCCAAGACATTTGTCACAGAGTGCTCGAAGGTTTTGTCTAGATTATGTTTAAATTCCTTACTTTTCTATTCCCTCACATATGCTGTCTGTTTTCTCTACAAAATATTTGCACCTGCGATCTGTTCTTTAGCTGTTTTTCAAGTCTTCACTAATAGTCCTGTCATACGATCCCAAATTCTATCTTCTTCTACAAAGGCACTTAAAAGCATTTCTTTAAGGACGTCTATACGATTTATTCGCTTAGTCGAAACAACAGTGGTTCTCAGAGTATCATATGTCCGTGTTCAGTGGTCAACTGGAGACCACCCGATAAATCTTCCGGCATGGCTGAACGAGAGACAGGAGATAATTAACTCTTGGCGTAGGAATCAGGAAATGTTTTAACTTCATGCGAACAAATGCTGAGTTTTAAGATGACTTGCTGATTAACCGTTGGAAGACAACGCACGCTTATAAGTTATAGAAGAGAAGCCTCATAATACCTCATATCTACAGTATATGTGATTGAGAGTAAACGCTACTAAAGTTCTATTTCTTAAGTCCTGAGCGCCCAGTTGCAGAATCTTAGCCAGTTTCTGGATTTTGATTGCTGTAAATTGTTGCGAGTAAACCGCCTAGTTGCTTTATGCTACAGAGAGAACTAGTGCTTACGTCTCAAACCTAGCGGTGATATCACTAGTCAGCAACCCTGAGCAGTCTACAGCATATGAGCAGTCTACAGCTTTAAGCAGTCAACATCTCGTCAGCGCCTGAACATCATAACGCAACTTCACAACCAGGTTAACAAAAAGCCTAGTCATCTCTTGGACTGTAGCTCAACTGAATCACATTATCCAGTTGGTAACTCCTACCTACTGAGACGCCCAGGAGAAGTCCCAGCAGATAAGTCTACGTAAAGCCCAGACCAAAATCAGAATTCACTTATCCAAGAAATAGCCATAGGAATAAACTTTCGTCAGTGAGGAAAATAGCCTCTTATTCTTATCTGAACCAAAGACACTGACAGTTCTAAATTTCCTAGTATTTCTTTTTTTCAAAGTATATTTCAACATTGATTTTATTTTCTACTGTAATTAAAGTAATTATGTACATTCTGTAACTCACCATCATTCTGAGTTTGACTTAGTAGATTGTATGTTCTGTTCAGAAAAACATTCTCAACCCTCCATGTATTACTTGTTACTATTAGTTCATCTTCAAAAAGATTTGAGTAAGAAAGAGTTAGTCGTCGCCAGAAAAATACAAGAGTTGGTAGTCTAAAAGGTGAGAGAATCACTGACACCAACCTGTGCCCTTCTGTTAACTCTTTCCCTCAACACTAGCTCACATCTGTGAAAACTAGTGTCTAAAGGTCTATGTGCTTCCTACACATCTTCCTTTACATACTTACATCATCCATCATAAAGTAAAACTCTTTATGCGACAATTGGGTTCTCATTCTCCGACAATTGGAGTGTACCATCAACTATATCTGCGAAAAATTGGAGGCTCAGTCCGGAATCTTACCTTTGGTGACCTATCTGCAGAAGAATTGTTGAATCTTTAACTAGTAGTCTATCAATACCTTGGAGTAGAATCTGTTGTATATCCCTAGACAACGAATCTTCGTATATTTTCTGAACAGAATTGTGGAATTACACAGTAGAATAAGGAAAGTGAAATCTGAATGGTCCTGGAATTAATTAATTAATTAATTAAGTTACTTAGATTAATTAAGCTCATTAAGTTAATTAGTGGCTTAAGATAACTAAGTGTACAAGTTGATGATTGTGTGTGAAAGACTGGCTGAAATTGTAATACCTTACTTCAGAAGAAATAAGAGTATACACAGGGTTAAAAATAAATAAATTATACTTGAGTCTGGCTCAAGTTAATAATATCTTAATTCAGTAGAAATAAGTATATTATTAAACTATCAATTATACTAGTCTCCTGAAAAGGGATACATTACGTCAGTAGACTTAATAGTATTACCTCGAGCCTCAGTAAATTGATTAGTGGTTATTATTACAATACTTCATAGAATTATTAGTAATAATCGGAAGCAAATGTAGCGTCTGTCTAAAGTTAATAATACCTTAATTCAGCAGAAATAAGTATTATTAAAATATCAATTATACTAGCATCTGTAAAGGGATACATTACGTCAGTAGACTTAATAGTATTACCTCGAGCTTCTGTAAATTGATCAGTGGTTTATGATTACAATACTTCATAGAATTATTAGTAATAACTGGAAACTAGTGCAGCGTATACTGAGAGATTGAACTACCTACCCAGCGATCTAAAATGAACGCAGTAGCGGAACTAAGAGCTCAATTTTTCCAATATCTGATAGATCACAAAGTGAACGATTCCATAAAAATTATAAGATGTCTAGATACATGGATAAGTGACTCTTATTTGGAAGGCGAGGAAAGCGGTTACTCGAGAAAGTTAATTGCGAAACATGTCTTAGAACAGGCAGAACTTTTCACGAGAACAGAGATGGAAATGATAGAGAGTGATGAAAAATGGACTCGCGAATGGAACGAGAAGGAGGCTAAATGGAAAGAAGAGGCCATAAGCAGTGAAGCATCATATGATAGGGAACAGCTGTAAGCTCAACCCTACATTAAGTTGAAGACGCCGCCACTGGAAACTCAAAACTCGCCAGGAGATTTGAAACCCATGGTTAGTCATGAGGCCACGGAATCCCACAGCCCCACTCCCAGGTCAGAAGAACCATTACTTCAGAAGGAAGCACCCTCTGCTCCACAGGAAGCGCAACTTAGTACTAAGAGCCCATGTTCAGGCAAAGCAGAGAGGCGCACATCGAACTCGATAAGTCATGACCCCTTTGTGAAGGTACCTACGCACATAAACACTGGTAGTATGAGGAAAAGTACACTCTCGTCAGGAACACGTCAGAAAAGGAATTTCCCAGACACCCCGAACATCTATAATGAGCCACAACATGCCTTTGCTCAATCTCAGAAAGCACACAAAGACCGATTTCATAACCACAACAAAAGCGCTCAGGACTACAAAAACACTAGAAACCGGAGGAATGGAGATTGTAAAGAATTGTCTAAGCAGACAGAAAATTTCAGTAACGGCCCCATCCCGCAATTAATGTCACCTGGGCAACAAAAGGACAGAGAGCTTAATAGTAGCCCAGAGGAACCTCTCATTGTTGACACTTACGGAGTGAACGACAAGGGAAGTTACATAGTTCTAGGAGAACTAAAACAGCCTTTGAAGGTACACGCGGAACCACGCAAAGGTCTGATAAAACATGTGACTCATAGAGACACAATGGGCTCTTTAATTAGAGTCGTAGACCAGGTTCAGGAGGAAACTTTTTTACCTGTGACTTTATCCACTGGAATGTTGGAAAAGTATAAACCGGCAGAACTTTGCCATATCACTGGGTTTAACCCAGAACCAAATCCCCCACTCCTTCTCTGTGAGAGAGAAGCGAATATGACACTCAGCGAACGTAGTTCACAGGCGCCAGGTGGACAAAGTCCCTTCTGTGAAAACATCATGCAAACGGAAATTTTAGCACCCTTACTAAACAATGGACCAGAGGAACATAAAAACACGGGGGAAAATATCGTCATCGACAGAAACAATGGAACGCGCGTTGTCAGCTCGAAGCCTGACCCTTTCATGCCTCAGTGCACGGATGAAAATGAGAGAGTTCATACTTCTGCTGAGAAGCCATTCTATAACAGTTTCCCTATTCTCAAAGAGACGATTAGTTTTACAGAAGGAGATGCATATTTTCAAATTAGAGGAGATACGCCAGGGTCATTGAAAGATCCAAACAAAATTTTGCTTGAGAAAATCACAACAGTGATAGGAAAAGCCCAGGTTGAAAACCATTCAGCAAAGACTGGGGTACAAGATACGCCTGTGGTTGAGAAAAGAATGGATAATGGGAATAACCAGCGAATAGACAGAAAGTTGAATGGAGGGAATGACTCTCGCATTAAACCACCTGTGAGCACAGCTATAAAGTTGATTCTCACCCACCAAAAACTGCCTCGTTCATACCTGAACGCCAGTGACACTCAATCTTGGTGTGATTTATCAATGAACAAGTTATCTGAAAACTTGGGAGGTTTAGGAAACTTAACTCTTGTTAGATTGAACCCACGTAGCCCATGGGAATCTTTCAATCCAGAAAGAAAGAACGGGAACATTAACCGTCTAAGCAGGTCGAATGTAGGAGCGGAGTTAAGGAGATACCTGAGAATGTCCTATGCCTCATGGGAGAAACACCGTCTAAGGTCTCATTGTTACCGTGACAAAGGATGTTTTGCACGCCCATTCAAGCGGGCCACGGAACAATGGCAGACAATGCGCGGCGAACGGACAACAGATAGTGGACGCGCAGAATTAGTTCATACTAAACGTCTTTTGTATGAAGAGGTGAATCAGTACAGCATTTTGGCCGGACGAACGGGCCCAGAACGAATTACGAAAGTTAGCTTATTGAGAACTCAGAACAGGGATTCTCAAAATGTAGAGCCATGGCCAAGTGGAGCGTTAGCAAGCGGGCAAAGGTCGAGAGAATTGAAAAGTTGGGTGACAGAAGCAATTTATAATTTAGACAAAGACCTTCTCTCTTTGAATAGTTTGCAACTATTTTAAATTGGGGAGTATCTGTCACAGAGTTCTCGAAGGTTTTGTCTAGATTATGTTTAAATTCCTTACTTTTCTATTTCCTCACAAATGCTGTCTGTTTTCTCTACAAAATATTTGCACCTGCGATCTGTTCTTTAGCTGTTTTTCAAGTCTTCACTAATAGTCCTGTCATACGATCCCAAATTCTATCTTCTTCTACAAAGGCACTTAAAAGCATTTCTTTAAGGACGTCTATACGATTTATTCGCTTAGTCGAAACAACAGTGGTTCTCAGAGTATCATATTTCCGTGTTCAGTGGTCAACTGGAGACCGCCCGATAAATCTTCCGGCATGGCTGAACGAGAGACAGGAGATAATTAACTCTTGGCGTGGGAATCAGGAAATGTTTTAACTTCATGCGAACAAATGCTGAGTTTTAAGATGACTTGCTGATTAACCGTTGGAAGACAACGCACGCTTATAAGTTATAGAAGAGAAGCCTCATAATACCTCATATCTACAGTATATGTGATTGAGAGTAAACGCTACTAAAGTTCTATTTCTTAAGTCCTGAGCGCCCAGTTGCAGAATCTTAGCCAGTTTCTGGATTTTGATTGCTGTAAATTGTTGCGAGTAAACCGCCTAGTTGCTTTATGCTACAGAGAGAACTAGTGCTTACGTCTCAAACCTAGCGGTGATATCACTAGTCAGCAACCCTGAGCAGTCTACAGCATATGAGCAGTCTACAGCTTTAAGCAGTCAACACCTCGTCAGCGCCTGAACATCATAACGCAACTTCACAACCAGGTTAACAAAAAGCCTAGTGATCTCTTGGACTGTAGCTCAACTGAATCACATTATCCAGTTGGTAACTCCTACCTACTGAGACGCCCAGGAGAAGTCCCAGCAGATAAGTCTACGTAAAGCCCAGACCAAAATCAGAATTCACTTATCCAAGAAATAGCCATAGGAATAAACTTTCGTCAGTGAGGAAAATAGCCTCTTATTCTTATCTGAACCAAAGACACTGACAGTTCTAAATTTCCTAGTATTTCTTTTTTTCAAAGTATATTTCAACATTGATTTTATTTTCTACTGTAATTAAAGTAATTATGTACATTCTGTAACTCACCATCATTCTGAGTTTGACTTAGTAGATTGTATGTTCTGTTCAGAAAAACATTCTCAACCCTCCTTGTATTACTTGTTACTATTAGTTCATCTTCAAAAAGATTTGAGTAAGAAAGAGTTAGTCGTCGCCAGAAAAATACAAGAGTTGGTAGTCTAAAAGGTGAGAGAATCACTGACACCAACCTGTGCCCTTCTGTTAACTCTTTCCCTCAACACTAGCTCACATCTGTGAAAACTAGTGTCTAAAGGTCTATGTGCTTCCTACACATCTTCCTTTACATACTTACATCATCCATCATAAAGTAAAACTCTTTATGCGACAATTGGGTTCTCATTCTCCGACAATTGGAGTGTACCATCAACTATATCTGCGAAAAATTGGAGGCTCAGTCCGGAATCTTTAAGAGTATACACAGGGTTAAAAATAAATAAATTATACTTGAGTCTGGCTCAAGTTAATAATATCTTAATTCAGTAGAAATAAGTATATTATTAAACTATCAATTATACTAGTCTCCTGAAAAGGGATACATTACGTCAGTAGACTTAATAGTATTACCTCGAGCCTCAGTAAATTGATTAGTGGTTATTATTACAATACTTCATAGAATTATTAGTAATAATCGGAAGCAAATGTAGCGTCTGTCTAAAGTTAATAATACCTTAATTCAGCAGAAATAAGTATTATTAAAATATCAATTATACTAGCATCTGTAAAGGGATACATTACGTCAGTAGACTTAATAGTATTACCTCGAGCTTCTGTAAATTGATCAGTGGTTTATGATTACAATACTTCATAGAATTATTAGTAATAACTGGAAACTAGTGCAGCGTATACTGAGAGATTGAACTACCTACCCAGCGATCTAAAATGAACGCAGTAGCGGAACTAAGAGCTCAATTTTTCCAATATCTGATAGATCACAAAGTGAACGATTCCATAAAAATTATAAGATGTCTAGATACATGGATAAGTGACTCTTATTTGGAAGGCGAGGAAAGCGGTTACTCGAGAAAGTTAATTGCGAAACATGTCTTAGAACAGGCAGAACTTTTCACGAGAACAGAGATGGAAATGATAGAGAGTGATGAAAAATGGACTCGCGAATGGAACGAGAAGGAGGCTAAATGGAAAGAAGAGGCCATAAGCAGTGAAGCAGCATATGATAGGGAACAGCTGGAAGCTCAACCCTACCTTAAGTTGAAGACGCCGCCACTGGAAACTCAAAACTCGCCAGGAGATTTGAAACCCATGGTTAGTCATGAGGCCACGGAATCCCACAGCCCCACTCCCAGGTCAGATGAACCATTACTTCAGAAGGAAGCACCCTCTGCTCCACAGGAAGCGCAACTTAGTACTCAGAGCCCATGTTCAGGCAAAGCAGAGAGGCGCACATCGAACTCGATAAGTCATGACCCCTTTGTGAAGGTACCTACGCACATAAACACTGGTAGTATGAGGAAAAGTACACTCTCGTCAGGAACACGTCAGAAAAGGAATTTCCCAGACACCCCAAACATCTATAATGAGCCACAACATGCCTTTGCTCAATCTCAGAAAGCACACAAAGACCGATTTCATAACCACAACAAAAGCGCTCAGGACTACAAAAACACTAGAAACCGGAGGAATGGAGACTGTAAAGAATTGTCTAAGCAGACAGAAAATTTCAGTAACGGCCCCATCCCGCAATTAATGTCACCTGGGCAACAAAAGGACAGAGAGCTTAATAGTAGCCCAGAGGAACCTCTCATTGTTGACACTTACGGAGTGAACGACAAGGGAAGTTACATAGTTCTAGGAGAACTAAAACAGCCTTTGAAGGTACACGCGGAACCACGCAAAGGTCTGATAAAACATGTGACTCATAGAGACACAATGGGCTCTTTAATTAGAGTCGTAGACCAGGTTCAGGAGGAAACTTTTTTACCTGTGACTTTATCCACTGGAATGTTGGAAAAGTATAAACCGGCAGAACTTTGCCATATCACTGGGTTTAACCCAGAACCAAATCCCCCACTCCTTCTCTGTGAGAGAGAAGCGAATATGACACTCAGCGAACGTAGTTCACAGGCGCCAGGTGGACAAAGTCCCTTCTGTGAAAACATCATGCAAACGGAAATTTTAGCACCCTTACTAAACAATGGACCAGAGGAACATAAAAACACACCGGGAAAATATCGTCATCGACAGAAACAATGGAACGCGCGTTGTCAGCTCGAAGCCTGACCCTTGCATGCCTCAGTGCACGGATGAAAATGAGAGAGTTCATACTTCTGCTGAGAAGCCATTCTATAACAGTTTCCCTATTCTCAAAGAGACGATTAGTTTTACAGAAGGAGATGCATATTTTCAAATTAGAGGAGATACGCCAGGGTCATTGAAAGATCCAAACAAAATTTTGCTTGAGAAAATCACAACAGTGATAGGAAAAGCCCAGGTTGAAAACCATTCAGCAAAGATAAAGTTGATTCTCACCCACCAAAAACTGCCTCGTTCATACCTGAACGCCAGTGACACTCAATCTTGGTGTGATTTATCAATGAACAAGTTATCTGAAAACTTGGGAGGTTTAGGAAACTTAACTCTTGTTAGATTGAACCCACGTAGCCCATGGGAATCTTTCAATCCAGAAAGAAAGAACGGGAACATTAACCGTCTAAGCAGGTCGAATGTAGGAGCGGAGTTAAGGAGATACCTGAGAATGTCCTATGCCTCATGGGAGAAACACCGTCTAAGGTCTCATTGTTACCGTGACAAAGGATGTTTTGCACGCCCATTCAAGCGGGCCACGGAACAATGGCAGACAATGCGCGGCGAACGGACAACAGATAATGGACGCGCAGAATTAGTTCATACTAAACGTCTTTTGTATGAAGAGGTGAATCAGTACAGCATTTTGGCCGGACGAACGGGCCCAGAACGAATTACGAAAGTTAGCTTATTGAGAACTCAGAACAGGGATTCTCAAAATGTAGAGCCATGGCCAAGTGGAGCGTTAGCAAGCGGGCAAAGGTCGAGAGAATTGAAATGTTGGGTGACAGAAGCAATTTATAATTTAGACAAAGACCTTCTCTCTTTGAATAGTTTGCAACTATTTTAAATTGGGGAGTATCTGTCACAGAGTTCTCGAAGGTTTTGTCTAGATTATGTTTAAATTCCTTACTTTTCTATTTCCTCACAAATGCTGTCTGTTTTCTCTACAAAATATTTGCACCTGCGATCTGTTCTTTAGCTGTTTTTCAAGTCTTCACTAATAGTCCTGTCATACGATCCCAAATTCTATCTTCTTCTACAAAGGCACTTAAAAGCATTTCTTTAAGGACGTCTATACGATTTATTCGCTTAGTCGAAACAACAGTGGTTCTCAGAGTATCATATTTCCGTGTTCAGTGGTCAACTGGAGACCGCCCGATAAATCTTCCGGCATGGCTGAACGAGAGACAGGAGATAATTAACTCTTGGCGTGGGAATCAGGAAATGTTTTAACTTCATGCGAACAAATGCTGAGTTTTAAGATGACTTGCTGATTAACCGTTGGAAGACAACGCACGCTTATAAGTTATAGAAGAGAAGCCTCATAATACCTCATATCTACAGTATATGTGATTGAGAGTAAACGCTACTAAAGTTCTATTTCTTAAGTCCTGAGCGCCCAGTTGCAGAATCCTAGCCAGTTTCTGGATTTTGATTGCTGTAAATTGTTGCGAGTAAACCGCCTAGTTGCTCTATGCTACAGAGAGAACTAGTGCTTACGTCTCAAACCTAGATGTGATATCACTAGTCAGCAACCCTGAGCAGTCTACAGCATATGAGCAGTCTACAGCTTTAAGCAGTCAACACCTCGTCAGCGCCTGAACATCATAACGCAACTTCACAACCAGGTTAACAAAAAGCCTAGTCATATCTTGGACTGTAGCTCAACTGAATCACATTATCCAGTTGGTAACTCCTACCTACTGAGACGCCCAGGAGAAGTCCCAGCAGATAAGTCTTCGTAAAGCCCAGACCAAAATCAGAATTCACTTATCCAAGAAATAGCCATAGGAATAAACTTTCGTCAGTGAGGAAAATAGCCTCTTATTCTTATCTGAACCAAAGACACTGACAGTTCTAAATTTCCTAGTATTTCTTTTTTTCAAAGTACATGTCAACATTGATTTTATTTTCTACTGTAATTAAAGTAATTATGTACATTCTGTAACTCACCATCATTCTGAGTTTGACTTAGTAGATTGTATGTTCTGTTCAGAAAAACATTCTCAACCCTCCTTGTATTACTTGTTACTATTAGTTCATCTTCAAAAAGATTTGAGTAAGAAAGAGTTAGTCGTCGCCAGAAAAATACAAGAGTTGGTAGTCTAAAAGGTGAGAGAATCACTGACACCAACCTGTGCCCTTCTGTTAACTCTTTCCCTCAACACTAGCTCACATCTGTGAAAACTAGTGTCTAAAGGTCTATGTGCTTCCTACACATCTTCCTTTACATACTTACATCATCCATCATAAAGTAAAACTCTTTATGCGACAATTGGGTTCTCATTCTCCGACAATTGGAGTGTACCATCAACTATAACTGCGACAACATTAGATTTAGTTTTAAAGTTATAGATGAGTGAAAATAACGCGTGGATATGTTTTATTAGTCGTGTGTTACGACACGTTTAATGATGTCGTCTGCTACAGTTGTGAGCACTTTAAAGTTGCGCGGTAATGTATTAAGATGCTATAAATATAAGATGTTTTGCGCTTCACGATATTTTAGTGAACGCGAATTTGTATAGTTGTCTAGGATTAGGATGACGTGGTACGTTGGTATAGTACCACATGACAACGTTCTATTTTCACCCTTCAGACTCCGAACTTTGTCCAAGTCGGACGTATTCTTCATTCCTCCCAGTATAGAGTGAATTGCGCTGAAGTCCTTTTGAAGATAAGCTACGGGGTCAGCTATCTTGTTTTAAGAATACAATGTTGGAGTATTCTTATTGATGATTAAGTTCCGTGAATTTGGAATAACAGGGAGTATTAATTTTGTGATTGTCAGAATCGTTATCTTCGCCAAACCTATGGCTGTTCGTTACCGGATGACCGACATACGGCATCGCGTGTAAACAGTCAGACCTTTTGACGACAGGGCAAGTAATATATATGAGACTGTAATGGACTGCGCAGAAGCTGATATAACTATTTGATGCAATGAATTCAACTATCTTGTATGTCATAATAAATATGTACTGTTTTGTGGACGCAAATGAATCGCATCGTTGTCGCTTCAATTCAATTGATTTGGTCATAGTACTCACCATTCGCGAACAACACCAATCAGCACTATTGCTCGATTAAGGACAACTTTAAGATCAAGTAAGAAGCACACGAAATAATAATATGAAAACCATTCTTTATTATTCAACAAATCTTCAAAGTAGAAAAAAACGAAGTCAACATCTGTGAGAATATATGGAAGGAATCTATTTCATTCATGAAACCAGGCAGAGAAGCGATCTGTTATTTTAATTTAGATAGTATTAACTTGTTGGCAAGATGGCAGCCGAGGGGCCACGTGTTGATGACTGTGCATAAAGATGACACATGTGAGCGACAATAACATTTTTAGTTACGGTACCACACATTTTTAGTTACCACGTGCTATAGGCCTAATGATGTTAAGCAATTTATTATTTGAGAGCGCAGTGGGCTAATTATAACGTTTGCTAGCTTTGTTAGTCCAAGAGTTATTTTATTTTATTCTTTACTGCGAATGTAATTTAGTTAGTGTATTTACGATAATTGATTATAATTTTACTATATATTTTTAGGGGGTTAAACATGTGATAAGTCCAAATTTAAGCAAGGGCAGTAATCGTTATGAGTCTCGGATGTACCATAGATTATAGTGGTTATTCCACTTGAACAGCTGTTAATTTATTTAAAAAATATATGAGTGTATCGCATTCGAATCTTCGAGATTCAGAATGCTTGTCACGGTGGCAGAGTTCCACGTGAGATTAATGTTCTAAGCTATTTTTGAGCTGTGAGCGAAAGTTCTCGGGAAGCCCCACGGATGTGATTGGCTGGGGTGTTCTAGGGAAGAATGTTTTTGGTGTCAGTGTGTACTGGGCGAGTGCACTGGAGAGATGTAAAGTGTTTTTCAATGTGTACCAGTGTACATGCATTTATGCTGAGATATATTATGTGTGATTATCCCAGATGAACTGTATATTAATTAAGGATGTGTTTCTTAGGCCTTTGAGTATACAGGCCAGTGTTTAAAGATTATGTACATTTTTGAAGAGTTTGTGTCCTGGGCGTGACTGGAGAAATCAGCCCAGTGTTTTCGAGGGAAGCCTATACACGGCTTGATGTGTCGACTTATATTATGAGGCCTATTATTTATCAGCAGTCTTCTAGATGGATTAAAGACACTGCTTGATGTGTCGACTTATATTATGAGGCCTATTATTTATCAGCAGTCTTCTAGATGGATTAAAGACAGTGCTTGATATGTCGACTTATATTATGAGGCCTATTATTTATCAGCAGTCTTCTAGATGGATTAAAGACACTGCTTGATATGTCGACTTATATTATGAGGCCTATTATTTATCAGCAGTCTTCTAGATGGATTAAAGACAGTGCTTGATATGTCGACTTATATTATGAGGCCAAGGTTTGGACAGGCCGTATTATGATTAACTGCAGTACAGCGATTTTGTGGAGCTGTTAGGAAGCTGTTAAACTGCGCTGAGACGTCATATATATGGGAGGCCTATTATTTACTAGTACTGCGATCCCCAGCAGTCTTATGGAGGAATTAAAGAGCGCTGAGACGTCATATATATTGAAGGCCTATTATTTACTAGTACTGCAATGGTCAGCAGTCGTATGTACATGAATTAAAGAGCGCTGAGACGTCATATATATTTGAGGCCTATAACTATTGGCACTGCGTTTGCCAGTAGTTCCTTTTGATGGATTATTATTATTATATAATGTGGACTCTTCCTTATGGTACACTATTTATGACTGGAACACCAGCTGTTACTGTATCAGTGGTGGTTTCCAGTTCAAGTTGGATCGAACTTCCGACATTTATAATAAGGGCCTGTGTGGCGTGATATAATATATAGCAACCTTGGTATTCGACTACTCTATGGTTAGCAATTGTACACTTCATCTGCAACAGTGGATGCAACATCGTTTTGCAACAAATACTGATTGTTACAGTGGCGGCAATCAATAAGCCTAGCGGCAACAGTCGTGGCCAAAACTTTCGGACGTGATCCCACGTCATCTGCGTTATGTGACTTTCTTCTATGCTGTGTGGCGCATTTAAGAATCCATCATCATTATCAACTACGTGTGCAATAGTAGTTGTTTTCAAACTTACATGGTGTGATACCTGCTATAGAAGACTTACCCAAAAACAGACGTTAACATAACTAGGCAGTAACATATTTGATGGAGTGCAGCTTATTAATACCCATCTACATAGAGGACTATACCATATCTAACATTTCCATTGCCAAGATATGCTTCATGATTCAGTTCTGTTTTTGAATTGAAGTTTTCAAGTGAGCTGTGCCAGTATTTTGGTGGCGTAATTACAGAAGTTTACCATCATAGTAAACAAGAGATGTCAAGTACTTCCTTTCAGTGGATTATCAACGAGATTGACAGACTGTGTACCCCTACAGTTACAGAGGGAATTCAAGCTGATGTGCAGTCATTCTACACGGGTGCCTCAAGTAGATGATTGAAGTAATACAGTTCCTGTTTACCTGTGCAGTTTACGAGCACACATACCGTAGCGAGGACAAAGGACCTGAAGTGAGAAGTGTCAAGCTGCGGTGACCTTATGCGATGAACTGTTTTCCTCAGCAGACTTTGTGATGTTCAGCATTTTGGACGGGCGTACTTTCCTTTATTGAAGATAAGTGGTTTATATTGTGGAAACTGTGCCATTTTATCTTGTGTCAACAAGTCTTCCTATATATATTGTGTACTATTTGTTGTAATGAATATTTCATGTTAAATATTCTATGTTTCATGTCTACTTATGAAGATTATATCCCAGTTTACCCAGGGCTTCATAAGTGTTCTTTAGGATTTGTTTTGTAAGTGTCAAGTTTGTGATAATTCCGGTTTAAGGCTACAGACCTTACCGAAGTCTGGTTTGCGATTTATCTTTTGGGACAAGTAATTGTATAGGTGTGACGTAACGTTTCGTTGTGATTATTGTGGTATTTTTTCTTTGTTCCTTAGTTTATTGATTAATTTGTTCGTGAGTGTCTTTCTCTCTTTCCTATCTTTTAGTTTTTATACACATTTTCGTTTATATACGGTGTTGGTTATTGTTTTGCCACTATTCGCGGTTATCATTACATGCTATGTAAAATGTTTTGCCTTAGTTAAGCCTTACTGTTCAGTTGACTTCTGCGAACGTTATCGTTTGTTTTGTAGTACCTTGTCTTTGTAACCGTGATTCCTATTGTCTATATAATATGTTAGTTGTTTGTAACTTATTGTAAGACTTTGATGCATGAGTGTTTAAGGCTATTTCACATAATATTGACATCACTCAAATTGACATAAAGTTATCCCTCATATTGGTATATACTTTTACAAAGGTTCTATGCACATGAACTTATGCTACTATGGTATACAGTGATTAACTTATATTTGCAATTACTTGAAAGGATATCTAGCTTTGTGAGCTGAAAAGGTAATTGTTCGAATTTTTAGGGACATAGACTTGTGGTAATTATAACTGGTGAATATATAAATACAGTGGACTTGGTGAGTGAATCACCATGGATCGTAATACGTACCCTACAGATATAAGGCCTATGTTGGAGTCTGCATTGGTAGTAGGTAGAGATGGTAAGGGATTGAGAGGTGCGCGACTTGGAGAATGGATAATGGATGATCTTTTGATTAATGTGTCAACATCCCTGGAGTTATTTGCTAAAAATAACTTTAAGTTTGTTTGCAATTTGGTAATGGCCAAGGATTTGGTGAATTTGCTACGGCACCTTCGTCTGTTTTTGCGACAGTATATTGAGCTTGAACACGGACATATAGTGCAAAGCATGTTCAAAATAATCCACAACCATACTTCTGATGAACAGAAAGAGGAGTTAAGGGATGAAGAGCAGATAGAAGGCATTAAACAAAGTGCGCTTCAGGAAAGGGCAAAGATTTTAGAAAGTGTTGCTAAAGAGAGTAAATTACACGCAACAGTGTTACGCACAAATAATTACTTTTTCCAAAGTCTTTGTATGATCATTTTTCGTATGTATGATCATTTTTTGACTGAAAGGTGTATTATGTTTTTTACAGTCAAAGGGACATAACCCGAGATATCGAGACTACAATTTTTTTTATGAGTTTGCCTTCTCTTGTATAGAGACACGTTCGGTCTATAATTTCTTGAACGAAGCGTGACCATATCTCCTTATTTGGTAGTATCAGTCAACTGTTGTAGATGTCTGAAACCTGTCTTAACGCTTCTGTTCATGACCATAAAAGGCGCGACTGTGTAAGACTTTTATCTCGAATGTTCTTAGAATCGTCTTATGTGAGCGGCGACTCAGATATTGGAGTTCTGCGCATGTCAAAACTGGTAGTTCGTTTGGTGTGTTCCGCCCAGCTCGGGAGTTTAGAAATGGTCTGAGCAGCGAGCGGACGCAATGTGCGTCTTGTGATTTTCTGAGGGAAATACATTGTCTTTGTGAGTTAGTTAGCTAACTAGACTATTTCCCAGTATTATTCAAGCCTGCCTGGAGGCATATGTTCGTGGTTGATTTCCGAAGAAAGGTAATTCCTCTTGTATTGAACTTTATGCTATCATCTAGAAGTTCGTCATTTTGTGGCTCCTTGCTCGCCTGTGTGATTCAAAATGGAGAGGTACTTTGACTAGGATTTTCGCCACCGGTATCTTTATACCTGAACTAGTTATATATATATATGGGTCGCTCTAGACCAACAAGACTATTGTCTGTGTTCCAGGATTCGTTATATCAGAGATCACGTCCAAGTCAGATGGTTAGACTTAGGAAGGTTATAAGGGTCGGTTTGACCTGTATTCCATGTATGCTATTCACGTGCAGACAGTAAACGGACTTATTGTACACATCTGATCTGCTAGCATCAGGAAGGGAGCATTTATTATTGTCTATGAACATTGATGATCTGCAGCTGACACTGTTGCAGAAGTTATATGTATGAACCTTAGGCACCCAGATCTGTGCTATATATATATATATATATATATATATATATATATATATATATATATATATATATATATATATATATATATATATATATATATATATATATATATATATATATATATATATATATAATTTATACAGCTTCATGAACCAGAACTTTATGATATCGAATATACAGAAGCTATCTGTTTACAATAGAACTATTGAGTATTGAATCCTACATGACTATCAGCTAATATGATTTTGAATGCTGCATTCGTTAAACTATGTTGGTGATGACAAAATATCATGACTGTTTTGTGGCGTGCAATAAATGGTATAAAACATAAAGCGAAGTTACCATTTTCATGACTCTACACATCATGTTGCCTGTGTTGTACCCTGTGAACTATTCTACTGCAACATACACAGCAACACTATAAACCAGAGAAGACACCTACATCTTGCACTTTTATACCAGGTGTCGATAGGGGTGGTGATTTGTCGTCAGCCTAAATCCACTTTTGGTGGTCAGACCCTTTGGCTTATCATTCCAGTTAAATCCACCCTTATCATTTTTGGTGGCCAATTGTTGGTTTACTCTGGTACCAGCTATCAAGGGGGTCAACAAACCCAGACATCATCATCAAGCTTTCAACATTACAGTTTCAACTCATCACCTCAATGTTTGATGAAAGATTTTGAAAGTACCCGGCGTTGCTGAAAGTTGGAAATTGTTTCAAAATACCCGGCGTTGCTCGTCAAGTTGGCAGTTTTCCTACGATAGAAGGACAAGTGCCGAGCAAATCGATTTCCTGATCTGTTAGGAAGAAGGACAAGTGCCGTAACAACTGTTCCGGATTGAGAAGGTCAAGTGCTCAAGTCAATTCAGAAGGTCAAGTTCAGAAGCTGTTTTCTGTCAGAAGCTCATTTCCGTCGTCGTGGCAGTTTATGAGAGCAGATATGGATCAACGTTGGATCATTGTCCTAAGAATGCTGATCACATCCTGTTCTGAACTGTGCTGACGTTGTGGATTCATAGAAGTTAAGTGGCCTGTTTTGTTTGTGAACTGTGCCCTTATGTTCTAACTGAGCCTTCTGTCTCTCACATTTTTCACACTGTTTACATGTTACATGTTAAATGTTATTTGTATTTGAATATTTATATGTTTATATTTCAGCGGGTTTTTCGGTTGGGCGGTGTCTTTCAGTAGAAGATACCACGTCACAGAGGTTCTACTGTTAGCGTTTTCGTTAGGGACTGTGCGAATTTCCTACTGTGAAATTTGCTAGCGACAATCGTTGCTATATCTGTTTAGTTGTGACGAGTTGTGCTTTATTTTCGTTTTTTGTTATATATTTTTTTTTCTCTCTCTTTCTGTTTTTTAGTTTCGATTTCATTTGTTTGTATTTGTAGGTCTCCTCTTTTCTATTATTCAATTCTTTACAAAATTGCTGTCTATACACTGTAGCGTCATTTGTTTGTCATATCTTCGCATATTTCTTTTTAGTTTTCGCTGTTTATTTATTTGACTTATGCGAATGTTTTCGTATTGCTTTGATCTTTGTTATTGTTTACATTGACTTTGATCTTTGTTGTTGTTTACATTGACTCTGATCTTTGTTATTGTTTACATTGACTTTGATCTTTGTTGTTGTTTACATTGACTTTGATCTTTGTTATTGTTTACATTGTTGGTGACCTTTGTTATTGTTTACATTGTCTTGTTATTGTTTACATAGTTCTTGCATAGTTAGCTTTCACTATTGTTACATATATGCTCATGCACTATTGGTCTATAGTGCACATATCATAACTAACTGGTGGTTTTTTGCTTATGCACTATTGTAGTGCAGTTATGATAAATAACTGATGGTTATGCACTGATTTGTGTAGTGCACTGATGATAAAGAGGTGACTTGTGATATTATTATACATTTGATAATACAAGTTGGTGTCAAATCTTGTTTCCCACAGAGATTGGAGTAAACATAGTGATTATACAAGCACTTTATTAAGTCTTGTTGCTATTAAGATTGAAATAAGATAATTAATTATTTCAGGTTCTGTACTCACATTTTAGACATCATGTCTACATTTGAGTACTTTATTGAGCAGGGTAAAACCCTTGGGAAGACTGGTGATAAATTAGAAGAATTTGCGACTGTTCAATATGCCAAGGCATTGAAGTCGGAGGAAAAGAAAATGAAAGAACAAACTGAACAAAAGAGAATAGATGCTGAAAATTTAAAACTGCAGATGCAGGTAGATGAAAAAAGATTACAAATGGAAATGGAAAAACAAAAAAGAGAAGCAGAATCTCAGGAGAAGAGGCTTGAAAAAGAAGCTGAAAATAAGAGACTTGAAATAGAGGTTGAAGAAAAAAAGTTACAGGCTCAGGCTGAAGAAAAAAAGTTACAGGCTCAGGCTGAAGAAAGAAAGTTACAGGCTGAGGCTGAAGAAAGAAGGTTACAAAGAGAAGCTGATGAGAGAAAAGCAAAAATGGAGCATGAAGAAAAACTCTTAGCTTTAGAGTTAGAGAAGTTAAAGTTATTGAACACTGGTAATGCTAATGATGCAAATAAGGTGTCAGATAAGACTAATGCTAAGGATTTCAAGCTTAATCTACCAGCATTTAATCCCTCAATTGATGATATAACATTTTATCTAGATAGATTTGAAAGTGCATGTAAGGTGCATAATATAGATAAAACATTATATGTTTATCATCTGTCCAAGATACTTAGAGGTGATGCTTTGACTTTGTTGAGTATGGTAGATGTGCCGGACAAAAACAACTATGAGGTTGTCAGGGCGGCATTGTTAAAGAAGTACCAACTTAACGAGGACGGATATCGTCTTAAATTTAAAAACATGTTACCACCAAAACTGGAGTTGAATTCTCTGAATTCATCTCAAGCATACGTCTTACTTTTTTACGATGGGTTGAGTTGTCTAAGACAGAAAGTACATTTGAAGCCCTTATGGATTTACTACTTAGAGACAAGGTCATGTCTTCTGTTAATGAAGCTTTTCTTTCTTTTCTTCATGAGCGTAAGCCTAAAAACATAAAAGAAATGGAAGAATACTGTAGCCAGTATGTTACTGCGCATCCTCACATAACCATTAGCAACTCTAAAGTAAAAGAAGGTCTGCCAGTTGCTTCGGCAGCACCTTATGGCCCAAATTTTATGCGTAAATTTCAGGGTAGCCAGCAAAATTTCAATAAAAAGAGTAACCGTAATTATGCCCAGAACCATAGTAATCAATTCCAGGGTGATTCTTCTTCCCAGAACTGGAGACAACCTAATACTACACGGTATTCTACTCCGGTTAACTTTAGAAATTTTCACAAAGGTAATCGGCATAGAGGGAAATATTTTTTGCAGAGACCTCAATACCAAGATAATAGAGGTTCTCAACAGCATAGAGATGGTAATGACAGTTATGGAAACTGGAACTCAAACCAGGATAAAAATTACAGTAGGGACTTTAATGATAATTGCAGAGGCAATAATGGTCGCGGTAGATCGCAACATAAGAGAAAAAGATATCAACAGACGAATTCTGTTCAACAAGAATCTCAGGGAGCAGATAAACAGATTAATAGTGATAAAGACCATAATGCTATCGGATGCTCATCTTTTGATTTTGGTAGAGCAAATAAATGTATCCAATGCAGTACTTTATTTGATCCGAAGACCGTTAGTACTCTAAGCTGTGGTCATCCTTTGCCCGCTCTTCCTGCTAATGTTGCTCATGATGGGAGAGGTTCTCTTATATTACATAAGGGGCTTGTAAATAGTAATCCAGTCTCAGTGTTGTTTGATTCTGGATGTACTACTGTTGGTGTTAGGCAATCTCTTGTAGATCCATCCTGTGCTACAGGAAAGGTCATCAAATGTGTCACATTTGGTGGCACGTTGGAAAAGTATCCTACTGCCATAATACATATTGCTACTCCTTTCTTCACGGGAGAGGTCCACGCGTGTCTACTTCCAAATCCTATTGCGGACCTTATTATTGGTCGTATTCACGGAGTTAGGGAATGTACCCCACAGCAGATTGCTGTTTGGGAAGAGCAAAACATTGAAGCTACCAATGCGGTGGTCACAAGAGCACATGCTCTGGATCCACCTCAAACTTCATTAACTAATAATGATGAAGTAAATGACCAAGATAGTCACTTGACTATTACACGTGACTCATTTATCAAATTGCAAGAAGAAGATCCGTCTTTACAAAAATTCTTCATTCTAGCAAAAAAAGGTGATCCTAATCAGAATACTAATAGAAAATCTTGGATTTCTATGAAGAACGGCGTACTTGTACGTATGGTACAAGACTCGACTACGTCCACTCATTCACAAATTCTTGTGCCCAAGAGCATGAGATTGCAAATATTGCAACATGCTCATGACTCGCAATGTGCTGGACATATGGGTTTTTCCCGTACAAAGTCGAGGGTTCTTGCGGCTTTCTTTTGGCCATTTGTGAGCAAGGACATACGAATTTACTGTCGCTCTTGCAAAGTATGTCAGGAGGTCAAATCTAAAGGACCACGACATGCTGCGCCTATCCAGGCTGCTGACATTCCTATTCGCCCTTTTCAAAAAATGGCAATAGATATTATCGGTCCTTTTAGAATTAAGTCAGCTAGAGGACATCAATTTATTCTTACATGTGTCGATATGTGCACACGTTGGCCAGAGGCAATACCTCTCAAGAGCATCTCAACTGCTGATATCGCAGACGCTCTTTGGCTGATATTTTCTCGCTTGGGTTTTCCCGGAGAAATATTGTCAGACCATGGCACTCAACTTATATCAGACACTATGTCACAGGTAATGTCTATGCTACATATTAAAAGGTCTCTCAGCAGTATCTATCACCCAATGTCTAATGGGTTAGTCGAACGTTTAAATAGGACTCTGAAAACTTTACTTGGTAAGATAACTGAGGATCATCCTCAGGATTGGGACAGGGTCTTACCCGCGGCTCTCTTTGCGTATAGAGAGGTCCCCAATGAACATACAGGGTTTTCCCCTTTTGAACTTGTCTTTGGCGCGCAACCGCGCGGCCCTATGTCTTTACTTCACGATCTAATCACTGCCGATAATATTAGCGATGAAACTCAATCTTCTTATGAGTACGTCATTGCTCTTAGGCAAAAGATCATCGAGGCATGCAAACTAGCAACTTCTTCATCCGAATTTGCTAAAGAAAAGGCAAGGCAGTTTGCAAATAAAAATAGATGTCTACGACAACTTTGTCCAGGTGACAAAGCTCTCGTTCTACTTCCTTCAAGGGAGAACAGACTTCTAATTGCATGGAAAGGTCCATATGCAATAGTCTCCAAAATTTCTGATGTCGACTATGTTGTCGATATTGATGGAAAGCATAAAACTTTCCACATAAATATGCTCACGGAATTTTATGAAAGACCTGACTATTTGCAGCCTATTTTCCAGGCAACGGACAATTCTCAAGCACCTCATGGTCAGTACTCATCTCTGTCAGTTATACAGGATGAGGAAACTACTTTTTCTGATGTCAATCTTCCTCTTCCTATGGTCCCACTTTATTCTACGGAATCTTGGAAAAACGTGACCGTTTCTCCAAATCTTTCCGCTGAGAAACATCGACAAGTTTCTTCGATGTTGCAAACATTTCAGGATGTTCTTACAGACATCCCGGGACACACACATGTCATTGAACATGACATTGTGCTAACTGATCATAATCCTATCAGAGTCAGACCTTATCCAATACCTATCCATTTCCAGTCTCAAGTCGAAAAAGAATTGGATGAAATGATACGTTTGGAAATCATTGAACCATCCACTTCAGCATACTCTTCGTCTATGGTTATTGTTCGAAAGAAGGATAATAACATTCGCATTTGCGTAGATTATCGCAAATTGAACCAAGTTACGAAGTTCGACGCTGAACCTATGCCTTCATTAGAAGAGCTACTCAATAAACTTGCTAATTCTAGATTCTTTACCAAACTAGATTTGTCTAAAGGTTATTGGCAAGTTCCGCTAACTGAACGTGCCAAACCTTTTACAGCTTTTTCTACACCTAGGGGTTTATTCCAATGGAATTTCATGCCTTTCGGTCTTATGAACGCCCCTGCTACATTCGTACGCATGATGCGGCGAATTCTCGCATATCGTACAGATGTCATAGCATACTTAGATGATATCTGTCTATTCAGTGATTCCTGGGAAGATCACTATTTGGGTTTATACGAATTACTGTCTACTCTTCGCGAGTATAACTTGACTGCAAAACCCTCTAAAGCCTTTATAGGATTTAGCGAGATTTCTTTCCTAGGTCATCGTGTTGGTCATGGTCTTTTAAAGACAGAGGACCACAATGTTTCAAAAATACTTAACATTTCGGTCCCTAAGACGAAGAAACAAGTACGGAGTCTATTAGGTTTGATCCAATTCTACGGACGATTCATTCCGAATCTGTCCTCCATTATGGCACCGCTTTCTACTTTATTGAAGAAAGGGTCGCCTAATCTGATCCGCTGGTCTAAAGAATGTCAATCCTCATTGGACCAGGTTAAAGCCCTATTTTTCATCTCCACCTATTCTTAGGTTACCTACTATTGAGAAGACTTTTGTTCTTCGAAGTGACGCCTCGTCAACTGGGATTGGGGCAGCACTAATGCAGGAGTATTCTGATACTCTGCATCCGGTGATGTATATCTCTAGGAAATTAAATGCTGCAGAAAAGAATTACTCGGTTTTAGACCGTGAGTTATTGGCTATGGTATGGTCTATTCTGAAGTTACAAAGATTTCTTCTAGGCGCACACTTCATTGTGGAAACCGACCAGAAAGCGCTTACTGCTATTCAGAGCAAAAACTTGAAGAGCTCGAGGTCCACTCGTTATGCCATAGCTCTTCAACCATTTCATTTCTCGGTTCGAGCTATCCGTGGTTCGGATAATGTGATGGCAGACATTCTGTCCAGATGCCCACACGATTCCACATGATTCTTCTGTCATATATATATATTTCCTGATATACAGTCCAATATTATAATGACATGTTAGTAGATTTTTTCTCACTTTTTTGGGGGAATTTATAACATTGTACCATGTAATTATCTAAGAAGGCTTAGTTAGTGATATACGGGCCAAAAGATCACTCGGCCACATTTAGATAATATATTTGCATAATTGTATTAAGAGATTTACCAGTTGTCTTTAAGATTTGTGTTATTGATATTTTCGCAGCACATCAGTGAAGTCTGCGAGATTATGTCCATTGTGGAACATTGAGGATATCAAGTCCTGTCCTAGATTGGGAGCGGATGATGTCCACATCTTCTTCTATTGATTGTTTTATGTCAACGAAGAATAACATTGTATTAGTTATTAATTACTGATGCATTATATAATGTAATAATATAGTGCGGTATATTAGTATATTACACCGCTATTTGCACAACACATTGTATGATATCATAATGATATATTTAATTTCATATATTGGTATGAGAGTAATTTGACTTTTATTATGATGTTGCCATCATTGTGGCGTGTGTTGGTGGCACCTTCCTGGAATATATACGCGAATACTTAGATAAATTTTTTCTCTAAGGACCTGTGATATGATCTCAGTTTCGCTCCATGCGTTGAGCTAGTTTGTTAGGTATATATCCGCGCATCATACGTGCGTTAGGAGCCTAGATTTTTCCGGCTCCAGGATTTAAAAAAAAAATGATTCATTTTTTTTCCCGGGAGGGTGCGGTAATGTTACGCACAAATAATTACTTTTTCCAAAGTCTTTGTATGATCATTTTTCGTATGTATGATCATTTTTTGACTGAAAGGTGTATTATGTTTTTTACAGTCAAAGGGACATAACCCGAGATATCGAGACTACAATTTTTTTTATGAGTTTGCCTTCTCTTGTATAGAGACACGTTCGGTCTATAATTTCTTGAACGAAGCGTGACCATATCTCCTTATTTGGTAGTATCAGTCAACTGTTGTAGATGTCTGAAACCTGTCTTAACGCTTCTGTTCATGACCATAAAAGGCGCGACTGTGTAAGACTTTTATCTCGAATGTTCTTAGAATCGTCTTATGTGAGCGGCGACTCAGATATTGGAGTTCTGCGCATGTCAAAACTGGTAGTTCGTTTGGTGTGTTCCGCCCAGCTCGGGAGTTTAGAAATGGTCTGAGCAGCGAGCGGACGCAATGTGCGTCTTGTGATTTTCTGAGGGAAATACATTGTCTTTGTGAGTTAGTTAGCTAACTAGACTATTTCCCAGTATTATTCAAGCCTGCCTGGAGGCATATGTTCGTGGTTGATTTCCGAAGAAAGGTAATTCCTCTTGTATTGAACTTTATGCTATCATCTAGAAGTTCGTCATTTTGTGGCTCCTTGCTCGCCTGTGTGATTCAAAATGGAGAGGTACTTTGACTAGGATTTTCGCCACCGGTATCTTTATACCTGAACTAGTTATATATATATGGGTCGCTCTAGACCAACAAGACTATTGTCTGTGTTCCAGGATTCGTTATATCAGAGATCACGTCCAAGTCAGATGGTTAGACTTAGGAAGGTTATAAGGGTCGGTTTGACCTGTATTCCATGTATGCTATTCACGTGCAGACAGTAAACGGACTTATTGTACACATCTGATCTGCTAGCATCAGGAAGGGAGCATTTATTATTGTCTATGAACATTGATGATCTGCAGCTGACACTGTTGCAGAAGTTATATGTATGAACCTTAGGCACCCAGATCTGTGCTATATATATATATATATATATATATATATATATATATATATATATATATATATATATATATATATATATATATATATATATATATATTTTTTACAGCTTCATGAACCAGAACTTTATGATATCGAATATACAGAAGCTATCTGTTTACAATAGAACTATTGAGTATTGAATCCTACATGACTATCAGCTAATATGATTTTGAATGCTGCATTCGTTAAACTATGTTGGTGATGACAAAATATCATGACTGTTTTGTGGCGTGCAATAAATGGTATAAAACATAAAGCGAAGTTACCATTTTCATGACTCTACACATCATGTTGCCCGTGTTGTACCCTGTGAACTATTCTACTGCAACATACACAGCAACACTATAAACCAGAGAAGACACCTACATCTTGCACTTTTATACCAGGTGTCGATAGGGGTGGTGATTTGTCGTCAGCCTAAATCCACTTTTGGTGGTCAGACCCTTTGGCTTATCATTCCAGTTAAATCCACCCTTATCAAACAGTTACTAAACTTGAAAGTGATTTATATAAATCAAACTTGGATCTTGAAAGAGGGCAAGAAGCATTAAATTCGGCATTGTGCAAGATTGAATACTTGGAAGCTAGGCTCGGAGATAAACAAGGCGAAACTATTAATCTCCCGCACAAACTTCAAGAACAGAAAGAGATGAATCACAAGTTGAAGGTTGAGAGCAATGTTCGTGAGAAGACTTACATAGAAATGCTTCATAATGTGTTAGATGATAATGATAGTCTCAGTTGCCAATTGAAAGAAAAGAAGGAGATACATGAGAAATTGAGAGTTCAGGCAACAAATAGGGAAAAGTGTAGTGGCTACCCAACAGCCTCCTCTGCCACACATTCATTGATCAACGGGTTCAAACGCCTGTTGGCTATTGCTGTTGAAACGGACTACACATTCAAGGAAGCAGAAAGGACCAAGGAGTTCTTAAAGGATCCATTGAAGTTTGCTGCTGTTGCCGATACAGTTGCACCAGCTTCAGCAGCCAATTTAGCACAAAAAGAAGAGAAGAAGAGATTGGAAGAGTTAATAATGGAGAAGGATAAATTAGCTAAGATTGAGAAATTACTAGCGGAGGAAAGATGTAGAGTTTTGACATTCGATGACGTAATTAAGAAACAAAGTGAACAGATTTCACTTTAAAATACTGAAATTACGGAATTAAGGGAAAGAGTGGACGGTTTGGTTGATATAATTTTAGGTAGAAAAATGCTGTCTACTGTCAATGTTGACAAAGTTAGACAGAAAGACGGTTATCAACACGTCTTAAAGACGTCGAGTCAGCAACAGACACTCGATGCCAATACTGACATCAAACGTGGTGAGCGGAAATCCTTGCGTGGCAGATATAATTTTCATCGTACTAGTGACTATTCTGGTAATATTAATAATTCCTGGCGACAGGCCAACAAGGTTAATTCTACTGTGATACTTGATTCTGTACATCACAGTAAAGACAAGGATAAATTTCATGTCAAAGTTCAAAAAAACTAACCTTGTATCTGAAGTGGGAAAGCCTCATAAAAACATAACAAGGGACAAGACTAGTAGTACTTGTGCCCAAAGTAATACTCAGTATGTTAGCAGCCATAAGGATTTTATTATCCCTATTACTGATTCAGAGGTTAAGCACGCTGCCACCGAAAAGAAGAAAAGCAATCATGACAGGAAAGATAATACAGATTTTAAACATTATCAAGGGAGATCAGCAAATTGTAATCTGTCTTCTCCAAGAAACCAGAAACAGTTTAACAGATCTAAATATTTTGGTTCTGAAGATTTTGAAAAGTATGGTAAAAATGATTACAGGAAAGATTATCAATTTTACGATAATAAGTCTAGAGGTCAACATAACCAATTTGGCAGATATTTTTATCAAAAGAGAAATAATAATGACAACTATGTTAACTTTTCTCAACAAAGGCCTAAAGTCATTAATAAACAAGGTAATAATAATAAAAATAGAGTCTCTAATACAACTGCTTGTGGTTTTGAGAGAGTATCTCGCTGTTATGAGGGTAGCAAATTTTTTTCAGCATCCAATAGCGACGACCTTGAGCTACGATCATTTTCTGCCCCATAAGCCTCCTGTGGTGTTTACACGTGTCAAGGGAAGGCTTGTTGATCGGGTTGAAAGGGCCGCAAGTTACACAAGCCACAGTTTTAGGTAAATGTAACGTTAATTTCCGTTTTACATCGTTAACTCGGACTGTGAATTAAAATAGAATTTTTTTCATTTGTATATTTTCACAGCGACAGCTTTGCAATGAAAGTCTATGTTCCGGTGTTACATTAAAAAGAGAGAGTAAGGTATGCCACCTTGTATCCATGTGGAACCAAGTGAAACCGGATAGCAAGTTGACTCTGAATTGTATGCGGTTATCTTGCCAAGTTTATGAGATTATTCAACACGGCTGGAATTATTGCCTGTTCAACATTGTTTAAGATATAGATATTATTGTATCAAATAAATATAGGATATTATATAGAAATGTATTAAGATACCATATAATTTCTATTAGATAATGCGTAATCTCATTGTTTTATGCACTGTTTATGCACATATTTATTTTATGTACGACGATGTTTTGATGATGCAACAATTATTTTCATATTATTCTTACACTATTGTGTTATGACGAATATTGTATGTATTATGATTGCAGTAAGGTGTAAGATATTATTTGCGAGTGACTTGTCTCGGTAACTTTTTGATGAAAGCAGTGGTCTATAGTATTTACGCACGCTAGTCAGAAGACTATGCTCATTTAGTCAATTCATGGTTGACATTTATGCTCTGTCGTGTGCTAAGCTTCGAACTACGAGAGCTGATACATCAAACATTGATGTGTTTTAGCAGCGATGATTATTAGGACTGTTTTATATGCATGATGAGTTTGTCAGCCCCATGCACAACCTCATTAGCTAGGCATGGTGCAGTAGTCATCTTTAGAGAGTCTCTGTACTCAATAAATTTAAAATTCTTTTCTTGTGTTTTCATGTCATGTTTATTTACGTATTAGCATTCTAAGACATTATGTAGTAACTATTATATTGTGAAACATAATTTTGGAAACATAGTTTGATTATATCAGAGTTAATTTTGTATTGCAAGTTGAGAACATATTCTGAAACATTGGTTTCTGAGGTTTTTCGAAACAATAACACCTGTGAGCTTAAAATAATGTGATTTTTTTTGTTCTTGCGATTTAGACATGTATCATTTTCCAGCAGATTGTTTTGATTTTGTGTCTGCTTAAGTATAAAGATTTTTGTATGTCACATATGTTTGTTAGCCTAATTACATTGTTGGTATATTAATATAAGGTAAAGCTTAAAAAAAAGTTAAAATACCATTTTTATTTAACTTAGCGTTATGAAATATTTTTGTTTTTTACTTTTTGGAAAATGTTTTCTAAGATTGTAAAATTTTTTCGGTACCCTGCGCTTAACTGTGCGCTAGAGGGGGTAATGATGTTTTTTTTATTACTTAACGCTTCATGGTGCGTTAGTTTGAGTTTATTTATAACGGCATTATTTTTTGTGTATGATGTCTGATGGTTGATGGTTACTTATGAATAAGTTGGATAACGGGGTTAAGGTTAGATTATGCTTCGGTTATCTACAGCTTTCTTTTGTGGGTGTTAGATATACACATACATTGTCTTTGTGTCCTATACTTTCTTGTCATCATTATATGTATTTATATAATACGTTTTTGATCAAATGGTTATTACGATGTATTAATCCATCGTTCTCAGTACGTAGCGGTTTTTTATGTGGTTCCTTTATACTTTTTAGTCATGTTCTTTACTGACTATTCGGTAGCGGTTCATTGGATTATACTATTTAGCATTATTCTTGATATTATTCATTCTACTATACTGATACTTGAATCATGTATATTGTTAGGTTAATTCTATGCTAAATAGACTTAACTTTGTTGAAAGCAGATTATTTTGGTAGACTTAGCTGATTATTTTGTATGCTTTGTTTTCTGCTTTACTCATAATGCTGATATTTTTTGGATGATATATAGTATTTGGACTTAACAGGTTGATTAATTTTTCGGATTAGAGCTTTATCACCCACTTAATTTTTTGGCGGAGTAATGTTTTCAAAAAAAATGATGTTATCATTTTTTTTCCCCGGGGGGTGGTGTAAACTGATAAGTCCAAATTTAAGCAAGGGCAGTAATCGTTATGAGTCTCGGATGTACCATAGATTATAGTGGTTATTCCACTTGAACAGCTGTTAATTTATTTAAAAAATATATGAGTGTATCGCATTCGAATCTTCGAGATTCAGAATGCTTGTCACGGTGGCAGAGTTCCACGTGAGATTAATGTTCTAAGCTATTTTTGAGCTGTGAGCGAAAGTTCTCGGGAAGCCCCACGGATGTGATTGGCTGGGGTGTTCTAGGGAAGAATGTTTTTGGTGTCAGTGTGTACTGGGCGAGTGCACTGGAGAGATGTAAAGTGTTTTTCAATGTGTACCAGTGTACATGCATTTATGCTGAGATATATTATGTGTGATTATCCCAGATGAACTGTATATTAATTAAGGATGTGTTTCTTAGATCCTTTGAGTATACAGGCCAGTGTTTAAAGATTATGTACATTTTTGAAGAGTTTGTGTCCTGGGCGTGACTGGAGAAATCAGCCCAGTGTTTTCGAGGGAAGCCTATACACGGCTTGATGTGTCGACTTATATTATGAGGCCTATTATTTATCAGCAGTCTTCTAGATGGATTAAAGACACTGCTTGATGTGTCGACTTATATTATGAGGCCTATTATTTATCAGCAGTCTTCTAGATGGATTAAAGACAGTGCTTGATATGTCGACTTATATTATGAGGCCTATTATTTATCAGCAGTCTTCTAGATGGATTAAAGACACTGCTTGATATGTCGACTTATATTATGAGGCCTATTATTTATCAGCAGTCTTCTAGATGGATTAAAGACAGTGCTTGATATGTCGACTTATATTATGAGGCTAAGGTTTGGACAGGCCGTATTATGATTAACTGCAGTACAGCGATTTTGTGGAGCTGTTAGGAAGCTGTTAAACTGCGCTGAGACGTCATATATATGGGAGGCCTATTATTTACTAGTACTGCGATCCCCAGCAGTCTTATGGAGGAATTAAAGAGCGCTGAGACGTCATATATATTGAAGGCCTATTATTTACTAGTACTGCAATGGTCAGCAGTCGTATGTACATGAATTAAAGAGCGCTGAGACGTCATATATATTTGAGGCCTATAACTATTGGCACTGCGTTTGCCAGTAGTTCTTTTTGATGGATTATTATTATTATATAATGTGGACTCTTCCTTATGGTACACTATTTATGACTGGAACACCAGCTGTTACTGTATCAACATGTTTATTATTTGGTGTTGGGTGAAAATTGGTTTATTATAAGAGATGCTATTTTAGTAGTACAAGATTAATATAATTTTCTCCATTCATGCCAAGATAGTTTATTATAATGGAACTCGAAGTAAGTTAACGAATAATTGTATGGTGTTACTTTGAGATTAGTTTAATTACATATGTTGTGTACACAACAAACCTCTACACCTCACGGTAGAAGGGGAACGACTAAGTAAGTAAGTAAGTAAGTGTACACAGTTTTGTGGTGTTAGATGCCTTTGGAGAGGATGCATCTAGCTTTAGGTATTAAGATTTCTTGTGGGCGTAATGCCATCGATTTGTGCGTAAGGCACTTTGAGACATAAGCGTTTCTGTTTGCCCCCTTGTGGAGCATGGAGACACTAGTGCGGCTGAGTCCCAACAGAAGCCTGCACGAAGCATTTATATGCTATGGCAGTGTTTTTTTCTGTAACAATGTGTTTCATATGATGAGTTTCCAATCTCATCAGTCCGCATATACGAAATGCTTCAGAGTGCAGGGACGAATAATGATATGGATCAGTTGCGAGGTGGTAGTTTATGCTCATTAATGAGAGTATTCGTTGTACATGTCGTTGAATATTATTCTATGTCCATTTTATTATTATTTAATTATTGTTATGTGCAGGGTAGTTTATGAGAGCACGTGGGTCTACTTTGGAACAAATGATGTCTCCTCGCTCATGATGGAGCATGGGACCACCAGTGTGGTTGGCCTTCGCATGAAGCATTCAGATGCTTTTGCAGTAGTGGTTTCTGTAGCAATCTATGTTACAGGGTGAGATTGCCAGCCTCATGCACAACACCATACTAGTCTCGCTAGACGGCATGCATGGACTCAGTGTGTGTGCATGATAGTTCAATGTTTCAGGTAGCGTGGAAGGACAGTTTGACAGGTGAGAGCATGGTGTTTCTCATTATTTAACTATTATGATTTTAACTAGTCGGTGCTTTGTTTGCGTTTCAGGTTAGCAATTGAGCACTGGCTGGGTTTTTTGTTTTGTTTGTTTAGTGTTTGCTTTATTTGCTCTTTGTCACTGAACGGGCTGTATGAATAAATACAGCCGCTGCCTTAGAATCAAGAGTTTTGTTGTTGTTCGGGTTGGGTGCGAGTGTGCAAGAAAGTGATCACATATCACAACAGCATCATCATCTCTTGCCCACCCTACCACATTACTTTGGTAGAGTTACAAAAACAGTCTTTCAGTACTAATACTGAATTCAGGAAAAAAAAGTGCCTGCTTCTGTGTAAATTATGCTATGATCCCCCTTTTTCGTGTCTTGTGTCGTATGGGGTTCCTTTTGTTGCTCCCCGCTGAATTCTATTTCTTTTTCTTCAGCCCTGTCTATGCCGTTCTGATTGCTTCAGCTTCCTCGCGTATTGTTCCTCTCTAGGTTCTAACTGGCTTCCACACATTTCTCTTCCCCTATGGGTTACAGTCGTCGAAATGTCTGGCATTACTGACTGGCTGGTTGTTTCCACTATCATCCTCACCCTCTGTCTGTGATCTCCATATGTAATGTTTGTTGTCTGGCTCCCTTTCATAGTTTTGTGTTCGTTAGTCTGTTTGGTCATTTGTTGTGAATGATGCGACGAAAGTATTTGTCGGTGATCTGTAGCTTGAACGTTTTGTTTGTGGTGCCGTTGCAAGTTCCCACACCACAGAGTGTGAGTGACTTTATGGTTGTGTGGACAGCCTCACTTTATTTTCCTCAGAAAAAAATCCTGCGGCTTTATACATTTGTCGGAGAGAGCAGAACACAAATTCTGGTTTTCTTTTAATCCTGGCATTGACAAATCGATTTGTTCATTTTTTTTCATTTTGCCGATGTGACTTCCCTCAAAGATAAAGCTATATTCTTTTTTCGGTAACCTCACTTCCATTGATTGTTATTGGATCTCACTGCTTATTATTTATTCTCATTTGACCTTGTTATCATGCGCCAAAGGCTAAACAATTTCAGAGCATTTAAATATATCATCTAATGATAGGGAGTTTAGAAGATCACACGCATATATGTTTTCATCCCAGTACAATTCAAGCGCTTGCCAACATCGATACGCGAGGATTCGGTCAATGTGACCCGTGATTCTATATTAAAGCTTTAACTCATTGGCTCTTGCCTTTCATCGATTTCTTGGGTTGATATACAAGGGTGATTAAACCTGGCGATATTTCGGGATGTGTTATACAGGGTGGTCATAAAGTCTTTCCCTGATATCAAAAATTTAAATTAAAAAAAAAGTATTCTGTGCAGAGACACTTGGTTTTTTGAAAATTATTCCTGAACTAAAACAGTTTTTTAATGCTATTTGTAGATTTCAACATTTGCGCCGTTTGTTATGTAGCTTCATCAGAAAAAGCGATTCGTGTAAGATAATCATTATTTTCATCAATTCGTTGCCAAATCTCTTTAGCAAATGCAACACGTCGAGGAAAATCGTTTGGCCGCAAAGCTTGAACGATTTGTACCTTGTATGCATAGAGTTGAAGCCGTTTGTGTTTCATAGCCAGTGAGGGTAAAACGCGAATCGTTTGTCAGAAATTTGAAATCAGGGAAAGACTTTATGACCACCCTGTATATTTTGGTTGCTCAAGTGCTTGGTCTTATTATATCGTGTTCCTTGTTCGCTCCTTTTGGAGCACGATGATATCCCGATATTTCTGATAACCTTCTTGATCTGCAGTTCTGGATTTCATCAGACTAATCCAATAACATTTTTCATTATTTCATTTTATTCTTTGCATTTGTGTTATTTGTTAGATTATTTTTGTTGATATGCATTTATTTCTCGTTCTGTATTTTTACTTGGTTATTTAGTGTTTTCTTTGTTCCCGTGTTACCTGTGTTCACCTATTTTTTTTCTAGAATCAGTCGAAATTATACGCGATGATTATAACTAAGGCTAAGACTGTTAGAATTAGAACAGACACAGAAACAGTCTTAGTATCTAATCATACGGCAAGCAATCAGCCAGCAGCACCAGATCAAGTGTTTGAACACGTAATCTTGCTGACCCAGGGCTAGCATAGCTTGATGGAGAAGCTAAATTTTAAAACGTGAAAACGTTTCCAAAACATTACCAATCAAAATATTTTTTAAATCGTTAAATTTTCATAATTTTTTAAAATTTGCCCACATTTCGCATCACTGTGTGTAAGAGGGGACAAATTTACTCTTCTACTTTCACTATTCAACCCTAGCTTTAAAAAAAAAAAAACCACAAATGCATGAACAAGAAAAAAATGCTGCATACTTCTATTCTGGCCGGGGTATTGTGCATTCATACTTCGCCCGCTTAAGTCGCTATTCGTTGTCTCAACATTTTTTGTTCCGTAGATCTCGAGTAGCGCGTCCTCGTCTCCCGTCAATGGGTGATTAAATTATCCCACACGTCTTGAGCAGACTTAATATTTTTATTGATATTTTTACGTGTTCCCCATTTTTTTTCCCTGCTCCGTGCTCTCCTGAATGTTTTGTCTTCATCTGCATTTTGCCAATCATTTTTTATGTTTTCATTCTTCCTTGCTCACTCTCTTTCTGTGTTCATTTCAAGTTTTCGTATTTCTTCAGATTTCTTAATTTTCATCTCCCTCTCTCAGCCTACATCTCACAAGCTTCGCATATTTTTGCATTCACCGGAAATGAACAAGCACAGAACCCTGGTCAAATTGATTCCATCGATTTCGTCAGCCATGTTAACCTTTGCTCAAATGTTCTCACTTTCTAACGCTCATTCTGTTTGAGAAGAAGAAAGAAAAAATGTGGAGAAACCGATTCTCAATTTTGAGCATTACTCAGAACCAATAGGCTAATGCACATTAATTTAAACACCTGGGCTCAGTAATAAGTGAAATGGAAGATTCGACTCTGAGATACAGAACACGATAGCTCAAGAACAAAATACAAGTTTCCAAATTGAAGCCTTGGTCAATGAAAGCAAATTACTCAGTGTTGTTTAGCGTTAAAAGTGACATTTTAAAGCAAATCTTGCGCGTTAAATAACTGTGATCATAACTCTTCAGTTCCAGGTGAAGCATAAGCCTTCATCTTCTTCATTGTCAAGCCATCCTATCTTGTGCCATCGGTTCAAAATGTTCCCATGTCTTTTTTAAAGTCTGTCATCGATTCTCAGCCCCATGTATATTTCTTCTACCTTGGAAATTTCAAAATAAGGACTACCTTGTAATGCTATCAAAGCAGTCCTTGTTCTGAAACCCTCAGGGTAAAATAGGCAGAGGTACACCAAGCAACTCATGGAGAAGAGAGCTAGAAACAGAAGTGAAAATGATGAGGAAAACGGGGAAAGAGCTTGAGCTGATGGCACGTGACAGGAGAACTTGTCATGTGTTTGTTGAAGGCCTATGCTCCTTGAGGAGCTAAAAGATATTGACTGATTGTAATTCTATCAGCAGGTTTCCTCAAATATGTGTGCTATCTAACGCCGACGCCTTCTCCTCACTCGTAGTTCCACTAGATTTATCTGATTCTTTCCATCAACTCCACGCTGGCTATATTATCATAACATTTGAATCCTTCTATGTTGGCAAGTATCCATTTATGAAAGTCTATACCTCCTTGGTTGTTGTTTTTGTTGTTCTCTTCGGTTAAGAGCCATACAGTCGGACTAAACTGACATTAGTTAGTTCATTAATTGGTTTTTTTTTTAAAGTTGAGAAATATAAATATAACAATATGAATATGTAAGCGCATTCTGTCGATTGGGGATGTTTGTTCTTATATTCTGCCTTCCTGTTACTACCAGCTTTCTACTGCTTAATGACTTAGATCTGATGGTTTGGTTTGGTTTAATTTTAAGTACTATCTTCATTGCATACGGACAACTCCATCAGTGCTTCGATCTCCTCCCTTAGATCACACAAGGAAAATCTCAGCACAGCGCACGAGCTCCGTAGCACCGGCGAGAATCCCAATGTGTGTATATAGGAATCACACATTCTACAAATATTTTTGTGGTGGGTAGGTTTCTAATTTTTAAATTTTGCCAGGGCAGCGGCCTTGTAGCTTACTCTTTACGATTTTTACGTGGGATTTTTAACGTGCGCAACTTGCACACGGGACCTCCTATTTTTTTGCCCTTATCCGAGAAGGCTAGACATCCGATCTCACTACCCAGGATACTAGGGGGAGTTTGACAACGTTAGGACCACTGGTTCTGAAAAAAATATTTCCATAAATTATATTCCCTCAACTGGGAATCGAACCCGGTACCTCTAGAATTCGAGGCGGACGCCATACCTCTTAGCCACTCCGACCCTAGATCTGATGACTTCTAATATCTGTTGCCTTTGTTAAAAAGATCTTAGCCACTAATGCCAGATTGGTCAGGTTATTTTTATCAAAGAAACAAATACACATACAGTGAATTACGTGACGGCACCTCTATTTTATTCTTTCACACAGAAAGGAGTAACTGAGACATTTATCCGTGTGCATTTTTACTGTGCATGCAGCTAAGCGAACGAATAGATGATGGAAAGCGTTATGTAGTTATTAAAACAGACTTATAGGAAAAACATAGCAGAAAAAATTGAAAATGAGGTTATCAGTTTTTTGTCTCATCTTTTTTAAATTGCATTTTAAATTTGAAAGAACTGCGTGGGTTTTAAAGGGACGAGAGTTATATGTTATTATTACTGCTTGAGATGTGTGTTATAGTTTTAATGTTTTTTAACAACATTTAAAAAAAAATAATTTCTTAAATTTCTGGAGTTTTTAAAAAATTGAAACGTCTAGAGCAGCGGCAGGCAACCTAGAGACTGTGGGGATCTACTTAAATTAAGAAAGACTAATCTCTCTAAACAAACAAAAAAAAAAAAAAAGGTAAAGGATCCCGTTACACGCTCATTGAGGCATATTGGGAATGTGGTATTAAGCCCATATTTTCTTGACCATCGGCACACTAGGGGTGATGTTGTCAGCATCACTCCGGCCGCCTTAACCTTCCCAGAGTTGCTCTGGTACCCAATTTTTGAGGCTGGGTAGACCCCGGAGCCGTTTGCGGTCTAAAAAAAATCGACCTTAAAGTCTAAAGATCTACCTTAATAAAATCATGTATGTTCTCAGAGTACAGTGCAGTCCGGATAAATATAATTCTCTGAGACCATCTTCTATTCTGTAGGCTACTTCTATTTATCCGAAATTCTGCTTATCCGAATTTCGCTCAAAGATGGACATTTACGCCAGAATAAGAGGTACAGCATGAAGCAATTATTTTAACCATTCAGAAACAAGTATTTTTATTTTAAATATTTAATTCTACATCGTTTAAAGTTTTCAAAAGCAATTTATAGGAGCCTAAAATATTAAAGTTAATTGCTAGTAGCATAGCAACAAATGTAAAAACGTTCGAATCGCGTTTTAGCTTAGTATTTTTGCGTGCTCTGTTAGCAGCTCGTACACGAATTCCTAAAGTAGTAACTCTTGAAGGGCAAGTAAGCCGACGTAAGAGTTACCTACCCTGACCTAGGGTCTTTTCTGTTGTCTGGTGTTCCTTCTTTTTAACAAGTGCCTGCCAAATACTGGTTTATGTTTATTATTTACTATTCACATGCCTTGGGTTTCACTCTTTGTTTATCTTCAGATCTCAAACGCGTAGTCCCGTTGCTGTCAGAGTTTAACGCAAACCCTTTTCTCGCAAACCGATGTGAACCAGAGCTCGTTCAGTCGGCCAGACGTGCTTGCTAGTCTAATGAACGTTAGCGTTGTAATCTACTGACGGACGCTCAGACGTTTATTAACCTGTTGTCACACAAAAAATTATGCACGACCCCGTAGTACTGTAACATTGGCGATGAAGGCAGAACTTCTACTTATGCGAGTCCAGATTTGAGTTGGGACAGACAAATTACTTCAACTTATCCGACAATTTCAGTAATCAGAATTCGACTTAACAGTTTTTTTTTTCTTAAACAGAACCAAAGAAGACATTTAGCCAGGACCTTCAGAAATGCTTCTACTTAAGCGAAATTCAATTTAAGAAAGTTCTGCTTAAGTGGACTGCAATGTATTCAGAAATTTTTTTGAGCATGAGAAGATCCATCGATGAAATAACAACACTTATGTTCTTCTTTAGCAAGGTAATCAAACACTGTAACAACCGAACAGTTTATGTCCTTCAAAGTTTTCAGCTCTGTACTGCGAAAAATGTCAACAAGCATTGACCCAGATTCATTTCACTTGTCAGAACAGGTCAGGCTGACATCGAATGTATAGTTCCTACTGGTGTTGATGTGTGTCACATTTTGCCAAAATAAACGTTCTTGTTATACTTGGTGACTTCAATCATCAAGACTGCGAAGGCTGGACCCAGGGAACTGGCCTACCACTGTAAAGTATACATCACTGTAAAGTATCGCTGATTGACTGGCCACTACTCTTGGGTCTAATACAATTTTACGGACGATTCATTCCGAATCTGTCCTCGATCATGTCACCTCTTTCTTCTCTGCTAAAGAAAGGGTCTCCTAATGTAGTCCATTGGACGCAAGAATGTCAATCCTCTTTGGATAAAGTTAAAACTATGTTTTCTACTTCACCTATTTTAGTGTTACCTACTACAGATAAGACATTTGTTCTTCGTAGTGACGCTTCATCCACAGGGATTGGAGCAGCACTAATGCAAGAGTACTCTGGAACTCTGCATCCTGTGATGTATATTTCTCGAAAACTAAATGCCGCGGAGAAGAATTACTCGGTCCTAGACCGCGAATTATTGGCTATGGTTTGGTCAATCCTTAAACTTCAAAGATTTCTTCTTGGTGCGCATTTCATAGTGGAAACTGACCAGAAGCTCTTACGGCTATCCAAAGTAAAAATCTGAAGAGCGCGAGATCAACGCGATTCGCGATTGCTCTTCAGCCTTTTCATTTTTCGGTGCGAGCTATCTGTGGGTCAGAAAATGTGATGGCAGACATTTTGTCTAGATGCCCACATGATTCCACCTAACTGTTAGATTCTGAGATTTCTAACATGTCTAACTTTACTACAGTTTTTCCTATTTTAAAGTGTGTACACATATGTAATATATCATATATTGATTGTATCACTACTTAGCGGGGAATTGATGTATATTCACCGCTGATCTTTTGATGTTCTTCTTCTTTGGTAATCATGATTTTAAAATACCTAAGATGAAAGATTTTTGGATACATTATTGTAGAAATTGTGACTTTGCCAGTATTGTAGTATGCGTTGGTGACACCTCTCTGGAAATATTTATACTCAGAGAAAAATTTTCTCTGCATTCTAACATATATTCTAACTTGTCGTATCATAGGACGACTTAGCCTTACATTGGGCGTTACATTTGTTTGGTATGCTTATCATCTGCGCATTGTTATTCGTGCGTTGTGAGCCTATTGTATGTTGCTCTTGGATGTATTTCAAAAAAAATGTACCATTTTTTTTCCCGGGGGGTGTGGTAATCTGTTGCGCATATTACATACACACATTCTTTTGTATGGAATTATGCGACACACGGATTACTTCGTCTATTTAATATGGAAAATATATAGTTGTATTTATTTGGGTACGAAAATGCTTCCCTTGGTAAAGCTAGATAATCCATGATTGATTTATACGTTTGATTATATGGATGATCTCTCTTGATATTGATTCGGCGTATGAATAATTGAATTCATGTCAGTTCTCGTTTGTTAGGGCCAGAAAATAGATTAATTTTGCTTAGAATGTTTATGGTCCGAATTCATGTGTACTACTTGTCTAATGCAAGAAGATTCAGTTTTATATTGTATATCTTTGTATGTTTAGGTCGGACTATATTCTTTGTGCCGGAATGTGGCGCAGGTATTCGTAGTCCTACTGGGTAGTAGAGAGTTCCGAAGTAGTCTCCGATAATGGCTGAGTGTTTTTCTAGGGCTGGTCCTGTTATGATTAAAAAGTGATTTGTGGATGATTTTTCCATAAGGAGGGAATGTCTCTGCGAGAGTATTGTGTCAACTCTTATTATCAGACAGTGGATCGGAGATCTTACCATCAAGGAACTCCGTTATTATGAAATAACATTATTACTGTCAAGAAAAGGTTCTAGCAACGAACCGCTATTACTATTCATGTATGTACATTTACTGAGTATGCGACGACAGACAACTAGAACGTCTGCCTACTGTCGTCCCATAATATATATTCATATGCTGCCTGAATACATTACTGATGTTGCTACTCAATTATGCAATATGATGATGTCCTGTCAACCATGTACTGTCATATGCAGATGTTCACGTCAAGTGTGTGTGTCCTTAATAAAAGGTGCGAAAAAAAACACATCAGCTGTAGTTCCAGCCATCATTGACTCGTATAAGAGTGTGTGAGTGCAGTATTATCTAGTGTCAACTACATAGAACAGTACACCATTCGCGTTGCTTCCACTCTCACACCACATCTACATGACCAGTAGATACAGCGCTGCGCAAGGTTGGGTAGTTGATCAAGTTCCCACGTAGATTCCATCTTTCAATCATACAGTGGTAACGCAGATGCCGTGCTCCTACTGGAGCCTCAAGGGAAACGGGTTCCAGTATGACAAGTGCTGTCCAAAACATGGAAGTCTCTCATCGGGTCTTTTACAGTAGTGGCCAGTCAATCAGCGATACTTTACAGTGATGTATACTTTACAGTAAGCCACTCATGTCTGTTGTTTTTCTGTTGTCTAGTGTTCTACTTCTTTATTTCCTACGAGTGCCTGATAACATACCTTTATGTTTGTCTCATTAATTTACTGTTTACAGGTCTTGGGTTTTCCTTCTTATGTGTTATAAATGTTTATACAATACCAAACCTACCCTCTGTCCTGCTCTTACTGTTCTAAGTCATCTATCATTTACTGGACACAGTATTAAGGTCTTTGTCTTGTTGGACTGGCCTATACTGAATAATAGGGGAACAACAGAACTGATTGTGTCATTAATAGGCTGAACAGCCCATAGTAAACTTCCGGTGTTATGTATTGCGGTTCGCACTAATGACCTGTCATCGAAACATCATTTTTTGGTGATGCGTAGATGGCAGGAATGATAGTGTGATTCGCTTGCATAGCTAGGCGGGGTTGTCGCACGGAAGGTCCAGGGTTCAAATCTTGGGTAAGCCACTCATGTCTGTTGTTTTTCTGTTGTCTAGTGTTCTACTTCTTTATTTCCTACGAGTGCCTGATAACATACCTTTATGTTTGTTTCATACTAATGTAACTAGCTAATCTCTAATACAATTTTCTACTTAATATTAGCGCTATTCGCGCTTTAGTAGGAGTAGGCCAACTGGTCACAACACCATATTCCCAATCTGCCTCAATGGGTGAGTAACGGGATCCTTTATCTTTATTGCGTTCTGATATTACCAACGGACTTTAAGGGGGCACACCCACCAAGAAATGGGTTATCTTTTAAAAAAAATTAACAGAAAAATAACTAACGAACTTGTTGACATAAAATTTGGCCACATGTTACAAGAGATATTATATTTTATGATGAACAAAGTTTATTTTATAAATTTTAATGTTTTATGTGAAAATAATTAATTAACATGAAGTGATGAAAAAAAAATGAAAGGAACACCCCCCCCCCCCCCCCCCCCCCCCCTGCACCTGGGAATGAATTTCACTCACATAAAAGGTGCAAAGAATGCCAAACCAGCAGATGATGTGCATAACATCCCTACCTATGGCGTGAACCACCCAAAAATGTCTACCCCAATGAGCTTTGTAGATATGGCTCTTGCAATATGACCCTTTTAAATAGCACAAATTTAGAACTTTGTATAGCAATATCTCTGTTTCTATACCATGTAAGAAAAACGTCGAGGTTCATGCCATAAAGGATAACATGGGCTATAAGTGTGCAAAATTTGAAGGCTATAGCTTTAAAATTGTAGAAAATATCACCGGAACTGTGAATCGCAGGCCCTGTTTTCGTTAAAGTTTAGTTTTTAAAATGTTAAAACACTTATCTGATATCTTTGAACATTGATAACTCATAAACTATTACAGATAAACACATAATTCAAAAAGAATATCAAAGTAAAAAGGCTTATAAATATTTAAAACACAATTATTATATGAAATCAAAAATAACCTTTTTTGTCTTTTTCTGGTTGTATATGCCCCCTTAAGCTAGGTAGAAAGATCCGTGCCTCTCCGCAAGAAGGCAACACCTCAACGAAATCAACAAAATACAAGTAATAAAACACACTCAAACACATGAATCATGCACATAAAATGTGCTAATAGATATATACATGTACACGCTTAGTTCCAATGTCGTAGAAGGACCATACAAAAGAAGTTAATGTTTTGTTTGTTGTTTTTAAATCAGAATGACGACGTATTTCGTTATAACATTTTTTAATTCGCCCGAGCGGCTTTATAGGGCGGGGTAACCGGTGCCCTTCCTCGCTGCCTTTGTTTTACCTAGCTCAAGAGCAGAGCCAAGTACGCACTTACAGCTGGGCAGACTGCCGCGTGACGCCATCAGGTTTCGAGCCCGGAAATGTAGTACTGTCATCAGGGAATGCCTCAGAAAGAGCACATTATAATTCAAACCCGTTATTCTTTGACGGGTTACTTTCTCCCTTTTAAATATCTGCTATGCTAGATACACAAACATCTGGAGTTTCTCACAAAAGGCTTATTACTATAGACATATTATTTGTTATTCGATTCTTCATTTTTTTGCTTTGTTTTTTGTTGTATGACACTTTAACTGAAGGTAATTCACTGACTTCTGCTTCTTCTTTGATCCTTAACCGCCGACCGTCAAAGCAGTCAGTGGCCATCACGCCTTGTGGCGTCTTGTAGGGCAACAACAAATTGATTCCACTTTGCTCGGTCGGCGGCCATCCTTCGTACAGTGCCCCAACTCTGGTTCATTCTTTGCATCTCAGCCTCCACAGTCCTCCGCCAAGTTGTTTTTTGGTCGGCCTCTCTTTCGTTTTCCTTCAGGGGTCCATAGCATAGCTGTTCTTGTGATGGCATCGGGGTCTCTTCTGAGGACATGGCCAACCCAGCTCCAGCGTCTGCCAGCTATGATGGTGTGCATGTCCTCTTGCTTGCTTCGAGTAAGCAGATCTTGGTTGGTGATGGTATTCGGCCAAAAGATTCGGTGAATTTTTCTTAGGCATGTTGTGTGAAAGGAGGACATATTCGACATTTCCTTCTCTGTAAATGAGAACACATATTTGTATCTTATTTCTGTATAGCGTTATATGAACGTATAACCATGTTATTTTGTACACTCACAACTTAAGCTAGTAGTAAAACTTAGCAATAACTTAACATACAAAATGATTATGAAGTTTAAAAAAAAAAAAGAACTGCAATGATAATCTAAATTTGGCAATGAGCTCTATCCAGATCTAAGGCTTTTTTAAGGTGGTGCGAGGCATTGTGACCTTTCACTGAATTGTACTCTTACGATACTCAATTTCATGCTATTGAGTTGGACCACACTTTAATTTCCGCAAGTGAGGTTCACTGTAGTATTTTACATAAACATATATCCTCCCTTGTCATCATCATCTGAAGAAGAAAGTATCTCAGCTACGGTTTCTGCTTGCTGCTCCATGTAAAGGCTTGCAGGTCTTCTGTAGTGAGCTCCTGCCTGTGATCTTCCAACAACTCTTCTACGTCTTCATTGTTCATCTCCAATCTCAAGTGAGTGCCTATTTGCACAATTTCATCCACAACACCCTCGGGCTCTAAACCCTCGAAGTCTCTGCCTTCCACACAATCTGGCCACAATTTCTTCCAGGCAGAGTTCAGTGTCCTCAAAGAAACTTCTTCCCATGCTTTATCTATTATCCTCAGACAATGGAGGATATTGAAGTGGTGTTTCCAATAATCTTTGAGGGTAAGAATTGAGGCATTGGTCACATCAAAGCATCTTTGAAACAGGAATTTTGTGTACAGTTTTTTAAAGTTAGCAATGACCTGCTGATTCATGGGTTGAATTAGAGGGGTCGTGTTAGGGGGTAAAAATTTCGTTTTAATGAAGTTGTATTCCCCAATCAAATCTTCTTCCAAGCTTGGGGGGAAGGGGGGGGGGGGGGGGGGGGGCATTGCCCATGAGCAACAGAGCCTATAATGGTAAATTATTTTTCTCTAGATAGGCTTTCACACTTGGGCCAAACACCTCATGAATCTACTCAGTAAAAAAACTGTAAATAAATAAACAAACAACACACAAAGTTATGTTATCAGGCACTCAGTGAGAAATAAAGAAGTAGAAGACCAGACAACAGAAAAACAACAGAAGTGATAGGCTTACCGGGAATCGAACCAGGATCTTCCGAACAGCACCCACCGCCTAGCCACGGGAGCAAATTGCCACTATCCACTCGGCCAGCTAAGCATTACTAACCCTGTACAGTGACAAGTGTCGTCTCTCCATTCAGGCAGATACTCGCCGACTTCGGAGGTACCCATTAGAGCTGGGTCGGCTCAGGAGCCGTTCAGGTTATTCCAGTCCCTGGTCGACGACACTCTTTCAAATGTCTTCGCCAGCGCTCGAATTAACCCAGTCCAAATCTCGGTCAAACCTGGATCACCCGATCGCCAGCGCAGTGTGGTAACCATTACACCAGCGCGGCTCCCACATAAACATATTACACTTAATGTTTTTATAATCTTATGGCAGGCAATTTTTGTTTTAAATTCATGTTGAATTACAGATCACAGTTCAGTGTGCTGTTTATTCAAATAAAATAAAAAAAACAAAGAAAGAATAATATAGACATTGTGTAATCGAAAAACGGGAATTAAAAAAAAAAGAAATGAAATCATTATAAACACAAAAATATATCGTACTTTAAACTCCTAAAAACAATCCAAGTTCAATTGCTCTTTAAAAATTTTAATTTTAAAAATTTGTTTTTTATATATTTCGGCGCCACTCCCAGAGACAACGCCAGGTGCGGCCGTACCCCTCGCATCGCCCAAGAGCCGGATCTGCCTCTATCCATTACTTTTTATAGTCTTGCTAGCACAGTTAACCAAGATTTAATGCAGTAACAGTATTGCTAAGATTTAATACAGTAACAGTATTACCAAGATATAATACAGTAACAGTATTACCAAGATTTAATACAGTAACAGTATTACCAAGATTTAATACAGTAACAGTATTACCAAGATTTAATACAGTAACAGTATTACCAAGATATAATACAGTAACAGTATTACCAAGATTTAATACAGTAACAGTATTTCGAAGATATAATACAGTAACAGTATTACCAAGATTTAATACAGTAACAGTATTACCAAGATGTAATACAGTAACAGTATTACCAAGATATAATACAGTAACAGTATTACTAAGATTTAGTACATTGTAACATTCCAGGCAACGAAGAGGCAGACAAATTGGCCAAAGAAGGGGGAGCGTTACAACAAAATGATATAAGGACAGCTTATGAAATGGCTAAAGCAACCGTAAAAGCCACCTTCAAGTCAAAATGGGAAAAGGAGCACACAGGACATATAAAAAAACTATGCCTATCATCAGCTATCTATGCGAGACCAGGTCATCATTTTCCGCTTACGCACCAGGACACTACAGGTTGAGGTATCATCTATAGTTCTATACCACAAATACAGGATTGATACAACAGATCTCTGCACCAGTGGCACCAGCCCCATGACAGCCGAACATCTGCTGCAGTCCTGCCCAACAAACAGCAGTGAACGGAGTAGCATACGGCAACAACCGTAGTACAGTAACAGTATTACCAAGATTTAGTCCAGTAACAGTATTACCAAGATTTAGTACAGTAACAGTATTACCAAGATTTAGTACAGTAACAGTATTACCAAGATTTAGTACACCAACAGTTTTACCAAGATTTAATACACCAACAGCCCTACCAAGATTTAGTTAGGGGGGGGGGGGGGGGAAGAGGGGGGGGGGTGTCCCTGGCGAGCTCCAAAAAAAAAAATCTTTCGTCAAAAAATTGTCAGAAATTCGTCCAGGCTAAAGTGGGCAAAACAATCAACCAGATTGTGAGGTATGTTTGATATTCTGTTTATTAGTTGTTACTGTGCGTGTTGTTTTGTCAGTAATAATAAAAAGTAAAACGGATCTGCCAGTTTTTACGAATCTTACTTATCTTTTTCCAGTCGAGTTTACATTAACTTTGGCGCATGTTAAACTGCTCGGGCCCCCGCCCGCCCTGGCTATGAGTTCTCTAACGCCGGCTCTGAGTATATATCAACAATGTTTTAGGCAAAACTCAGTGCACATACACATCTACAATCCTGATTTAGCACCACGGCAAGTCTCTTACTGTAACACTGACAAACAACATTTTTCTTTCTTATATAAGAATAAGTGTTCTTAGGTCAGTTTCTTGCGCTGATTTCAAATCTGAAATCCGTTTATCTCTATCACGTCGGGTTCTTAAGATATTTGTGAATAAATATATTTTTGGGAAACCGTTATTTGCTCCGTTTCATTTTTACTATATAACTTATTAAAAATTAATAAAAAAGCAACATAATTCTACTTTTTATACTGCTAAAAGATGCATGACATATGTTACGCGATTTTTCAAATAGTTACTGTATTTTGAAATAATTCTGAGCAAAATATGGCTTCTAGAAGTTGTAGAAATTCGGCTGATCTGTTCTGTTACGTGTGCAGATATTTTACCGATCGTGTTGACCAGAAAAACTTTACACCATTACTAAAGAAAGCATATGAACTTTATTTCGATTCGAAAGTTGATGATGCAAATAAATCTTGGTAGCCAAATGCAGTTTGTTCGATACATTGGCAGGTTGGTTACGAAAATCGCTGAAGCATAAGTCGATGCCTTTTGGAGTGCCAGTAATATGGCGTGAACATACAAATCACACTACTGATTGTACTTCTGCTTGACAAATATCCATGGTTTCACTTTTAAAACTAGAAAGTCTGTGGTTTATTCAAATATTGAATTGGTTTCGAAACCAGTGCCTCATGATCCAATCACGTGTCCGATCCAAGTACCACCAGAACATAATCCGTTGGACGTGAATGAACCATCAGAAAGTGATAGTTTACCTGCATTAGAAACTAATTCTGACTCAGATTACATACCGGTGAATGATAGTGTTTACTTAATTAACCATTCAGGACTTTCAGATCTAATACGTGATCTCGCTCTTACCAAAGGACAAGCGGAATTACTCGGTTCGCGACTCAAAGAATGGAATCTTTTAGCGCCCAATACTCCGATATCTAAATTTCGTCATAGACACAGAGAACTTGTTCAATACTTTGAGATGGATGATGACATTTGCTATTGCAAAGATGTAAACGGTCTAATGGTGCACCTCGGTCATAAGCACATAGTCAACGAATGGCGACTTTTCATCGATTCTTCCAAGACTAGTCTAAAAGCTGTGTTATTGCATAACAGAAACTTATTTTCATCAATTCCAGTCACCTACTCTGTTCATATGAAAGAAACTTATGACAATATGGCTATACGTTTGGAAAAAAAAAAGTACAATGACTACCAATGGCGGATTTGTGGAGACCTAAGGTCATTGCATTCTCACGGGCATGCAGACTGGGTATACTAAATTTTGTTGCTTCCGATGTGAATGGGACAGCCGCAACAGACAGGAACATTATGCAAGAAAGGTGTGGCCTATCCGGGATCGTATGCAGCTCGGGCATAAAAATGTAATACACGAGCCATTAGTTAACAAAGACAGCTTCATTTTACCACTGTTACATATAAAGTTGGGGCTCATGAAGAATTTTGTAAAAGCGTTAGATAAAACGAGCAAAGCTTTCACTTATCTTCGAGAAAAGTTTCCGCAATTTAGCGATGCAAAGATAAAGGAAGGTATCTTTGTAGGACCTCAGATTAGGAAAGTTATTGCAGACAAACAATTCGAGAACTTGTTACATGGTAGTGAACTTCGCGCATGGATGGCATTCAAATCGATCGTCGATAACTTTCTGGGAAATCACAAATCTGTTGACTATGTTGCATATTGTTAAGCAGTGCATAGATGCATACAGAATTATGGGCTGTAACATGTCCCTCAAAATCCATTTGCTCGATTCACATCTTGACTTTTTCCCTGACAACCTTGGCGAAGTTAGCGATGAACATGGAGAACGATTCCATCAAGATATCGCCGTAATGGAGTCACGTTATCAAGGACGGTGGAGTGTGACCATGCTTGCCGATTATTGTTGGATGCTTCATCGCGATGTACGCCATGCCATTCCCCGACGAAAGTCGACTGCAAAGAAATTCAAGCCTACATAACTGTTATACTTCTTGTACGAATGATGTTGTAATACTGTATGCGTTGTTAAAAAACTTCAATTGCGTATTTCTAGAGATCCCGACCTGATAGAGAAAAACGGTTTGCAGATTTAAAAACAGCGCATTAAAATTGACCAGAAAAACATAGAAATGTTAGAGAAAGAAAAAACAAGTTTTTTTTTGTTAGTCAGTGTAATCAGCTTTTAACACACCACAAAAGAATACACAGAACTGTCGACGATAGTAACACCCGGAAATTAATAAGAACAAGATACAATAAAGATTACAGTAGTATGCACCAGGTGTGCAGTTCCAGTCGATATTAAAAATCGTAATAAGAAAAAAAAATTAGTTTATACTGTTAAAGTAGGTCGGATAAATGGAATATAACAGAGATAAATAAATTGTATACAGGACAATCCCGCGTAATTCCTAGGGGTCTCTCAGGGAGACAAAGATAGAACAGGACTACTGCACCCTTAGGCATGTCGTACGAGGCGACTATATGAGGTTGGGCATGGGGTTGCCAACCTCATCATGTAAAGCTAATTGCCACATAAACCACTACTACACGAACATGTACATACTTAGTGCAGGCGTCCGGCAAGGGCGAGCATCTACAGTGGTGGATCCAAGCTGCACAAGCAGTGCAAAGGAAAATGCTACTGCTGATGAGATGATGGTTATGATGATGATGATGATGATGATGATGATGATGATGATGATGATGCAGAACAAACGAAAGGAACACAGAAAAAAAATAGAGCCCTAGAAGATGGAATGAATAAATAAAATATAAATGGATCTCAATTAAGTAGGAGAACAATTTGAGAAAGTCAATAGTGAGGATTGCAAAAAATGAATTAGCGAGGATAGTGAGTACACGAGAAAACTGTAATGATTTGAACCTTAGAGAAAGAAATAGAGAAAGAAAAGAAGACAAACAAACAAACAAACCGGAAAAATTAGAAGTCAAGGTAATTATCGGAATGCAACAGTAAGAAGAGTGAGAATGAGGGGAACAACTACAGTATAAAGAGAAGAAAGACTGGCTGTACCGGTATTAGAAAGATATAATGAAGAAAAAAGTTTAGTAGAATAACAGAAGGTATGGAGTAAGAAGAAAAAGGCAAGGTGGAGAGGGGAAGAAAAGGACAAAACGTTCCAGAGGAATAATAAATGAATTTCTCCTCTACAGTTCAACCTATGAACTCTTTCACTAGTTCTCGCAAGTAGTATAGTAGTGAGGTTTCGGTTAGTATTCTGCAGGATGCTCGTGACTTTTATATAGTAAAATATACCGATCGATTCTGCAGGATGCGCGTGACTTCTTATATAAGGAAATACTCCGATCGATAATGGCGGCGTGGGTTAGTAAGTAGTTATTGTGATGGTATTTTAAGTGTTGTGTATGACTCAGCAGTGTGTTGTTTATGTTTCATTATTCAGGTGTTACAACATATATACATCATATATATATATAAATACATAATATATATAAATACATATATACAACATACATACAATATATATTTTACAACATGTAGACAACATTTATACAAAGGCCAAGGCTTTTAAATATAGTTGTAATAAATATATTTAATGATCTCTTTTAAAAGAATACGAAAATGTCAATCTAAATCTCTAGTTTCAGACGGTATGTAGCTCTTTGCTTCTTCGATGGTGGTTGTGTATAGACATCGTCCGGGTGATTGTCTATGGTTGGAGTTGATGTAGGGGTACAGAGGTTGGTGTTGTTAAGAGGACACCAACTCGGTTCTGGGAATATTGGTTGATAACAACTGAAGTTGATGTAGTGGTCAAACGTGTTACTGGGGCAAGTAGTAGGACAGGTACCTGTGTTTGGTAACTGTAGTCGGTCAAATTCGGCGAGGATTTTGCCCCGTAAAGCCAGCAGATGTTCAAATTCAGGGTGAGTCAACGAAATGCCGATTTTGGTAGGAAACTTTAGATATGATTCACCAAAGTATTTTCGCATAATAAATTTTATAGAGGAAGATGGCTAATGAGCGTGGTGTGGTGTGGGTGATTGTGGTTTTGTCTGGTGTTTTGTGTGTAGGTATTGATTAGAATATAGGGGTGAGAGAAAAGAAAATCGGGAGCAATGGTTTATATAACTGTAGCGGGAGGTTATTTAAATTTATTTATTATGTAAGAGTATGCCAGTAAAGAGTTCTGACCTTACAAGTAATACCCCAGTCTTAGAAATAAGCACTGGTGTATTGTTATCATAAAAATAGTCAGACTGTGAAAACCCTGGCCCAGTTGGTAAAAAGTAGTACCAGGATTTAAGGTGTCTCCTCCCTATGACTATCTTATGATTACTTATATGCTAGGGGATAAGTAAAATGTACATTCACTGAACCCACAAAATGGAAGAAGTGAATAAATCCTCAGGTACAGTTAAAATAGTTTAATAATTGCACTATTATTCTATTTCTACTAGTTGGAAAAAGAGTATACACATATATATAAAATTATTCACACAATTACTATTATTGTCTGTTTAGACTTCAAGATCTTAAATAAGAAAGTTACTGAAATCACTGTTATTAGTCCTTTGAATTTAAGGATAACTGTCATCAGTTGACTGAGTTTATGTATGGTTACTTATTGTTTTTCAACTATTGGCTGTTTCACATGTATAGGTGGTCAGTGTCAAACAGGACACTTATCTTTCCAACTTGATACTGCTGAAACTGTCCTTTGCTGATATCAGACTTGGTAGGCCCAACAGTAGGGATGCCAATGACCAGTTGAAGTTCACTCTTTGGGGTCCTGCACTTTTGTGGGATTGCCTCGGATGAACTACACCGGCTTCTGATACTGGACAGTCTGGTTTGAGTTATTTCATGGAACCTGCAACATATCAGCCTTGGCTAGTATCTGGCTAGACTTGTAGCTGACTAGCACAGATGTCAGACCAGTCAGTCATCAGATGTCACCGTTATACAATCATAGTAAGTAAGGACATCATTTCAGTGATATAGCATTAATATTAACATTTCAATTAAGTATAACTGACTAGCACATAAGTCAGACAAGTCAGTCATCAGGTGTCAGAGTTATACAGTCATAGCAAGTAACATCATTTCAATGATACAGAATTAATATTAACATATCAGTAATAAACATCATCTGGTTTAATCCGCTCCTATACATCCCTTCATATTCTATAACTTGATCCTTCCAAATCATATCAAGTACAAATTCAAATCTGATGCTATCTTAGCAACTACCCAAAATTAATACATAAAATAAATAGAGTGAGTGACCACGTGATCAGGTTGCTTTCTACTGAAACTGGCTGTAGAACACTCCAGTTTACCAGCTGTAAATGGGTACAAAGTTGTGCGCTCGAACTAGGGAAGGCAAAGGCAGCGAGGAAGGGGACTAGTCACCTTAGCCTCGTAACTGGGATCTTCCATGATGAAGTTTCTAACACTTCATTTCCCTATGACAATCTCTGGTCATGGGACTGCCCTTATCTTCGTAAGCGATAATGCATTTAATATCGACGAGATACAGCATTAAATATAATAAATATTTTCTATTTGGCTGTGGGGCTAGTTTTGATACGTTTTTGTACAAGCAACCATCTTCCACTAAGCACATGAATAAATCATATTAAAATAATAATACGTTATATCAATGAATATTATACAGGCATATTTTGTGAATTCTAAATGAACCTGTAATACAAAATAAAAGAAATTATTATACAGGATAGCTATCGTAAATTCGCTTACCCTCAGACTCCAGACACTTAGACTGAAATTTTCTGGCGATCCGCTCACACTTCAGATGGATTTAGAGTCGTGGCGTTATCTGCCCTCAGTCTTGTCTCAACCTCTTGCGTTGTGTATCTCTCTCAGTTTACCGATCCGCTTTAAATACGTATAGCGCGGACGTATCGGAGAGTACCGACGTCACAGCTTAAACCTAACCTGAAAAAATCCTTCCCGAACCGTGATTTCAGCCGATCTGTGCGTCGACTGAAATTTTGCCTTTCTCATTCTCAGCATATATAATATCCATATTGTTCCATCTTATCTAGTTTTATTCAGCTGATAAAACTCTATCTTCCTATCCATGTAAATTCCCAAACTGTTATTTGTTGATTTTAATATTTAGAACAGAGTGAGTTTACATGCTTTTAGCGTAACTGTGGGCAGCCGAAATACGCATATATCTCCGTAAATGAGAACTTCCTACCGTTCCATCTTATATGCAGTTATACACCATCCTTCCCTGTACTGAAATGTAAAATCCTTTTCATACGGATTCCCTTCGTTTTATTTTATCGTTGGCGATTTCCTCTGTCCGATACACATTTCGCTGATACGCCGCCATTTTGAAAGCGGTCACTCGATCGTAGATGGGTTTATAAATCTAACTGAACTCATTTGCAATGACTTGAAACCAATTTTGCGACATAGCTCCCCCATATTTTAAGCTGGATGATATCTAGCTTAACTATTGGGTACAAGACAATTGCAAATCGACCATTCCGAGGTTAGTTTTCCTTCCTTCCTTCTATCCTCCTCAAGCTCTGTGGGATGGCGACTTAGAAAATCTGCGCCTACATTCTGTTTTCCCGGAATATATTCAATAGTGAAGGAATATGGCTGAATCAATAATGACCATCTTAATAAGCGAGTGTTTGCATGACGTGATGAGGCCAAAAATGATAGGGGTTGATGATCGCACTGGACCACAAATGGTTTGCCATACAAATAGGGTTGAAACTTATTGATGGCCCACACCAATGCTAAACATTCCCTCTCTATAGTAGAGTAATTCTTTTCTGCCACGTTCAACTTGCGGCTGGCATAAGCCACAGGAAACAGTTCCTCATTCTGGGTCTGAGATTTTTGCAAAAGCGCGGCCCCAATTCCTACATTGCTTGCATCAGTCCGTACTATAAACTCTTGCGTCAGATCTGGTAACTTCAGAATAGGCTTACTAGTGAGTCTATGCTTCAATTCTGAATATGCATGCTCACACTCCGCCGTCCACTTTATTGTGTCAGGTTTTCCTTTCTTTGTCAGATCCGTCAAAGGTGCACATAAGGTGTTGAAGTCTTTGATGTACTTTTGATAGAATCCTCCTAAGGATACGAACGACCTCACATCCTTTTTTGTCTGTGGTCTAGGTGCATTCCTTAACTTTTCTATATTTTTGGGATCAGGAGACATGTTTCCATGACAAATTGTATGTCCCAAAAATTCTAATTCCTGACATCCGATTACACACTTTGTTGGACGAGCAGTCAAACCTGCCTCTCTGAGTCTACCCAGTAACATTGATAGAGAATGTAGATGATCCTCAAATGTTTCCGTGGCTATGAGAATGTCATCCATAAAGTTGGTGATGTTAGAGTTGTTCAAGGGTTCCAGCAATTTCCTCATCATCCTTGAAAATACGCTTGGTGCGTTTTTCAACCCGAATGGTAGTACATTAAATTCGTAGTGACCATCCGAAGTGCTAAAAGCCAGCATGTGTCGGATCTCGGGTTTGACAGGAATCTGGTAATATCCCTTACTTAAATCGACCTTAGAGAAATATTTCGCAGTACTTAGCGTCGAGAACAGCTGATTGGTATCCGGTAATGGATCAGCTTGGGTTTCTGTGATCGCATTTAATTTCCGGTAATCGATACAGAGTCGGTGTTCTCCACTTGGTTTTCTCAACAGTACAACACTTGAACTGTAAGGTGATTCTGACTTGGAAATGATTTGTTCTTGCAACAGATAATCAATTTCCTCCTTCAATGCCTGTGCCTTGGCATATGGTATAGGGTAGGTCTTCATGCAGATAGGTGTTGGATCGATGACCTTCATATCATATGTCAATAAGTTGGTGCATCCTGGTTTATCAGTTAACACATCTGCATGTGTTTTTAAAAACTTCTTTAACTTGCTCCCTCTGTTCCTGAGTTAACTGAGTACTAATTTTGACTTGTTCATATGTCTCAGTCGGTCTTAATGGATACTCTATTGAGGTAAGTGGTTCATGCTTCATTTCGGTTGCGATGGCCAGAGTCATCATATGAGCTACCTCCGTTGATGTCCTGTCATAATATTTCTTTAACAGATTAACATGGTACACCCTTTCTTTGCCCTTCTTGTCAATTTTGTAATTAGTCCTCGATATTTTCTCTAGCACGTTATATGGACCCTGCCAACCAATCTGCAGTTTGTTGTTACTGCTGGGCAATAGAAGAAGCACTTTTTCTCCAACAGCAAGTTCCCTATCCTTTGCTTTCTTGTTATAGTATTCAGTATGTTTCTTTCTGGCTCTGCGAAGATTGTCATTAGCCAATTTCCAGCCCATTTTCAGTCGAGTGGTCAACTCATTTACATACTGAATTGATGAGGTGACACTTTCCTCTGCCTTCTCATCTGTCCAAGTCCGCAGCAATGCTTCCAGTGGACCTTTTATAGGCCGACCAAACAACAATGTGGCCGGTGCCATTCCTGTGGAATTGTGTGGGACTTCCCGGTATGCGAATAATGCAGCGGGTAAGTATACATCCCATGTTTCAGGTTTTTCACTTGCCAGCTTCCTGAGAATAGAAATGAGCGTACCGTTGAACCGCTCGACTTGACCATTTCCTGTGGGTGATAAGGAGAGCAATGATAATGTCTGGCTTGAAAAATCCTGAACACTTCTTGGGTTAGCTTTCCCTTGAACTGGGAACCATTGTCCGTCAATATTTGATGTGGAAAGCCTAACCGGGTGAATATTGTCAACAATGCCTCTGCCACATGCTTAGAATCTATAGATGCCATGGCTACGGCCTCTCCCCACATAGAGCATGTATCAACTAGAGTTAAGATATAACTATTCCTTCTCTTAGTCCTAGTGAGGGGTCCAACAATATCCACTGCAACTCTCTCGAATGGAGTACCCATGATTGGCATTTCTCCTAGAGTTGCTGGTGCAGTCCCATGCTTGGGGGCTACACGTTGACACTCTGGACAAGATTTCACATATCGTTTGATATCTTCCGTGATCCCTGGCCAGTAATAGTGACAAGCTATCCGTTGACTGGTGGCACCAATTCCCATGTGTCCACTAAATGGAATAGCATGTGCGAGCTCCATAACTTTCTCCCTGTATGACTTTGGTACTACCAGCTGTCCATGTCCTTGAGGTCCTGTACCAGCTTTTCTATACAGTAGTCCATTTTTCATATACAAGTCTCCTTTTTCTGGAGGGTTATGGGCCTTTGGCAATTTGCCAAAACAAGGCTTCAATGTGTCATCTTCTGATTGAGCCTGTTTCATCTGCTCTGGCTGAGTATTGTTAGGATTTTCCTCCTCGTTTTTGGTGCTCGACCTGGTCTGGACTGCTGCCAGGACAACAGGTTTTACTGGGTCACCCAAAAATACATACCTACACCCCAATATCAGCGGGTATATAGGGTCATCTATCACTGCGGCTGTTATCACTCCTTCCACGTAGCGAGATTTCACATTGATCCTAGCTATAGGAAGTGTCATGGTTGCTGTTCCCTTAGTTGCCCCTTGTATTTCCACGGTGTCTGTGGTAATTTGATCAGAGTGCACTAGGGTTGAACTCACAACTGAGTCGAAATCCAGGCCGGTATCATATAAGCACATGACTCGATTGCCGTTCACGGTTACGAGCTCACTCACAGGGGGATGACGGAGGCTATTCTGACTCCCTGTCAGTTCCATCATATCTGTCCTATTCCCTGTTGCTAAACATGCAGCGTGATGAGGGGTTTTTCCTTCTACAATCTACAGTGTTGTGGTTGCTCATCTTACAAATTTTGCACCACTTATCTCCCTGTTTGTAGGGTTTCTTTTTCCTGAGTCTGAGGGTTCTTGTCCTTATTATCAAATCTTGGCTTATTTCTGTATGGATGATCCTTCTGGTCAAACTGGGTATTCTGCGGTGGTGGCTTATATCCTTCTACCTGCTTCCTTTTCGTTCCTACTAGTTCAGCTTGAGCGGCTTGGTACCTCTCTGCACATTTCAAAGTGTCTTCCAGCCTCTCTGCTCCTTGTTCCATAAGGAATTTCCGCATTTCTTGAGACATGGAATCTTTCACTTGCTCTAACATAACCATTTCTTTCAGATCCTCGTATGTTTTCTGATACTTACCTAAACTACTCCATTTCAACAAATACGTTTCTAGCCTAGCTGAGAACTGGTTATATGTTTCTCCAGGTAGAGGTTTAGAAGTTCTAAATTTCTTCCTATATGCCTCAGAGTTCTTTTCATACCGGATCAGTAAGGCTTGCTTTAGTATCTCATAATTTTCCTGATCTTCTTTGGGGAGTTTCAGAAACACATCATATGCAATACCTCTCAATCCCTGGGATAACTTTAGACTCCATTTTTCCTTTTCCAGTCCATAGGTAGAGGCTAGCCTTTCATACCTATCCAGGTACGACTCTATTGCGTCCTCCTTTTCAACAAATGGATCTAGGTGGAAGTTCATGGCCCCATTTGCTGTGTTCTGAAAAGAGCTATTCGCAGAATGAGGTGAGCTATTACCATGGGTGATAGTCCCAGCCTGAAGTTCAAGATCAAGCTGTCTCATTTTCAGCTCATGGTCTCTCTCTGCTTGTAACCTCCTTTCTTCTCTCTCAGCTTCTAATTTCTTGGCTTCTCTTTCTGCATCCAATTTCTTGGCTTCTCTTTCTGCTTCCAATTTCTTGGCTTCTCTTTCTGCTTCCAATTTCTTGGCTTCTCTTTCTGCTTCCAATTTCTTGGCTTCTCTTTCTGCTTCTAATTCTAATTTCTTGGCTTCTCTCTCTGCTTCTAATTTCTTGGCTTCTCTCTCTGCTTCTAATTTCTTGGCTTCTCTCTCTGCTTCTAATTTCTTGGCTTCTCTCTCTGCTTCTAATTGCTTTGCTTCTCTCTCGGTGTACTTTTCACATTCCGTCGTGACATACCGGATCAGAACGTCACCATCCATGCCAAGCTCTTTTCCCACCTGCAGTGTAGCAGACCTAAATTTGACCAAGTCAGCCATGATGTATCTGTAGTCTAGTAGGGCAAGCGATCTTACTCAAACTAATTTACTACAATATAATTAACTGAGTTAAAATTAAAGTTAATTAAACTGACTTCACCATATATGAAACAGCTTTCTTTATCTGTACTCAATGGTACTCCTAAAAAATTATATATTTCCTACTATGTTAACTCTTTCCAAAAATTTTCAAAAAAGAAAAAAAAATTTTCTACACAGCAGAAATAGAAAGTTGGCTCAGGAATATCAAAGATATATCCCGCAGACGAGCCCCCACTGTAGCGGGAGGTTATTTAAATTTATTTATTATGTAAGAGTATGCCAGTAAAGAGTTCTGACCTTACAAGTAATACCCCAGTCTTAGAAATAAGCACTGGTGTATTGTTATCATAAAAATAGTCAGACTGTGAAAACCCTGGCCCAGTTGGTAAAAAGTAGTACCAGGATTTAAGGTGTCTCCTCCCTATGACTATCTTATGATTACTTATATGCTAGGGGATAAGTAAAATGTACATTCACTGAACCCACAAAATGGAAGAAGTGAATAAATCCTCAGGTACAGTTAAAATAGTTTAATAATTGCACTATTATTCTATTTCTACTAGTTGGAAAAGAGTATACACATATATATAAAATTATTCACACAATTACTATTATTGTCTGTTTAGACTTCAAGATCTTAAATAAGAAAGTTACTGAAATCACTGTTATTAGTCCTTTGAATTTAAGGATAACTGTCATCAGTTGACTGAGTTTGTGTATGGTTACTTATTGTTTTCAACTATTGGCTGTTTCACATGTATAGGTGGTCAGTGTCAAACAGGACACTTATCTTTCCAACTTGATACTGCTGAAACTGTCCTTTGCTGATATCAGACTTGGTAGGCCCAACAGTAGGGATGCCAATGACCAGTTGAAGTTCACTCTTTGGGGTCCTGCACTTTTGTGGGATTGCCTCGGATGAACTACACCGGCTTCTGATACTGGACAGTCTGGTTTGAGTTATTTCATGGAACCTGCAACATATCAGCCTTGGCTAGTATCTGGCTAGACTTGTAGCTGACTAGCACAGATGTCAGACCAGTCAGTCATCAGATGTCACCGTTATACAATCATAGTAAGTAAGGACATCATTTCAGTGATATAGCATTAATATTAACATTTCAATTAAGTATAACTGACTAGCACATAAGTCAGACAAGTCAGTCATCAGGTGTCAGAGTTATACAGTCATAGCAAGTAACATCATTTCAATGATACAGAATTAATATTAACATATCAGTAATAAACATCATCTGGTTTAATCCGCTCCTATACATCCCTTCATATTCTATAACTTGATCCTTCCAAATCATATCAAGTACAAATTCAAATCTGATGCTATCTTAGCAACTACCCAAAATTAATACATAAAATAAATAGAGTGAGTGACCACGTGATCAGGTTGCTTTCTACTGAAACTGGCTGTAGAACACTCCAGTTTACCAGCTGTAAATGGGTACAAAGTTGTGCGCTCGAACTAGGGAAGGCAAAGGCAGCGAGGAAGGGGACTAGTCACCTTAGCCTCGTAACTGGGATCTTCCATGATGAAGTTTCTAACACTTCATTTCCCTATGACAATCTCTGGTCATGGGACTGCCCTTATCTTCGTAAGCGATAATGCATTTAATATCGACGAGATACAGCATTAAATATAATAAATATTTTCTATTTGGCTGTGGGGCTAGTTTTGATACGTTTTTGTACAAGCAACCATCTTCCACTAAGCACATGAATAAATCATATTAAAATAATAATACGTTATATCAATGAATATTATACAGGCATATTTTGTGAATTCTAAATGAACCTGTAATACAAAATAAAAGAAATTATTATACAGGATAGCTATCGTAAATTCGCTTACCCTCAGACTCCAGACACTTAGACTGAAATTTTCTGGCGATCCGCTCACACTTCAGATGGATTTAGAGTCGTGGCGTTATCTGCCCTCAGTCTTGTCTCAACCTCTTGCGTTGTGTATCTCTCTCAGTTTACCGATCCGCTTTAAATACGTATAGCGCGGACGTATCGGAGAGTACCGACGTCACAGCTTAAACCTAACCTGAAAAAATCCTTCCCGAACCGTGATTTCAGCCGATCTGTGCGTCGACTGAAATTTTGCCTTTCTCATTCTCAGCATATATAATATCCATATTGTTCCATCTTATCTAGTTTTATTCAGCTGATAAAACTCTATCTTCCTATCCATGTAAATTCCCAAACTGTTATTTGTTGATTTTAATATTTAGAACAGAAGTGAGTTTACATGCTTTTAGCGTAACTGTGGGCAGCCGAAATACGCATATATCTCCGTAAATGAGAACTTCCTACCGTTCCATCTTATATGCAGTTATACACCATCCTTCCCTGTACTGAAATGTAAAATCCTTTTCATACGGATTCCCTTCGTTTTATTTTATCGTTGGCGATTTCCTCTGTCCGATACACATTTCGCTGATACGCCGCCATTTTGAAAGCGGTCACTCGATCGTAGATGGGTTTATAAATCTAACTGAACTCATTTGCAATGACTTGAAACCAATTTTGCGACAATAAGGAAATACGACGTCAAAAAACCGATAAAATGGGGGAGCAAAGGCTAATTATTGTCGTTAGTTGGTCGGTGGGGTTTTTAATGAAGAGTGTATTGATGCTGACTGGCGGGGGTGATGACTCATTGGTGTATTGGCGTGGGAGTAAGACAATGTATAAACACGCACATACAGATATATACGACATCTAAAGCAAACAGAGGCGTAATAAGTGTTTATATATAAATTTTTTATTATCACTGCAGAGGTTTCGAGTCGCATTTTGGGGGAGGAATGGGTTTATATAATGAAATATGACGTCAAAAACCGATAAAATGGGGGAGGAAAGGCTAATTATTGTCGTTAGGTGGTCGGTGGGGTTTTGTTAATGGATAGGGTGGGGTAGTGATTTTGATTTTGTCTAGTGTTTTTGTGTGTAGGTATTGATGAGAATATAGGGGTGAGAGAAAATAACCATGTAAGAGAGAATACAAATCTACACGAAGTGAGACAAATTTTTATTTATTTATATATTTTTATTTATATAATAAGGGGGGTGTAGAGGTGGTCACCCGGCGAGGTTAGTCTGGTTGACCTTGTTGTCGTCCCTCTCGACGATGAATATAACGTATAAGGGTTCTCCTTACGACATCTAGGGTTAGGCGGACGAGATCCTCACGCGAGATCACCCGTAGAGGACCTCTTCTAGATGTATATTTATCAGATCATCGAGGGTTGTTGTCAGGCTTCCTGATTGGGCTGCTCCTCCACACACCCCACACAGTTCACAGGTCGGTTCTCACTGAGGGAATCTAAGAAAAACAACTATTCTTTTTATGTAAAAATATGACAGGGAATTTCCGTTGTTGGGTGAGCACATCTAAAAGTCTAGCTTATTGTGATGTTTACTGAATTTGAAAAGACCAACCTGGCTCAAGATTGTTCCTCAGATCGGGAAATCCCACAAGAGCTGACGTATTTTTTTTGGTTCTTATTACAACGACTAACTGTTTTACCCTCACTAGTAATAAACTCGGATCGATGGTCGGCGCAAAACTTCGCGAGGGGAACCATTGATTGTATACTTTATCTAAGAAAAACATTATACGAACAGGACACATAATGGAAGAGAACTATTTTTAGATGGAAAGAGGTGAAGTGGTTACGTTATCGTTGTGGACATGTCTTTTTATGTAAAAAAATGACAGGGAATTTCTGTGTTGTTCGTATGAGTAGACGGCTGAATTGTGTGTTCTAAAACCGACATTTTTTCCGCCCTGCGCTTCTTGTTTAGTGAGATTCTCCAAAAGTCTACGGTGTTGTGATGTTTATTGAGTCCTTTCGTGCTAGTCGTATCGTACTCGCCGAAACAGTGGTAAGTTTTATTACAAAAAGATACCATCCCCCTACCTTCGTATTCTAGTCACGGGGGTTCTCTTATTAAATAATTTCACCTCGCCACAGCTATTACAACGACTAACTGTTTTACACTTTGATCTTAGCCAAAAGGCCGAGAAACGATAACAGATTTTCTGCTGCAGTTCCATGCCTTCTCCTTAATATCGTAAGATTTCACAGTGAAGTAATATTTAACAGATTAAAAATATTTTAATTGCTAAAAGTTAAAGTGGGGAAAAACTTAATAATTATTGTAAATTTATAAACAGCCAAATACGTTTAATACTGCCGTGACACATATCTTTTTATAGGTTGAAGAAAGTTTCTTTAGGACGTACGGTTATCAAAATTACAAGTATGCCTAATTAATGCCCCGTGCAACATTGGTTATACAATTAATTCCAATTTAAGATTAAGGGACGTTAAAATAATAAATTGTTATTTTCATAGTTAGCTCTCTTTGAACACACGAAGCGTTCTTAATGTTACAAGGAAAAACGTTCTTTGCTATTTCAAAATATTACAGCTATCCCCCTAATTTACGGGCTCCAAACGATTTAACAGACAGTATGGATATATATATATATATTTGTACCTATTACAAAAATATTAATTTATAAATGGGTCACTTATATCAAGCTCGAAGTAATTCTACGGTCCAGCCTGGAAATTTCCGCGCGTTACTGCAGAGGTCATGCCTCCCAAATATGGAATGAAAACATCCGAGCCTCCCTCTTCAATGTTTACAAATAGCTTCTTTGTTCCAGTTATCAAACGGTTATCTACTTTTTTGTCCTGCAATTTTCAAACTGTAGTGAAAACTTTTCTTCCAATCAGCAAAGATGGTCCCAAAATTTTCTCCCAGTCCCGCTCAAAGGTTCCAACCTGTAGGTAAATATCTATTAACCTGTTTTTAATTTTGTTATTTTTGCACGTGCCAAATATTTCTTTGAATATTTCTTGCATGGGTCAAATGTTTCTAACAGTTGTCAAATATTTCTTACAGTTGTCAGATATTTCTTACAGTTATCAAATATTTCTTCAAGTGTTTTTTTCCAGTTGTCAAATAATTCTTCAATCGTTTTTTCAAGTTGTAAAATATTTCTTCAAATGTTTTTGTCTAGTTGTCAAATATTTCTTCAAATGTTTTTCCAGTTTTCAAATATTTCTTCAAACGTTTCTTGCATGTGTCAAATATTTCTTCAAATGTTTTTTCTAGTTGTCAAATATTTCTTCAAACGTTTCTTGCATGTGGCAAATATTTCTTCAAATGTTTTTTCTAGTTGTCAAATATTTCTTCAAATGTTTTTCCAGTTTTCAAATATTTCTTCAAACGTTTCTTGCATGTGTCAAATATTTCTTCAAATGTTTTTTCTAGTTGTCAAATATTTCTTCAAACGTTTCTTGCATGTGGCAAATATTTCTTCAAATGTTTTTTTCTAGTTGTCAAATATTTCTTCAAACGTTTCATGAGGTTGTCAAATATTTTTAAAAATATTTATTCAACTCGTTCTTTCAGGTGCCAAATATTTCTTCAAATATTTCTTGCACTTATCAAAAAATTCTTAAAATATTTATTGTAAAATGTTTCTTGCCGTTATTAAATATTTCTTTGATCGTTTCTTGCGGTTGCCAAATATTTCTTCAAATATTTCTTCAAATAGTTCTTGCAGTTGTCACATTAAAAAAAAAACCTGCCATCACCGATGTCAATAACTTGTCGAGGTATGGCGGCTTGCGTACCCCGATTACCCCCAGAGCTATGCCAGCAAGAGTTTTACTCCTGGAAGGTTCTACCAAGCTGGACAGGTTTGCGCGGGCAGGGGTCAGACTAAAGCAGACACCCTGGTCCTCCAGGTTGGGGATTTTAGCATAGGGCTGACACCCCTGTCTATGTAAAAAAAATTGAAGTTACGGAAACAACAATGAATAAACAAACTTTGCTGCGGGACACATCCGGAGTCTGAGGCTCGTATGACTGTCAGTGGTGAAAGCCGAAAGTAAGCCACTGACATGAGAACGGACGTCCTGACCGCAAAACATGATACAAGAATAGGATTTTGGAATGTCAGGACAATGAATGAGACGGGTAAACTAAAACAGGTCACGGCAGAAATGAGAAACTATAGGTTACACATTCTAGGGATAAGCGAGAGCAGATGGACAGGGGCAGGAAAAGTTAAAACAGCAACAGGAGAAACAGTACTTTACTCTGGAAGAGAGGATGGACAGCACAATGAAGGTGTAGCCATTATTCTACAGAAAGGAATAGAAAGGACATTACTGGAATGTAAACCCATCAACAAGTGACTGATAAGATTAAGATTGAGAGGTAGATTCACCAATACTACAATAATACAATGCTACGCACCAACGAATGACAGCGATGAAGAGGTCAAGGATGAATTCTATCAACAACTGCAGAAAGAAATGGAAGACACACCTAGATATGATCTTATTATAGTAATGGGAGACCTCAATGCGAAAGCTGGTACACACAATACATAAAATGAAAGAGTAATGGGGAAATGCGGTAGCGGAACAGCAAACGAAACCTCTTTCCATATAAAAATAGCTCTCTTCCATTATGTGTCCTGTTCGTATAATGTTTTTCTTAGATAAAGTATACAATCAATGGTTCCCCTCGCGAAGTTTTGCGCCGACCATCGATCCGAGTTTATTACTAGTGAGGGTAAAACAGTTAGTCGTTGTAATAAGAATAAAACACACAAAAATACGTCAGCTCTTGTGGTATTTCCCGATCTGAGGAACAATCTTGAGCCAGGTTGGTCTTTTCAAATTCAATAAACATCCCAATAAGCTAAACTTTTAGATGTGCTCACCCAACAACGGAAATTACCTGTCATATTTTTACATACAAAGAATAGTAGTTTTTCTTAGATTCCCTCAGTGAGAATAGACCTGTGTACTGTGTGGGGTGTGTGCCTGACAATAACCCTCGATGATCTGATAAATATATATCTAGAAGAGATCCTCCTATGGGTGATCTCGTGTGAGGATCTCGTCCGCCTAACCCTAGATGTCGTAAGGAGAACCCTTATACGTTATATTCATCGTCGAGAGGGACGACAACAAGGTCAACCAGACTAACCTCGTCGGGTGACCACCCCTACACCCCCCTTATTATATAAATAAAAATATATAAATAAATAAAAATTTGTCTCACTTCGTGCAGATTTGTATTCTCTCTTACATGGTTTTTTTCTCTCACACCTATATTCTCATCAATACCTACACACAAAAACATCAGAGAAAACCAAAATCACAACTCCCCGCCCTATCCATTAAAAAACCCTAACGACAATAATTAGCCTTTCCTCCCCCATTTTATCGGTTTTTAACGTCATATTTCATTATATAAACCCATTCCTCCCCTAAAATGCGACTCGAAACCTCCGCAGTGATAATAAAAAATTTATATATAAACACTTATTACGCCTCTGTTTGCTTTAGATGTCGTATATATCTGTATGTGCGTGCTTATACATTGTCTTACTCCCACGCCAATTCACCAATGAGTCATCATCCCCGCTAGTCAGCATCAATACACTCTCCATTAAAAACCCCACCGACCAACTAACGACAATAATTAGCCTTTGCTCCCCCATTTTATCGGTTTTTTGACGTCATATTTCCTTATATAAACCATTGCTCCAGGGTTTTTTTCTCACCCCTATATTCTAATCAATACCTACACACAAAACACCAGACAAAACCACAATCACCCACACCACACCACGCTCATTAGCCATCTTCCTCTATAAAATTTATCATGCGAAAATACTTTGGTGAATCATATCTAAAGTTTCCTACCAAAATCGGCATTACGTTGACTCGCCCTGAATTTGAACATCTGCTGGCTTTACAGGGCGAAATCCTCGCCGAATTTGACCGACTACAGTTACCAAACACAGGTACCTGTCCTACTACTTGCCCCAGTAACACGTTTGACCACTACATCAACTCCAGTTGTTATCAACCAATATTCCCAGAACCGAGTTGGTGTCCTCTTAACAACACCAACCCTTGTACCCCTACATCAACTCCAACCATAGACAATCACCCGGACGATGTCTATAAACAACCACCATCGAAGAAGCAAAGAGCTACAAACCGTCTGAAACTAGAGATTTAGATTGACATTTTCGTATTCTTTTAAAAGAGATCATTAAATATATTTATTACAACTATATTAAAAAGCCTTGGCCTTTGTATAAATGTTGTCTACATGTTGTAAAATATATATTATATGTATGTTGTATATAAGTGTTTATATATATATATATATGTTGTATATATGTTGTAACACCTGAATAATGAAACATAACAACACTTAAAATACCATCACAATAACTACTTACTAACCCACGCCGCCATTATCGATCGAAGTATTTCCTTACATAAAAAGTCACGCGCATCCTGCAGAATTGATCGGTATATTTTACTATATAAAAGTCACGCGCATCCTGCAGAATACTAACCGAAACCTCTCTACTATACTACTCTCGCAGGGTTTCGAGCCTTCTGTCATCATTATCATCATCTTTCCCATGTTTAGCTCCCTGTGGAGAATGGAGCCTTTGACGATATTTTGGTTGTGTCCGTTTAATTACTCTTCCTCCTCTTTCTCTCTCTCCATTTATTTCTGCATTTTACGCACATAAACCTGTGCCTCGCCACGCCTCAATCATCGGTTGACCTCTGTTTATATTGCACAAGTGTTATTTCACGGCTAACTGACCATCCTTAAGGATTAATTGTAATCGCTTAAGTTGTTGAACCAGATTTGACTTCGTACGGCCAACGGGAAAATGACTGTGGCCTTTTCACGTAACTATTTCCGCTCTACCCAGACGAAGAGATTAAACACGTGCGGTGGTGAGTGCTTATCGCGACAATACTGAGTCAGACTACAAAGGAAGACCAGATTGTTTGTCTAAAAAAAAAGTCTGTGGTCAGTGATATGTATACAATTTATCTGTCTGGTGACTGAAAATCAGGGCAGGTGAGAATTGCGTAAGCATTTCCGCCCTGAGATTAGTAATGATAATTATAGTTTAAAGCCAGTATGGGGGACACAGATTAGCGATGGCAAGATTTGAGGGATAAGTTTACAGATGGGTTCGACAGTGTGTATAAGAGTAAACGGAAAAAAGCATAGCCATATATGGTTATGTTTCATTGTACTGAGTATGGCATGATATTCTTAGAATATCTTACATTAGGAGGGTGAAAGTAATATTTACAGCCCATACACACTACGTTCTAGCTCAGGGATTGGATCAATTGAGAGCAGGAAATAGACATTCGTTTCGATTGGAAGTTTTGTCGGAAAACGCAATGTGGAGGCTTGGAGGAAAAAGGAAATATAACCCATCAAATTCGGAGGCTAAAAACACATTGCATTCCAGAATCGTCAGAGACAGCATGGACTGAAGCTATGAAAGAATAGAGCTAGGATTCTGACCTTATCTTCTTCTTCTTTGATCCTTAGCCGCCGACCATCAAAGCAGTTAGTGGCCATCACGCCTAGTGGCGTCTTGTAGGGCAACAACAAATTGATTCCACATTTTCTACATTGACCTTATAGGACCGGACAAAACACGAATCGGAACTCCTTCTGAATACTACAGCAAGGAAAATTTACCTGTTAATACGGAAACCGAACTCCTACAGAACCTACTCACAAAAGTCAGAGGGACTATTAACTAGAAATAATATCGCCGACTTGTGTTCGAGGCATCTTTATCAAGTTGCCAAGACTATTCTTTTGAGCAAGAAGTCTAGAGTTCCCAACTAGTTTGGGGTACGTTGTAAAATATATTTTATTCATTGAATTTGATATGTTTGTACTTGCTAGTGGTTGTAAAAGTTCATACGAGGCTGGCAACCTAGCATATGAAAAGAGTATATTCATAAACCACCACAGCAAGCGCTGGTGATTGCTTTATGCTAATTCTCACAGGGAACCAAAAGCAGAGGTAACCCCAGACTCTGAATGGAGCAGTAGTGAGTGATGATTACATCAAATGTGCATAGTGTGTATATTATCATTTTGTAAGATATATGTGTGATAAAGTTCACTCCGTCTTCACCCTCCCTCTCAAATTTCACCCCCTTCCTAAATCTATAAAACGCATTTTACAAGTTATAAACCTCCTTAGATTTAAAAAAAATTGAAAAGGGGCAATATATATAACTTACAATAAACATTGGCAAATGTGTGACTTTTTCTGCTAGCATATTTGGAAAAAAGCGGTACAAATCCCCTACTAAAATCATTTACCCACCCCATCATATTAATTATTGACGATTGTTGCCAAAATGAAACTAACGATAGACAAAACAAGCGAGTAATACGTTTTAGCATTGGAATAACTAAGGCTATCACCTTTTTCCAAAAACTGCAAACGATCGACGCAGATGCGAAGGTATAAACACAAAGCGTTGAAGTCACTTTCGCAAAAACACACACACACGGCAGCCCACGTTTCCTGCCTCTAGTTTTTTTTCCTCACGAAATCCGAAAAAGCGTGCAAAACCAACTTGTTAACGCAGTGCTTGGTCTTCAAAGGACACAGAGAGGGGACAAGGGGGAGAAAAGAAAAAAATATCTCGCCTACTTGTAAATTTGAAATTGACACTGGGGGGCAGGGCTGCTAGTGGCAAAAGTGAATTTTAGGAATGGCTTTCTGTATAAACTACAACTAAGATCTTGAAAGATAGAATAAATATTATTGAATATAATATCCTTCATATTCTTTAGATGAACCTTAGAAGACTTATTTGATTAATATGATGGCACAGTACAAGAAAACCATAAATAACGAGAACAATATAAAGATGCAAATAATGATAAAGAAGTACATAAAACTTATCTAGAAATGTAGAGGATAATGGTCTGAGTAAGAATTACTTTCTGTCTTTAACATCGCTCCATAAATAACAAAGATATGGTAGAAAATAATAATTGTGACAGACTGACAGACGCATAAATAACTCAGGTTTGAAAATCTTCGCCCAAGTCAAATATTTTTGACTTGATTTGATTGGCCACCCCACTAGTTAGGAAAAGGGGAGGTAAAAGCTGCAGATTTGCCGGCCAACGAGAACATATTACTATCTAGTGAGAGTAAAAGCAGACTCGCAAACGTATTGATAAACACCCACAAAATGTTTGGGATTTTCAAAAAAAGAGTCAAATATTTGACGCGTTGTTCCATTGGCTGGCAGAATTGATAATAGCAAAAGAATACAAGGGTAGGACGCCATTTGAAAATAAAATTCTGACAGTAAAGATGAGAGCAGAGGTGAAGCTTCTGAAAAGAAATTCTTTACAGTCTGGACGAAGGCAGATCTGAAGTGTGCCATTATTTGCCAGTCATCTTTTACTTGTGTAAATAAATTCATTGAATTGCGGTAAGAGAAATGTTTTATTAATATTATTATTAATGTGTAGAGGCTAACCCAGAGCGGGGCCCACACAAATTCTGTGTTGTGCGATTTAGCCATTGTGGAAGCTTATGACATCCTAGGGAGCAATACATGCCTGAAGCAGATTATAAAGACATGGAAGTACATTGTATTTGAATAATTAACTATTGTCATAATTAAATATTATTATAATAAGACCAGGAATTACTGGCAGTCTTATGCAGGCCTCAGTGTTCAATGAACACCTGAAAACATGCCTAGGATGCTTATAAAAATAAATCATAAGAAGATGGTATACTCCATCTGTGTGTGTATGGAAGCAAATTAAGGGTTAAATACCAGGGGCGTAGCAGCAATATGGAAGCAGAATGTGTCACAGTGTAAGGTGAAGTCAAATAAATTCGGGGCTGGTGCACTTGGTTGCACACGAGGCTGACCCCATATTGTTAAATGTGGTTAGTTGTGGAAATTATAAGCCAGCATATAAAAGGGCGGGGATGTCTTTTTGTTGCAGGGTTTCATTGCCTGTTACAAACTGTAACAGGAGACCTACTGAGACTTTATCTGAGGAAAGTGAAGGCCTCAGCAGAGCTGTTACTGCACGTGTTAGCCAGAGAAAGACTTCTGGGCTGATTTTGTCATAATTCCCAGTATTCTACAGCTGAACTCAAAGAAAAGGTGAACGTATCTTAAGGGCATCCTGTCAACTCATCAACGTGCAAAGTTTTCCTAAAACTTTATCCACATTTTAGCGGGCATGATGTAAACAACAGCCCCGCACAAGATTGATTTTCACCAATTAGACAGTACTATACTATTATGTGAATACATCACCAAAGACAGTTCCTATTATTTGATCTGGACAGAAAATTCTCTTTATTTATTTCATATCTGTAAACTACATTTTCTTCAGTTAAATATTCCTGTCCCAAAAGAAGTGAGGTACAGGAAAATAAAATTGTAAATTAAGTTGATAACTAAAACTACTGTCTTACTTAAATTCATTGTATTGAGTTACAGTTGTGTTCAAGTTATTATCACAACACCATACATCCATTACCCTAGACACGTAGCCATATAACATAATAAAATCAAAATAATTCGCAGAGTGAGATCGTAGGGTGGTAGCAGTTAGGTACCCTGAGAACATCAACATCAACTATTAGACTCAGGGACCTTCATAGCTGACCTCACTCTGTAGACAATTAATAATTAACATAGTAACATCAAAACCCACCACTTAATAATGTTCCTCCAGGCACAAGCCATTGCACTCGCGCTGTCCAGACACATTTTCCCATTAAATTAACCAAAAGAATAATGTTGATTTCTCATCATAATCCCTGAGTGTACGCGGACCTCCTAGAACCCATTCATGGACCAATAGGGATCCATTGACCACAGGTTGAGAAGATTTGTCCTAGGCGTTGTCTTATAATTTCTCAGTTACTGCTCGAAATCCCCGACAAATCACACCGCGAAACCTGTAATCAAGATCTGTTTCAACATGGCACGTGTCGTGAACTTTCTCCACCCTTCAGGAAAACCTCTTTGGCACCAATTCCCGAATGCTGATACTGAGGGAGAACATATGCTAACGTAGTTCTCAGGTCTATCCGAAATGAAAATCTGTGGTCTTTGTGACAGACAAACGAACTTAACTGGCATAAAGGTTACAAGTGGCACTGACAGACATTTGAAAAGTGTATATACAAGCTGAAAGTAAAACTATCAAACATGTAACTATTTTTATAAACACGTTAAAGGTGTTCTCTCTGTGTGCATGTGAGAATCGTCGGAAAAAGAGGGACGACAGAGGAGAAGGAGGGGGTTTAGGCTCTGTGTGTATGTACTTGTATATGTGTGTGTGTGTGTGTGTGTGTGTGTGTGTGTGTGCGTGCGTGTGTGTATTGTTGGCATTTTACTCTTACATTGTTTATTCATTATCATCATCTTCTTCTTTTTCCCTTTTTATCCAGCGTCCACCACTGCTGATGGCTCCATTGACATAATACGTCAAAGCACATGCTCTTCTATCGGTGGTTTCTGTAGCAATTCTTTGTCCATGAACAATCTCACAAAAGTCGCGTTTTACGGCATTCCTCAGCCAGCAGCAGTCGAATTCTGCCTTTGTCGACTGAGAGACCCCAGGAAACTACACAGCATAATTTATTCCCAAATAAAATTAACACGTATTAAATCAAATGTATTTTTGAAATTTTGATTCTGTTGGAGATACAGAAAGATTGCTTTTTTGGTAAGTTTGTTGTTTTGCACGCAAAATTTGGGGTTTTCATATTGACACATTTTTTACATTGAGCAAATCGTTGATGATGTTTGGAAGGATAATCTTCTTTAAATGAAGATCAATTTGAAAATTACTACGGTTTTTAAAATTAGAGGGATAATAATAAAATACAGACATTAGATTTTCAAAATACACATAGATAAGACATATTACCAGAATAAATGCAACTAACGATATGATTGCATTGGGAGATACAACTTTACAAAAAAGTGCAATCACATATATGTGACGGTATTGCCTCCCCTGCATTGTTGTAGTGGTCCAACGGTGGCCAAAACTCAAGAGTATCTAATATGGGCTTCAAAATCTACCTTCGCACAAGATTACTCTTGGCAGAGATGTAGATAGAAGGGTGCTGACACTTCTATTACAAAGGGAGTCTTCACAAGATATTCAGAATAAGCGAGAACAATACTGCTTTGGCTGAGAATGTTAACTGTAATTCTGCCTACGCTTTTGTGAAGGATTTAAGCACTTCTTAAGTTCAGCTCGCTTAAGCCCCCGCCCATGATTTACTCAGTGGAATTATATTATATAGTAATTTGACTGAGACAAACATGCAGCAACTTTAAAATGATTAAATCGAAGTTAAATTTGTAACATTACAAATCACAAAATTTAATAATCACTTTAGGTTTTAACAGTTGGAAAATAATTTGTATAGTTATGGATCAAGAAAAGTTATCATCGTGGTCTTTAAGAATCGTGAAGTGTTACAAGAAGTTCAAGTGACAGTATAGATTTGAACTTAGCTGCCAATGACGGTTCTGCTCCTTCTTATGGGTTGGTTCTTTTCACTCTGCTCACGCTCGTCCCTGATCACGGTTGTCGGGAGTAGCTCGTTTCCCAGAAATATCAAGGAGAGTCTACCACGCGGGTCCTTCATCTTAAAGCTTAGGCCGCTGTTCCCTTCTTGTTCCAGAGATAGTACGTTCTGCTGGTACCACCAATAACTATGGTAAAAGAATAGAACGAAACGCTCTTCTAAGTATGGCGTTTTCCACCCCATAGTTATGGGTTACTATCTTCCCATACCACCATCCCAATTAGCTCAGACTTTACCCTCGATGAGAATTAAATTTAATCCCTCGGGATAAAACTTTCTTTACATTTAAATAGAATAGCTTTCATAGTTACTTTATATTTAAATGAAAAGGTTAATAATACAGATAGAGTCTGTTTACATATACATCTCCACTAATTGAAAAGTGTTCACAATATAAATTGAATATGTTTTCATTTATTTTTACACTGATTGAGTTGTGATTGTGATATCACTCTCTTGTCACACTCGCACCGACCCGAACAACAATAAAACTCTTGATTCTAGAGGCAGGGGCTATATTTATTTTTACAGCCCATTCAGTGACAAAGCAAACATTAAACAAATAAACTAGCGAACATCACAAAACCCAACAAAAAAAAACACCCAACAGTGCCCGATGCTAATCTGAAGAAGCAAACAAAGCACAGAATAGTTAAAATCATAATATAATACTGAATGAGAAACACCACGCTCTCACCTGTCAAACTGTCCTACGCCGCCACCTGACACACTCAACTATCACACACACACACACACACACACACTCATGTGTGTCATCCAATGCGACTAGTAAGGTGTTGTGCGTGGGGCTGGCAATCTCACCATGTAACACAGGTTGCTACGGAAACCACTACTGCAAGAGCACACACTCAGCTATCACACACACACACACACATGCATGTCGTCCAAATGAGACTAGTAAGGTGTTGTGCGTGGGGCTGGCAATCTCACCATGTAACACAGGTTGCTACGGAAACCACTACTGCAAGAGCACACACTCAGCTATCACACACACACACACACTCATGCATGTCGTCCAATGAGACTAGTAAGGTGTTGTGCGTGGGGCTGGCAATCTCACCATGTAACACAGATTGCTACCGAAACACTACTGCCCTAGCATATGAATACTTAATATGGAGGCAAACCACACTGTTGGCCCCATGCTCCCTCAGGAGCGGAGAAGAGAAATATATACCTTGAAGTGAGCCCACGTGCTCTCACAACCATTCCTCACATAACCATAATTAAATAATCATAAAATGGACATAAAATAATATTCAATTATATGTACAACAAATACTCTCAATAACGAGAATAAACCACCACCTCACAACTGGTCTATCTCAATATTCGTTACTGCATTCGGAAGCATGTCGTATGTGACGACTGGTGCGACTGAGAATCTCATCACACGAAACACATCGTTACCGAAACAAATCACTGCCATAGCATAAAAATGCTTCTTGTCGGCTTGTGATAGACACCAGCCACATTGGTGTTTCCATGCTCCGCCGGGAGCAACCAGAGAAACACATGTCTCAACAAAGGAGTGGCCTCGCGCTCTCCAGAAATCTAAATACATATTCTCACCTCACAGTAACCCATTAAATATATACAGTAGAATTATGATAAGTAGGCTATCGTGAAATACACTCAATTACTTTTACATTAGAAAAATAAAATATAATTATTCTCGACTTAAACCAAACTGGAACTAAATACACAACGTGTCACATGGCGTAACATTATAGGTTTACCACGCGGGGCGTGTTATTCGCCGCTTTTTATACAGTCCTCGCCACGTGGCTACAATCTTGCTATTGTTAATCTTATCTACATTCCCGTGAAATAGCTTCATACTATATCTGCCTTTCTGATAACATTTCTGTCCAGTTTCATGTATAAAATACTCTCCTACTAAATTTGCCCGGTCTGATGGATGAAATACTTGATACTAAATTCTCACATCTGGATTTAGGCTTTGCGTGCCTAATAAAACCTATCAAACATTATTTTCACTCATCTATCATTCTTCAAGACTAAATCATAATGTCCTAAAAAGACATTTCCTTTGGAAACACATCTATCTATTTCACTAAACATTAAAACAGACTCGTGCTGAATATAATTCTAGAATTATATAAAATTAATTCTAATTTAAATTAACTCACGTGCTCAATGCATTTACAGTTTGGCTCTGTCGTCTGTTCTCTCTGGCGGCTGATACTAGGAAAGGTCCGCTGGTAGCTCGCTATCTCTTTTTATAGGCACTAGGCTAATCACTCACTTTACTGCGCTAGGCGTATTAATCTTGACTACTTAAATATCACACGCGATTATCGCTTAGGAATAGCGAAAACACAAATAAAACCTACAGCTATTTAATATAACACAATTCTACACCACAACTTAATTTAAATGCATTATTATGGCATTTTCATCAATCTTCTACTTCAGATTTTTCACAACCCAGGCTCGCGCCGTCACGTGATCTGACAGTCACGTGGGCCGACCGAAAATATATGGGCGACAAACATGCCTTGAACTGAAGTGGGGGTGGGGCCTCAGGGGTGTCTTCCCGGCCCATCACATATCTCCCTCCTGATTTTGTTGTCGTCCCGACAACATCACCACCTCTGGCGCTTCGATCGTAGCCTCTTAGATCGTTGGTGCTGCGTATGACTCTTTCTCTGCGGCGATGCTTTAGGCTGAGCTTCTGTCATCGGTACAACCCGGCTGGGGACTGTCTTGGTCGACATGTCCCTAGTTGTGCTTTGTCGGGCTGGCAGTTGCTGTGGTCTAGAAGATTCGCCTACTTGTGCCGCGTCGCTGCTGGCTTGTGACATCTGCTTGCCAGTGCATGTAGCTGTCGAATCTGTAGGGGGATCGCTCTTGACGTGTTCTGCACTCATTTTGTGTGGACGGTGGCTTACATTCCCCACAGTCTGCTTTTGATGAGTCTCCTCTGCTGAACCTTGATTTGCACTCCCTCCTATCTGCTTAGGACGGGTTTCCTCCCCTAGACGACGCGTAATTTTCTCGGCGCCCTTAGTGTGACAGTTGTCGTGGCCATCTCTTGGCTTGCGCCCTAAAGGCAACCTGGCTGTGGCAGTCCGTCTAGGGAAAGAGCTTCTTGAGGGACAGGCGGCTATCAAATGTTCAGTTGACTTGCATCCAAAGCATCTTTTCAGGAGCGGGCCTTGTGGGCACTTGGCTGCCATGTGGCCTGAGAACTCACCACAATTATAGCACCTTATCTTTCTGGGCTTCCTCTGTGCCATGGGTCGCTTTCTGCTGCCCTTACACTCTTGACCGCCAATGCCGCATACATAAATTGCTTCCATGCCCTGGACCGATGGTTTGCTGTCAAACTCTACTCTCTCATTTCTCGCCAGACTCCGGAATCCCTTTCTGAAGATCTTGGTCTGATGTACAAATACATCAATACCTCCATCATCTGGCGTGATGAATCCCCATCCCCTGCGGACACTGTACCACTTGCAAACTCCTTTTCGCCTTGTCGGTGCAGCTGCACTGCTGCTTTCGTTAACAACAGCTTGACTCTCACATACCAGAACATGCACCTCCTCGTCGTGCTTTGGCTGTTCCCGTGGACACACCTCCTTGTCTTGCGTTGGCTGTTCCCGCGGACACACCTCCTCGTTGTGCTTTGGCTGCTTCCGCGGCTGGCATGGTGCTCTCTTTCTCTGCACCTCCTCTTGTGCTGGCGAACTGGACTCTGACATCTGTGCTATCTGGGATTTTAGGAAGGATAACTCTGCTCTGAGTGCCTCCTCCTCCTTCTTAACTTCTGCACTTGCTATCTGGACCCGTGTCTCAGGCTTTTTACTTCCACCATAAACAGCATATTCCCAAGGGAAATTCCTGTTCACCTCACTGACTTGTGGTTGCTCGCTGTAGGCTTTTTTTACAATTTCCAGTAACTTCTCAGGGCTGGCCTTGGCTCCACCTTGTATCCGTAACTCTCTAGATACCATTGGTGTAACGTTGTTCCATATCATGTCTAACTTGTCTTCTGCGCAAAAAGGCGCCACCTTCCACGCGGCTTCCACATCCTCCACAAACTCTTGCCAAGTGGGTCTCCCCTCTCCACTAAATAACCTTATCTCTGGCTCCTCCACGTACAATATCTTCACAGGCGCATTAATCGATGCCATCTTGCTGCAGGACCGCACTGCTGGGTGTTTACACTATTTGTTCGTCTGCTGTTTGCTCGGTGTCACTGTCTGCCTTATCCTGCCGACGACGCCAATTGTGGTAGGGTGGGCGAGATGATGATGATGATGATTATGTTGTGATTGTGATATCACTCTCTTGTCACACTCGCACCGACCCGAACAACAATAAAACTCTTGATTCTAGAGGCAGGGGCTATATTTATTTTTACAGCCCATTCAGTGACAAAGCAAACATTAAACAAATAAACTAGCGAACATCACAAAACCCAACAAAACAAAACAAAACACCCAACAGTGCCCGATGCTAATCTGAAGAAGCAACAAAGCACAGAATAGTTAAAATCATAATATAATACTGAATGAGAAACACCACGCTCTCACCTGTCAAACTGTCCTACGCCGCCACCTGACACACTCAACTATCACACACACACACACTCATGTGTGTCATCCAATGCGACTAGTAAGGTGTTGTGCGTGGGGCTGGCAATCTCACCATGTAACACAGGTTGCTACGGAAACCACTACTGCAAGAGCACACACTCAGCTATCACACACACACACATGCATGTCGTCCAAATGAGACTAGTAAGGTGTTGTGCGTGGGGCTGGCAATCTCACCATGTAACACAGGTTGCTACGGAAACCACTACTGCAAGAGCACACACTCAGCTATCACACACACACACACACTCATGCATGTCGTCCAATGAGACTAGTAAGGTGTTGTGCGTGGGGCTGGCAATCTCACCATGTAACACAGATTGCTACCGAAACACTACTGCCCTAGCATATGAATACTTAATATGGAGGCAAACCACACTGTTGGCCCCATGCTCCCTCAGGAGCGGAGAAGAGAAATATATACCTTGAAGTGAGCCCACGTGCTCTCACAACCATTCCTCACATAACCATAATTAAATAATCATAAAATGGACATAAAATAATATTCAATTATATGTACAACAAATACTCTCAATAACGAGAATAAACCACCACCTCACAACTGGTCTATCTCAATATTCGTTACTGCATTCGGAAGCATGTCGTATGTGACGACTGGTGCGACTGAGAATCTCATCACACGAAACACATCGTTACCGAAACAAATCACTGCCATAGCATAAAAATGCTTCTTGTCGGCTTGTGATAGACACCAGCCACATTGGTGTTTCCATGCTCCGCCGGGAGCAACCAGAGAAACACATGTCTCAACAAAGGAGTGGCCTCGCGCTCTCCAGAAATCTAAATACATATTCTCACCTCACAGTAACCCATTAAATATATACAGTAGAATTATGATAAGTAGGCTATCGTGAAAATACACTCAATTACTTTTACATTAGAAAAATAAAATATAATTATTCTCGACTTAAACCAAACTGGAACTAAATACACAACGTGTCACATGGCGTAACATTATAGGTTTACCACGCGGGGCGTGTTATTCGCCGCTTTTTATACAGTCCTCGCCACGTGGCTACAATCTTGCTATTGTTAATCTTATCTACATTCCCGTGAAATAGCTTCATACTATATCTGCCTTTCTGATAACATTTCTGTCCAGTTTCATGTATAAAATACTCTCCTACTAAATTTGCCCGGTCTGATGGATGAAATACTTGATACTAAATTCTCACATCTGGATTTAGGCTTTGCGTGCCTAATAAAACCTATCAAACATTATTTTCACTCATCTATCATTCTTCAAGACTAAATCATAATGTCCTAAAAAGACATTTCCTTTGGAAACACATCTATCTATTTCACTAAACATTAAAACAGACTCGTGCTGAATATAATTCTAGAATTATATAAAATTAATTCTAATTTAAATTAACTCACGTGCTCAATGCATTTACAGTTTGGCTCTGTCGTCTGTTCTCTCTGGCGGCTGATACTAGGAAAGGTCCGCTGGTAGCTCGCTATCTCTTTTTATAGGCACTAGGCTAATCACTCACTTTACTGCGCTAGGCGTATTAATCTTGACTACTTAAATATCACACGCGATTATCGCTTAGGAATAGCGAAAACACAAATAAAACCTACAGCTATTTAATATAACACAATTCTACACCACAACTTAATTTAAATGCATTATTATGGCATTTTCATCAATCTTCTACTTCAGATTTTTCACAACCCAGGCTCGCGCCGTCACGTGATCTGACAGTCACGTGGGCCGACCGAAAATATATGGGCGACAAACATGCCTTGAACTGAAGTGGGGGTGGGGCCTCAGGGGTGTCTTCCCGGCCCATCACATATATATATATATATATATATATATATATATATATATATATATATATATATATATATATATATATATATATGTGTGTGTGTGTGTGTGTGTGTGTGTGTGTTAGTTCACATGTTAGTAATAAAATATGAAATGTAAATCACAACTTACGCCAATCCTGGCCCACAGACTTTTTGCTCAGATGAATAAAAGAGACTTGAATCGGCCTCTTACACGCGTTTGGGGTGTCGTTAATTTAATAAGTCCCTTCTCTGACTTCGTGTGTGGTCCTTCAGTTTCCTCAGTCCCGGTTTCCTTATTTAAAATGTTAGAGATTTCCTGGGCTAGAGATTTCTCAAGTGAAATAGCTTGAGAAAATTGGCAATACCCCCAGCCTTCCCACGCCTTCGTTTGTTATGAGCTATCAAAAAA